>VWZD01003414.1:0-246717 GCA_013396695.1 Sakesphorus luctuosus | reverse complement strand
GCGGGGGAGCCGCGGGAGGGCCGGCGGGCGCTGCCCGGGCCCGGCCGGCGCTGGGCCCCGCGGGCGGGGGCTCGCTCGGGGCACGGGACAGCTCGGGATTCGCTCGGGAATTCCCGGCTGGAGGAGGCTCTAGGCCAGCGGAGCTCCTAAGTGGGTCAAGAGCACCGTAAGTGGGTCTTGTTTATAGCCTGCCGTGCACTTGTTGCTCGCCAGGGCACGGGGATCTGCTGCTCCCGAAGTCTTTTTACAGAGATAATAAAAATAATAACCCCTCCACTTCCACAGTAGGGGAACATTATTGTGAAAGCAGAGCAGTCTCTGGGTGTTTTCAAGTGCTTGTTTTTGTAGAGTTTACCGACAGTAGATAATGCAAATATTCCATACCAGGGTAACCACAATTTGGATATTCTCAAGTGACAGCTGAATAAACTTTTTAAAAAGTTTGTGTTTGATTTTTTTTTTTTTGTTCATGGGAGAATCAGACGTTCAGCTCTTGTTTGCTTAGGATGAACAATAAAGACGTTTAAACATATGGCAATCGCCTGGAAGACCAAGCAGATATGACAGCTGTTGTTCTCACTGGGCTTTTCAAGCAGTGGGAGTTTCTTTCCGTGTCTGTCTTAGCCTTACAAGTCAGTTGATTTCGTGGCTGTTTGGGCATTTGTTTTGAGAAAACCATTAGTATTAAATGATAACTTTTTTTTGGCATGCAGGTTTCGTCACTTTGTGTATGTAAACTATTGGGCACTTATTACATAGCAGAAAAGCTTTTAGATATTACTCCTTGTTTAAGGTCACCTTCTGTTCTTTGCACAGCACTGAAGTCCTTCAGGCAGTCGAATTGGCTTGTGTTTCACAACCTTGTTGTGTATTTTTTAAAATGGACCAGGTTTGATGGAACTTGCCAGGCCCTCTGGGTGAGCCCTTCTTGGTATAATGTGGTTTTCAAGGCTTGAGGTCTTAAAGTGTAATCTAAACTCTTGTTTTCACTCCCTTGCTGTAGTCAGTGCTGGGGAGGATTAAATTCCTGCTTCCATGCTGGCTGTGGTCTCACAGATCTGCTCTGGGAGCCGAGGAAGAGCTGAGCACTGCACAGCCCTCTCTTGCAGGACTGTGGTAAAAATCCTCACCTTTCACAGGCCTTTCTTTGTAGGATTTCAGTGTCGAGGTGCTGGATTTTTGCAGAACCTTGGTGAGAGTACTCTGGGTTTGGTGGCAGCTGCTGCAACAGAGGAAAATACATTTATGATCGACAGAAGTAGGTTTGTTGTGTCATGAAATTATGGGTGCAGCCTGGTCATAACACAGCCTGTTCTCCTTGTTATCTTCAGCTATGAGCTAATATTGTTTATATGAGAAAGGAAGTGATCGTGTTTTGAGTTTGTTTTTCCTTTTCCTGTAGGAGTACAAGCCAGTTCCAGTTACGAAGGTTTTGTGCTGTGGTTCTTTTATTGTTATGTATAAACTTCATCTGTACTGCAACACTTAATCCTCTACAAAGACTACGAGTGTGTGTTAGTAGGAAACTTTAAAGAAGTTCATTTTTGTGTTGGAAGCATAATATTAGTTAATAAAATACAGAAATGATTCCGTTGCCTGAGCTTACAAATAAATATGTCTGTGAATAAGGTTATTGGCAGCATTGCAGTGAAAACCATGGAGAGTAGTTGCTAATGTGGAAAACTGAATTGGAGTTAGTGATGGAGCAGTTAAAAGCCACATTCCAACTCAGTCCAGATTTTCAAAATGATGCTTTCTGAGTGTAAATCAGATATGAAAACATAATCTGGTGTGAAGGACAAGAGTGTATTTTTGGCTTACTTCTTAAGCAAAACCTTTCATGGTGAGAATTTCTTCAGTAGATTCTTACGTATTATATGTGTATTCTCAAACATAAATATAAGATGTGTTGGATATAAGAGCTTACATTGTATCAGGTCTTCCGGGGGGGAGCCAGATCCAAAGGTCCTTCCCTTACTCCCCACCCCACTCTTTGCACCGCTGGAGTTGTGTCAGTGCTGTTGACATCACTGCTGCTTTGCTGAAGTGGCCAGTGAGCAGCGGATTTGGCAACGGGGGTGAGACTCAGACTCGAAGCCTGACTCCAGGATTAAAAGGCTGAGGTTTGGGAAGCCTGTGCTTGCTCTAGGCAAGCATTTCTGCTGATTTGTCATGAAGGGAAATTAATGGGAATTGGCAGGGCATGTAATGCCCGTGATGTTAATGCTTGGCCCTCTGCTGTTGTCTCGTGTCTTCAGTTGCGTGGTCAAGGAGCTGTGTCAAGCATTCATGTATGAAAGATACTCTGTATTAGGCACTAAAAATTTTGCAAGTTTTACAGGTTTCTGATTGTGTAACCGTATTGTCCAAGACACTGTGCAAAGCAACAAGGCTTTGCTTTCGTCAGTGGAGATGCTGTTTGTGCATGAGGAAAATCTTGATAAGGAAACTTCGGGAGGTCGTTGGATTATTAAGCCATCAGCAATTCAAATCCTTGAATAGAAGGAGTTCTGAAATGGAAACAGCAGTTTTGAGTATTTATGATTTGGAAGTGTCTGTGTCTGAGTCATTCAGTGAATGTTCTGACAGACGGTATTGGGAGGTTTGAAAAGACTTGACACCAGATAATCGTTGTGATTATGGCAGAGTATCTGGGACAGTGTTCAACGGGAAGACTATTACTTTAAACTGTATTGTTTTCTGATAGAACTTGTTTTAAATGCTGTTTCCTTTGTATTGACAGATAAGACATTGTATTCCAGCTGGTTGTGCTTAATGTGCTGACTGTCTGCTATTTAAAGCAGTGTGTTTGTCAGGACAAGCTTAACAAAGAAACTGGTTTTCAAAAATTCAGAATATGGAGGCAAATAAGATACCACTTCTGAATCTTCAGAAAACTGATGTCTGAAAGTATTTTAAACTTATGTCTCAGTAGTTTGACATAAAAGCATGATCTTTGTCATAGTCCAGTTTGAAGACGAACCTCAAGATTTCCTTTCAGGACATGGTGACAGACTTTGTGTTTCCAGAGGGTTGCCCACCGGGCTGGGGTGTGGCAGCTGGGGTGGGGATCAGCAGAGAGCCTCTCTCAGCAAAGGAGGTGCCACAGCTCATGCTTGGTTTGAGAAGTAGCAAAGAACTTGAAGTGAGTTGGCAAAATTAAGGTGCTTAGAAATTTGAAGAGCAAATAGTACATGTTTAATACCATTTTACCTTCTGATTTAATATGATTTTCAATTTATAACATCTTTAGAATGTTCAGGACTTCATGGAAATAGCTTTGTACTCCAGTATTCTTTGTTCAGTGGCATCTATTTGAGTTATGATGTGGCCAGTACAGGAAGAAAATTACTGTCCAGGTTTTGTTCATTTTTTTATTTGTGGCTTAATGATATCTTGATCAGATGAAATATGCTGTAGGGATGATGAGCATAAAATAAAATCAGATGGCAGTTGTATTTGTTGTTGCACACAGCCATGATTACCCCTGTATTCTGGAGCTGGAGATCTCTGCTGCTCTGTTAGTGCAGGAGAAAGTCTCTTTTTCTCACCAGGCAGGATTCTTTGGACTTCTGTGAGCTGTTTGTGTGACAGTGAATATTTTGGGACTTCTCAGGGCTGCCTTGTGGTTGAATTGATTGCAGAAAGGTGTCTGCAAATGTACAGGCAGATAGAAGGTTCCCAGGACACGTAATTGTCAGTGTAGAAAAATCTGCTGCTTGGTTCAGATGGGTTTCAATAGCTGTGAAAATGCTGGGCTGTGCCAGCTGCTGCAGCGCTCTGTGAACAGGACTAATTAGGCCCTTGTGAGAACAGAAAATAGTCGGGCACTATTTACAGGAAAAACTGTTGGAACAGGCAGAGCTGTAATCACTGTCTCCGAGGTACCTTTAGACAGCAGTGGGCAAGAGAGCAGAGAATTCACTTGCAGAATGGTTTGAAAGTCAAGCCTGAATACTTGCAGTGGGTATTGCAGAGTTCTGCCAGCACATGTTAGTACATTGCAAACTTCTGTTGAGACCTGCTAGAGGAAAGGCTACTTCCTTTTTTCACCCGGTTTTATTCTCTTCTTTCTGGTAGTCTTTTATCTCAGAATGGTTAACGCTCATGTTTCCATGTAATGCTGAAAGCCAAACTTATGCTGGTATAGATGTCATAATGTTACAATGTTATCTGCATTTAAATAGGTCCTGTAGACATCCAGCTGTCTGCCACAGTGCATGGTTGTTCTTGAAAGTATATTCTAACTTTTTCTATGACTGCATGTATTTAAAGATAAGATGTGACCAGGCTGCCTTACCTTAATTGCATCAAAGCCATTTCTCATTCATCCAATTTTCCTCCTTCTCAACCACATTAAATGCTTTTGTTTTCCAAGGTGTGTGGTTCCATCTGCTTAGAGGATTGCAGAAACTGCCATTCCTTGTTTGAAGACAAGGTCAATTGTGCTGCTCTCTTTGGGTCTAGAGGATGGCACTTCATATGCCACAGGTTTCATTAGGAGATCTCTGGATGTGTTAAGCAGATCTACAGCTTTTAAATAAAGGGTTGTTTTACTGGTAAGAACCTTTAGTGGGCTTTTCTCTGCTTTAATGACAGCATTCTGGAAAGGTTCCTGTTTTACCTCCTTGCTGATGGTTGTTTTTTGCTTGTCAAGTTTGATTTTTCTCAATATGCTGTTGTAAGTGTGTTTTAGTAAACTGGATGCTTATGGATATTTGAATAAATAGGCTGTTCTGGAGGGAACAAGGCATGGGCCTTCTTGCTGTATGAAACATTTTCTTCATGTAATTCTCCAGACTTCATTAAAGGCACTTATTCATGCTCCTTTGATTCTTGTGCAAACTGCTTGGTGGGTGATACTGGATTTTGGGAGCTGTAACCATGATAAAGCCTTCAAGGTCACACACATCTGTACATTGTTTCTGTGTTTCTGTAAAATGCAGGACTTGTGAGGAAAATGGAATAGTTGAATTGAGGCAGTAAAAGCTGAGAGCAAATACCAAGGCTTCTTAGGTTAAATCTGAATGGTAAAATTCCTTAAATTAATCTTTAACTCCTGCTTGTACTAGGAATACATCCATGCCTTCCAGGCTGCAGTGGGAGCTGTTTTCAAAAGCAGTGCAGTGCAAAGATAAAAGTAGCTGAGGCTGACTATGCTCTCAATCCTGAGGGTACTGGCAGGCTTTTAGCTGATGAGAAAGGGATTTTAGCATTTGGAACAGGGAAGTGGATGGCTAACAGGACTTGGGATGAAGAGCCACTGACCATGCATTTCAGCATCTCTCAGCTAAAACCCCTCCTGTGCTTTTGTTATGGGGAGCACTGCACGGCATTTCCTGGTGGGCTGGTCCTGAGATTCAATGGTTGCCATTCCCTGATGGAAACTGAAGGATTTACTTTCTCTGTTTTCCTTCCTCATGCTTTAAATTATCTCCTGGTCTCCATGGCTGGTGGACTCTGTGGGCATGTGTTACTTGGACAAACACTGGTGCTGTGGGGATCAGTTAGTGCTGGTGGAATCTGGGACTTTCTCATGTCATGGGCTGACACAGCCAATTTGCATATGGAGAAGAGTGTGCTTTGGAAATTGTGTTAGTTTAAGCAATTATTTGTCTGTCTGTGTATTCCCTAGAATAGCATATGGCATTGCAGGGCTGGTACCAGCAGTGTTCTCTTCTCAATATTAATCTTTTAGGCAAATAGTTTTTTGTTTTAATGGAACATGACTGTAGAAATAAAAGACTGTTCATAATTTTTATTAAAGTATCTACATGACAAAGTGCCAGCTCTTGGCCTTCTGCCTGCTGTACCTTCAGTGGGGAACAAAATGGATTGTTTTCTGAGGTGAGTGTTCTGAGAGTTGTGAAAAGCACAACAAAGTCAACAAAAGCTTTACTTAGTGGTTTTCTGACCTTTACACAATCCAAGCTGAAAGGAGGATGCTGAAAAAGGCTTATGTCATGGTTATCTTAATGTCCATGGTTAAGTGCAACTGCTCTTTGACTTCCTGCTCTGTGACATTTTAGTAATTGGCAACCATATGAATTCTGCAGCATTGCAGGAATAGCTCAATAATAGATGTGTTATAAAATTCCTTTTCTTTTGCAAGCTTCACTAAGACAGCAGAGGAAGTTGCTAGGTAGCTTAGGCTTGATTTGTGAGGTATTTCTCAAGGGGCAATTTTCAAATACATTTTTGGTGCAGTAGAGGAATACTAAATTTAAATATAAATACTGTGTTATTTAAATATAAATATGTACCTGATAATTATGAATTATTCATTTCACTCTGTGAAGGATATAAAGAAATAGTTTTTGGTGGTGTGTTTATGTGTTCTCATTTTAGATCATCCCCCAGAAACACAGAGTGTAATTTACTAAAGCCTCATTTTCTTTCTGTTAGGATTTTTCATAGGTGTTCTGGCATTCTTATACCACGTAGGACTGGAAAGAAAGAAGTTGAGTAATAAAACTTTAAAACTTTCAGGGTTACAAACATCCAGTGTTTGATTCAGTAGGAAGTGACTTGTTGCTAAAATAATTGGAGATGTGTATTAGTTTTAGCTACTGTGTCTGTAAAACACTTTAATTTGAGCCCTTGCTCTGGGGTTTAAAGGTGGGATGTTGCCTGTATTCTGCCTTGAAGGCAAACTCAGTTTAAAGTTAAGCCAGTCCTTTGGATAGAGAGCAAGAGAAGCTGCCCAAGTTTCACTTGCATTAAAGTTTCTGTCCCAAACATCAAACTGGCACATGATGCTGTTGGAAATGCCAGTCGTGTCAACTGACTTGGATGGGCTCCAGTGTAGGGTCAGTGTAGGGAAAGGAGGATGGTACTGAAAAATCCCAAATACTCAGGATAAGGTTGGGTGGCTGTAAGAGCAGAGCTCTCCATGACTTTGGGGGTAACCATGGCCTGCCGTGGGTTTTGAGCAGCAGTTTTAGGACACTGTTGGAAAGGTGGTACAAGAAGCTCTCAGAAGGACATTAGTTTTTCATTCCTCCATGTAAGGCCTTTCCAGCTGACTTTTTCTGTGTTGGTTAATGGGATCAAACAGCCCCTTGTTACACATCACAGTAAAGTCATTGTGAGAAGCAAAGCATGATCGCAGAACTCATGACTGTTTTGCTCTGAAAACTCATGTCTTGGCTCTGTTTCAGTCGTTCATTATTATTTAAGTGCCTGAGGGCTTATCTGCCTGCAAGACTCACATGAATGTTTGTTGCAGGCTAAGGTCATCCTCGAAAAGGTACAATTCCACATTCCTGTTCTTTTAGCAGGGAGTGTGATGTGTCCAGTAGTTCTTGTACCACCACCTGAATCTTCCTACATTTTGAGAGAATCCATCAAAACTCCCTTGAAACTTGGTGCTTCCTTCTTGGAGATCCTGGTTTGAGGTGGCAGATAATTTGAACACTCTCTCATTTCAAGCCAAAGGGACTCGTGAATTGGTCAGTAATCAAAGTAATGTCTTTGTAATAAATGAACAGTTTATAAGCACATTATTTGCTACAACATTCAAAGTCACGGGTAACAGGGGTGGTATTTGGGGTTGACCAAAGCATAGTTGCATAATGCCTATCATAGAATGACATTTAATCATACTAATGATGGAGCAATTGAGAATTACTGGCACTTAGAATTAATTACCAGGCAAACATAAAAAGGAAAGGTGGAGGATGTACTCATTACTGCTGCTTCCATTGGAGACTGCTTCTTCAGGAAATGTGGCAGAGCTAATAGAGCTGTACCAGCAGATTCTGCTGAGGGTGAGCCAGATGCCAGGCAAATGTGGAGGATGTGTTTGTTAAAACTGCTTCTCTTCAGTGATCCTCCAACTGTCTGTATTTGAACTGCTCGTTTGGTTGTACTGAACATCTTGGATCATCTGGTAAGTTGTCCTGGGGAATTGGTTGTATTTGGAGGCAAGTGATCTGTTAGTGAGAACTAGTCCTACTTTCTGTTGGAAAAGTTGAGTAAGGAAGCCACACAGCTGGAAGGCTGTTGGATATAAGACTTTGTATGTAAATATTACTTAATGTGGTATGTGTAATGTTTGAGCCTGATTTTCTGCCCTGTGTACTCCTTGCAGTATGGACTAAGTAGGTTGTGTAACGTACAAACCTTCCCTCCTCCACTGAGGGGAGTGCAGGGAATGCCGGTTTGGAGCTGTCAGGCTGGTGCTTTGTGCTTTACAACTCACTGACACAGGAGCCTGAGATAAACTCAGCCTTCGTTTAGTGACATTTTTAGGCTTTAACAGCGTGCCATGAAGTGCAGCAGTGAAAATGGAAATGGATTACAGGAAAAGTCTTCTGCATTCCTTGCTGTTTTCATGCTGTAATATTTATGTCATAGAGGATCTCTCCCAAGCTCTGATTTCAAGCTCCCACGTGGACCAAAAGCAACATTTTATATGGCTTGACAGAGGTCCCTTTTCTCTAACTTTAAGTGATCTGAGGCAGATTAACATGCAGATTAATGTATTTGACATTAATAAATCAGCTTTAACAAGTACTGAGGCAGAGATTTGTTTGGCAGAGAGTTTGGATAAGATATGGTATCTGGAGTTACGTTGAGCATATATAGAGAATGATATAGCTGAGATGGTTGAAAAATTTCCTTGTCTTTTGTTTTGTGCTGATGCATCTTTATGCAATTTAGCTGTAACTATGTGGAGTTTTATTTAAGTCAGAGTTATCTTGGTGAGTGAGCCTATAAAAATGGAAGGATTCTGGTTTCAATGGAATGCATGCCCTTTGTCATCCTCTGTAAATGTTTACAAGCTGCTGTGCAGGACATATACTCTTATGGATTTTTGTTCCTTCTCTGCATAAATTTGTCTAATTTTAATTTTACTTGGAGAAACAGATTTTATGGTGATTGCACACCTTTCTTGTAGGAATCTTGGCTTGTAACCTTCCCAAGCTTGAATACAAACACCAGGAACCAGTGGCAAAATTGAGATGAGAGAAATTGCTCTGTGCTTCCTCATAGGTAGTCCAGCTGTTTATCAGAGAGCAGTTCAGTGTTAGGAATACTTGGTGGGGTTTTGTTAATATTATTTTAGTGGTTAAAGTGATTGCTACGTGTTACTCTAAAGGGAAGGTGCAAGATCTGTTTGTTTCATTGTTCTGTCATTTGCCAGTACTGAGGCTCACAAGAAATATGTACATTTCTGAAATGAAGTGTCACTGTGCAAGCTTGGCTTCCAAATTGGAGTTCATGGTTCAGGTGAGGACTCGTTATGTGCAGGAGAATATAAACAAGTCAGAGATAGGACTTGAACAAATAATTATTTTCTCCTTCAGGAGGGAGACTGCAGCAGTGCATCAAGTAATTGGTAAGGTTGGTATTTTGGATGGTTTCTTTTTGTGGATTTTTTTTTTCAGGTTTGTGAGTTGTTTGGTTGGGTTTTTTTTGGAGGAGGGGTGTTTGTTTAGGGTTTTTCTCCCAGTTTTTCTTACAATATTTGCTGTTCCTGTTCTGACTTTTGTAAATGAAAATCATTCACATCACCATGAAAGAAGTTAAAAATCATAGTAGTTAACAGATTTTATCTAATCTGTACTTAAGAACAAAATTTAGGGCACTCTGAGTGTTTTGATTTCCTTTTATCTCTGGAAAACAGCAAGTTAATTCCACTGCAACCTGAAATTTCAGAATAGTTATAAACCTGTCAAACTAAAAATCCCTCTGGCTCAGGATTCTGCCTTTAATGTGGAGTTGCTGGTTGAGGTTCTGCCCCCTGAGGCTCTTTGACCACCCTCTGGTGTGTAACCCCCAGGGTGGTGTCTGCCCTGTGTGGCTCCAGGCCCTGCTGCAGAAAACAGCTTTGTGTTCCTGTGCTCCGCTTGCTCCGTTTTCTTGCCCCGGTGTCTCACCCATGCACAGTGACAACACTGCCTGAAGCAGAGAGACCGAGAGCCTTTGGGCTGGTCGTGCTCAGCAGATTCTGTGTGTCACTGGCACTCGGTGGGTGGTGTGGGAGTTGCTGTGAACCTGTTCGTGGTGGGGTTCATTGGTGTGTCCTGTTACTGCGGGGCAGAACCCTGACATGGACATGCCAAGTGCGCCAGGTTGCAGCACCTCTTACCGAGTCTTTGACTGTGCTTTGTCCCTGACCTTTCTATTTATACCTCTGAGGCTGAAGCCTGGCCAAATTGCAGGACCACCTACCAGTCCCAGCCAAGCTGACCATTCAGGGGAGAAGGAGGAAACTTGGCAGCCGGAGGGTTTTTCTGTCCCCTTGTCCTCTTACGTAAGTTGCTGGCCGGAGCATCTCAGGGTGGTGCCTGCTGGATGCCTTTGGGGTGTTATTGGTATTGTGAGGGTGCTTTGCCCTGTGTCCCTGGGAAATTTACTCTTTCAGCTCTTATCCTTTCTTCTGTGGAGTTTTTAGTTTTCTTTCTCATAATAATTTGACTTCCTTCCTGTTTGTGTTTGTTTTTATTCAGTAGGCCCCTTGCTGTCCTTCCTGAGAGAGAACTCAAGGATTTTAGTAAGGACATCGATTCCCTAAGGATGAAAAAAGCTTCCAAGTGTGAATGTGCAAGCAGTATTTGGTGTTCTGGGGCTTCTAGAGCTAGAGGAGGCTTCGTTTGCTTAACATGAATTGAGGGATTTATCCTGTGCATTTGTCCAGTTTCCCTGTAAATCCTTATCCTGTAGCAAGAAGTCCCAAGGTTTACCTTTTTGCTCTGTCAAACCCATGTTCTTTTTGCCATCTACTAACTCTGTGGCCTTACCTTGGTTGATGGATGAGCAGTGGTTGGTATCTTCACTTTTTCTTGGGTTTGGAGGGTGCTGCTGTTGTAGACATGAAGATGAGGAAATATTGGGCTCTGTTGAAATCTTAACTGCCATTTTGAGTAATCAGCAATAACTTTCTTTGCTATTGCAAAGGAAACCCTCTCTCAAATAATTTAGTGGATATGTGAAATGTGATGTAAAACTTCTGAACTCTTACAACAGATTAACTATCCCATGATAAAATAGATACCAGATTTTGTATTTCATAAATGCAGGGCTTGTTTCACTTCTTACTTGTTTCTTTAGCTGCAGTTGTTTGTTTATCTACCTAGGTCAGGACTTGCCTGTTATCTGGGCAGGTTGCTTGTCCTTCAAGATTTTGTTTCTGCTTTTTCTAACATATTAAAAATTCACAACACTGATTATTGATTTTTCTTAGGACTTAAAACCTGTCAGTGTCTGCTTTTTTCCCCAAAATCATGCCTGCCACTGCTGTGCTGTCAATACTTTAATGCTTTTTATAATAGTGTACCTGGGGATTTTACAAGTGGGTAAGGCAGTGTTTGTGCTGTTTAGGTGTGCCCCCCCTGCACAGAGCACTCTGCTGGGTTTCCAAGTACATCTTTGGCATACAAATTAGTGGTTGCCTTCTTCATGTAGCACTCAGTCTCTGCTGAGAGGCTGGGCCTGCATTTTCCCTCTGTGCAGGTCAGATCAATCTGAAGAGCTGTGTTGCATCTTGGTCACAGCCATGGATACAATAGTTTGTCCTCACACCAAAATTACATTAGATAGCTTATTTTTCTTACAGAATGAGAACAAACTTAGACAAGAATGAGATCCTTTATTTGCTAACTCCATTGACAGTAGATGTTGTGTCAGTGTAAGGTATTTTTTCTTTTTTCCAGAATAGTTTACGTGAGTATTTTACACATATTGATGCAATTGTGTTATGGTGAGAGTACCTTCAGTGAGTGTTTGAAAACTAGGACAAATAACTATTCAGTAGTTTGCTGACCCAGTTCTTGCTTTCTGCTCGTGTTCCTCCTGTCTGGGCCCTTTTCCAGGAAATCAACTGAAATTCCTACCCTTCCTACTCTTAAGATCGTGACTGCTTATCAGCTTGGCCATGTTTCCTTCCTGTTCTTAGGGTTTCTTAAAGAAACTGAGTGTCTTGTACGATGTCTAGAGCTGCTTTCTGCAAACAGAAAGTGCAGATGGTGAGTGCTCAGCTCCCTGTTTGTGTCTGTGTGCTGTTGTAGGGTTGTCTGTAGGTGTGTGAAAGGCCCTTTGGTACAAAACAACACTGACTGGGTCACCCCAGCACAGAATGTTCCCTCTGGAGGAAGGGAATGTTGCCCTTTTGGTTGCTTTTCCTGGGGCTGTTTCAGAGCTTGTTATTGTATTGTAATTTTCCTGTAACACTTTAAAGACAACAATGCTCTTCAGAGTTGCAAAATAGAAGGAATGGAAGGCTCCATCCATGTTGCTGTGTTCTTGTTTATGGGCAAAAAGGAATGGTCTTTGTACATATGTCTGTTTACAAGAGTAGTGTGTGTTTAAAGCCAAGAATTTATTGTTGGTATAATCAAAATCTTAACAGTCTGGCTCAATTTTTGTTTAATAATTAAGTCTAGACTACAGATTCTTAAGAGAAATGTTGCAGTTAGAGTACTTGTATAGAGGAAAACATTGCCAAACAGTGAAAATTGTAACACACAGGCTTTTTGGTTCCTGTCCCTTCTCCTGGGGTTACTTTCACCCTTCCATTGCTGCTTTGGGTCTTTCAATCAGCAGCTTTGACTGCTGGGGGGCATAATGGGAGGTTGTCAGCCTTGGGAGTGTTTTATTGGGAGGAGTATGATGTTGATTTTGCTTGTTTCTTTTTTCTCCCTGTAGGATTCACTTGAGTGTTTTTGGTATGTTTGTGAGTATGTTTTTACTCTTCTTACCTTTCTTCATTGGTCTAAAGCTCCAGATTATGTCTGAATTTACTGCTCTCTGTGTATGTTCATTAGCATTTCTTTGTTACTTCTAAAGCCAGGTTTATCCAGTTCTGGTTATTTTAACTGTCCATTAATAAGTTCGTTAGCCATGGGTCCCCTGGTGGCCGGGCTGTGCCCCATCCCTGGTGGCCAGGCTGTGCCCCATCCCTTGTTGCATGCCTGTATTGCTCTGTACTGTGTCTGTACTTCTCAGAGCCTCTGTTGTCACACTGTATTTCTCAACATCTCTCTAAATGCCCTTTTCTGTGCAGGATAACTACAGGTTGTATCACACCAAGGTAAACAAAAGTGAATGATGCCTGGTCAGTTAGAAAAGCTGCTGTCACAGCTAAAGTGACTAAAAGCCCAAGGAAAGTTCAGGCAGAGCAAGCCTGACAAACCTCAGTCTTTGGCCTTGTGGCTCGATATGGAACGTTTGGCCTCTTGCTGGCGCCGATAGTGCTGCACTTACAGGGCTGAGTGGTTGTGATTTCCCCTTGTTCAGTGTCCCCAAATCCCTGCATATCACTTGCAAGTCCAGGAAGGGTGTTGCAGACCCTCTTATGACTTCAGACTCTTGAGCAGGAGTAAATGATCCTGCAGACATCCCCTCTTTTCTGTCTTATCTTGCCTTGTGGTGACCTGTGTAGGTCTGAGGGCAGCCAGTAGTGCTTTATTGTCACACATATCCATTGTTGTTTAGTGTAAGTGCTGCACATAATACTGTGTTTCCTTTTGTGAATTTTATAATTCCAGTAAATGCTGTATTCCATCCTTGATAAAGGCAACGTGGATGTCTAAGTCCACCTTTTTCTGTTCATGTGGAATTATCGTTTTATTCTGGTTTTGTAATAAGATATTTTCATAAATGTAAACACTGTGTCTGCTTCCCTTAAGGAATGTTTTGCTTAATCCATTGTTGTTATTGCTGTCTTATATTGTGAATTACCTGCTGTAAATCATTTGACATAAAAAATAATGTTTATTTTTCTTTAACAGTGCTGATTCTCCTTAATCCACTGTTACAGTCAGTCCTCGTTGTCCTTAACAAGCCATGTAGCTCTGTTACCAAAGGGTGAATTGCAATTAAATGCTTCAACATGGGGACAGTATATTTTTTTGACTGGAGGTATAGAGAAGTTAAGTGCTCCTCGTTGCCACAGCTCACTTACAGCATTTTGGGTTTTTTAGACAATTCCAGTGTGTGTTTGGGGAGCTTTTCTGGTTTGGGGTTTTTCTTTTTAAGTTGAAAGACATGGATCACACACAAACACACCTCCCCCCATATGACTATCTGAATGCATCAATAAATGATACTAAGTCATGCAAAACATCTAACATGTATATTCATGAAATACTTCCTCATTGCTTGTAAATTAACATTAAACATGTTTATGGTCTTAAACTGTTTCAAACTTAAAATTTACACTAGGATAGCTGTGCTCACTTAGACAACAGACTGCAGCAAAATCCTCTGCAGGGGAACACAGTGGAACTAGCAGAAAATACTGGGCCAATATGGTCAAACAAACCACAGCAAGATGACTTTTTGTGTCTTCATCCAGGACCTGTAGGTGTGTTTTGAGTTTAAGCTACATCTTGCTTAGAGGGCGTGCATGTATATTGATAATAGTCTTGGTTCTTGGAATTGTAGCAGTGTTCTCATAAGTAGGCTGTGAGTGTTTTGCCATCTCTCCTTAGTTATGGGACAGTGAAAAATGAAGGATTAACTTAACATTTCTACTTTTGAATTGCATCATTGATGTATTGTGATACCAGTGTTATGATACCAGGTCTTATTTCAGAATTCAAGATGATTTCAAACAATGTTACCAGGAAACCAATGCTTGTATGAGAGTGGCAGTAAATGATGGAGACTACAAGTTCACTTCAGGTTTTCTTAACTCTCAACAGTATTTGTCTTTTAAACCCCAAATTAATCTCTGGCTGTTGCATTAAGGAAGTTATGACATGTAATTAATAAGTAGCTTTAGCTGGTTTTATGTAGAACTTCAGCCGTTTGACTAAATCTGTTTCTGGCTGACATAAATTAGATGCAGTTTGGTTGTGATGGATCTGCCTTGTTTGCTTGAGTTCTGTTGGGTAAGAAAGAATCTGAAAGATGATGCACCACTCTTGATCTTAGACTGATACAATTCTGTGGATGTGGATGTTGGTTATTGCCACAATGTTATTGTGGCATTTGTGCTACAGAAAAATAGCAAATTTTTAGTTGTCTGACTTATGACAAAACAACATTATGGCTTTTGCT
Organism: Sakesphorus luctuosus; assembly: GCA_013396695.1. Taxonomy (NCBI): domain Eukaryota; kingdom Metazoa; phylum Chordata; class Aves; order Passeriformes; family Thamnophilidae; genus Sakesphorus; species Sakesphorus luctuosus. The sequence goes on along the minus strand of VWZD01003414.1, from coordinate 231,708 downwards.
GTTTCAAGTTGAAGAAATGTTGTTGCTTAGGGTAAGTAAAGTAATAACTTTGCTTGTTCTTATTTTTTATAAATATGGGAATGCAAACACTTTGTAGACCAAACCTGCCAAAATAAAATACTGATGAACAAGCTCACAATCTCATGAATAAAGCTTACCAAGATTATCAGCAAAACTAGAGAGCAGGTGCCCAAAAACTGGGAGGAGTGACAGCTTTTTGCAGCCAGTCCTCTGAAATCCTCTCTGCTCTATTAAAATTAGTAATCTTGGTAAGGTGTCTGGTTTACTATGCCAGGTGTGTCTGCAGCTGATCAACAGGTCATAATAAAGGCCATGGTGTGTACACATATAACAATTAAAGGCCAGGGCCAACAGGTAACTGTCAGTTTTTAACAGGTTAGGAAAACACTGCCTATAAAACATACAGAGTTAACATTTTGGGATGGGGTGCTGCCCTTTGTCACCCCACCCACGTCCGTGGTGCTGCTCTGATAGTGCACCGAGCCAGCTGAGCTTGCGTGTTTGGGAGCATCGGCGTCTTTCATGACAAACAGTGATCTCATTCTCCTCCCTGGGTTAATGTTTTTCCACTGTCACCTGGAATGGGTTGTGACAAACATCAGGGTGCCTCTGGGGAGGCAGCCATGAGAGGTGAGAGGTGGGGCTCTGAGTGGGGCTGTCCCCTCTGGGCACCAGCCAGGCCTTCAGTCTGCACGGTGGTGGCATTGAAGCAAAGAGATGTCCAAGCAGGCCAGTAAGAAGCACTGAGGGCACCTGGCTGAATGATCTGCTGCTTGAAGTTTGCCACCTGAAACGTGTGTATTCCTCAGCACTGTCTAGTACTACCTGAAGGGAAGTTCTGGCCAGGTGGAGGTTGGTCTCTTCTCCCAGGCACTCAGCAATAGGACAAGGGGGCACGGGCTCAAGCTCTGCCGGGGGAAATTGAAGTTGCACATCAGAAAACAATTGTTTCCAGAGGGAGTAATCAGGCATTGGAATGGGCTGCCCAGAGAGGTGGGGGATTCACCATCCGTGGAGGTTTTTCAGCTGAGCTTGGCCGTGGCACTGAGTGCCATGATCTGGTAAAGGGACTGGAGTTGGCCCAAGGGTTGGACTTGATGATCTCGGAGGTCTTTTCCAATCCAATTGATTCTATGATTCTGTGAAAAGCACAGTGGTAGTGTTTGGTTTTGTCCAGTTGCTCCAGGCCTTGGAGCACTTTCTTGAGCTATAAAAGATCTTGGTTCAGTTCTTACAGATTGAAACTTGGCCTTCTTAGGAGGAGAGTGTTGTGCCTGGCAGGGTAGAGGAGTGTTTGCTCCCTGGGTCGATGTTATCTTAATGCCCTTTGCATTCCCATGCAAAGATCCTCTGTGTAAATGAATGTAACCTCAGTATAGTGGTCTAGCTCTGGATTTCAGTGCCTGCTCCAAATAGCTGAGTTTCTTCATCTTCACCCAACAGTTTCGTGAACTGGGTGTCCTTGAGGCAGTAACTAAAAGGATGTATTCTAAATTTTCACTTAAGACAAAAATAATGTTTAATTTCAGTCTTTCAGACAGTCTGTGATCCAGAGTGTTACTAACGAAAAGAACTGCATCTTTTTGTTGTTGGCAACAGTGAAGTAAGTTGGTGTGAGTAGCATGGCATGGGAATAAAATCACAAAAGGGTGAAACTCAGCCTTTTAATGAAAAAATGAAGCTAAAGCAAGTTTTCCAGGTCTGGTCTGTGGATATTTGTGGAATGTGATGTGAAAAGAACTTGAATTTCTGTTCTTAGTTTTGTATTGCTTTTGTGACAATTCTTTTGGTTTTGGTTTATTAAAGAATAGAACTAATTCACAGGAGTTATCCAGTCTCTAATGACCGGACATTGTGCACTGGGGGTGGACCAACCTCCGACAGGACAGTTAACCCAGTTACAAAACTGGGGTCCAATTTGCAGTACAAATTGGACAAACGTTGTAACAATGTAATGGGATCCTCTGAAATGGCAGCGTTTTGCTAATGTAGGCAGGCTGCTGGCTTGTTCCCTTTCTTTGCACCCAAATGCATCAGAATGTGCCCGATTGTTTGTCTCTGCAGCCTGCTGTGAAATGGCTTAGGCTGAAGCGTCCAGTGACAGTTTACAAGTTACAAAGACAGCTTTTTGGCCACTGACCCTCTGCGGGAGCCTAAGCTTTGTTTTGTAGATGCCTCTTTATCTAGGGAAACGACATCGAGAAAAGAGGTGCTGGATTACTTCCTCATTGTTCCTCATTGTTAAAGATGACCTCCAAAGAATTTTTACAGCCTGATTCATACTTCTCCTTTAGGGTACATTGAGAAAACAAGGTCTTCTCTGAGATTTCCTTCCTCCTCCCTTTTATACATACCCTTGTTTGCTTTGTTTTTGACTGTAGTTTTAGAGAGTATTTGGAATGTTAACTGTGGATGTTTAACTCCTTGATTGAAGAAGACAGCTTGGTTGTTGAAAGACTCTAAAAAAAACCCAGCACCAACAGAAAACCTGCAAACCCACGTATGTAACACTCTTTAACTTATACACACCGAGTGCACCTGCACTGTGCTGGTCGCACCTGATTTCTGCTGTAAATGGACCGGGGCACAATTGAGGCACAATGTCAGAAAAGGGCACCTCTCCCCAGGAAAGCCCAAAGCACAAACCCCAACACCTTGCCAGCAGCTCCCTGCCGATGCCCTCAGTTGAGCGTCACTGCTGGGGAGCGAGGGAACCACATGGGGCATAGGATGATGCCGTTCTCACCTGAGAATAATTCAAGCCTTTGTGTGGTGTTACTGAATGCTGTTGGTGTTACTACAGCGTTTGTGAGGGACTACTTATGACACAACCTCCCTACCAGAAGATAGTAGTAGAAATACAATGTGCAAAGCTACATTTCGTTCAGTGGACCTTATTTCAGTCAAGGTAACCAGAGTGTGTTTTCCATAGGCACAAAATTCCCCATCACCCTGTGTGAGCTGTGTTCTTATCACACAATTTGCCGATGGGTTGTACTGGAAGTGCTTACTTTGCCTTTTTTGCTTGTGCTAGCAGTTCTGGAAATGGAGTTGTGCCTATTTTGTTACTAAGGCCTCGTCTAATCGGCTTTGGATTTGGGGAAGTTACTGAGCCCATCAGTGGTTTACTGTTCAATCAGCTTTGCCATTCCACTGGCATAGTTGTAGTCACCTCGTGATGCTGTTGTAGCTGTCCTGATGGACACAGGCAAGGCAAAGTTTGTAGATACAGAGAGTATCTCTTACAAGATTTTTCAGGCACTCCAGCCCTTCATTAAGCATTAATGAACGTTCAGAGAAATGTATAGCCTGTAATTTTCATGATGGCCCTTTGTTCCTTTGATAACTTCACTTCTCTGCTAGGGAGAATGGGCTAACCTTAGGAAGTATCATGCAGTGTATACATTGCTTACACTGCTTTAATGGATGCTTTGGAAGAGGATTAGCAAGGAAGTGGATACCATTAACCGCCTGAACGTGAAAGTTTCTGTCAGAAAGGCAGTTGAGAGGGGAGTGTAGGGGCATGCAATTCTCATTCATCTTCCAAATATCAGCTACAGACAGAGTAAAATACCTTTTAAGGGATCATTCTTGTGCTGCTTGTAGAGTAGAACATACTGACAAGGGCTGAATACTAGAGATTGCTTTGCTTAGGGGTAGTGGGAGGTAGTCTGACCATCCAGGACTGTGGCAGATCTTTTAGATTTGATTGCAAACACTACTGTTAGTGTGCTTGCTTTGTTTTGCTACCATATGACATCCTTCAGCTTAGATTGTAAACCAGTCCTTGTGCTTGGTGAATCCTGGGAGGTTAAAAGGGCTGTAATGCTTATCCTGGGGAATATCCTACAAAGAATAATAGCATTATCCCTGGTGCTTAAGTTTGTGTAACTGCTCCTCCCTTGTTATGTAGAGGAGTGAAACGGTGTCCTAAATATGCTGCAGTTGTGGATGTTGACTCCTGTGACATTGCACAATTGCAGTGAACTGCTGAAATGGTATTGCCTTCTGATTCTGCCTTTGGAACCACGGCAGGTGCCTCAGCCTGGCACTGCCAGGGCTCGCTCTGGGGTTCGTGCTGCTGAACTGGGGTGGAGGGAGCAGCTCAGGCTGCTGGGGAGGTGTGGGGGCACGGCAGCAGCAAATTAACTCCGCTAAGGGAGTGCCCCGTTCTGTGTTTATAGGCCGTGTTTGGAACTCTGGTTGTATTAAAGTGGTAAGTCCTTTCTAAAAGCTGACTTAGCTTTTAGAGGGTTTCTATATTAGAAAAAAAAAACACCACAACAAACCAAATTCTGTAGATGCTTTTCTCAGCTTATTTCAAGCACAGCAGGAACTCACTGATTCATCTAGATGCTGATATTATGCTTATTATGTATGCACTCATTAAGCAGATTTTAAATTGTACATGGCAACTTCCTCTTTAAATGGAAGCTAATTTTAATGAAACCTTTAGTTTGCATGCTACAAAAAAGTTAAAGAACTTCATATATGATATTTATAATCTCAGTGAAACACAAAACAATATTTTTCAAGACCTCAAGTGTTCTATAGCTTTCCATTTTTCAGTTTTTGTTTTCATGAACTACACTATCTTAGACAGAATGGGGCAATAAGTCCCTTAACAATGTTTCAGCCATCAAATTCTGTCTAGATGCTACTGACTGTACTTAAGACTTCGTAATTCCTCATTTCTTTCTAATTTCCTTTCCTGTTTGTAGCCTCAGACCTCTCACTTGTGAACTAATAGTCGAGGCTTTCATAGTATGTGTTTAAAAAGAACCAGAAACCAGTAGTGATGCTTTTGGACTGTTTTTTTTAGCTTGTTCACCTTTGCATGCTGTTTTAGGGCAAGCATATTTAGCACTTAGGAGGATCCTGCATAAATAATGGGAAACATCTTAGTTCATTGAACAATTCCAGTGTAATTTCAAGAAACAGCAGCTTCTGTTTCTGCAGAGCTCCCAAGTTCAGCTCTACTGCTGAATGCAAATCTGACTCTCTTGAGGTGAAATGCATTTTTTATTTTTAACCTTAGTGATTGCTTGGCAGTGAGTGCTAGTGAAGTAAATCTTCAGGGCCTGATTTAAAAGTCTCTTGCCATTCCTGTATCTTGGTGTATTGGAAGAACCTTTCACAAGCATCTTGGCCGAATGTGGTTCAGCCTGTTGTGTGATTGTTCCTGTCTCAGGGCGTTGCTCCCACAGTGTCAGAGGGGATGTAAGGACAGGCTGTTAGGCAATATAGTCGGTAATGCAGCACACAGGGGCAACTCTATTGCTTAAAGCTGATAGAAAGAAGAACTAGTAAAACTTGCTGGTTAAACATCTAATGCAGATTGCACAATCCATGGAACTGACTAGGGGTGTCTCAACTACCTGCCTGTTTGAAGTGCTGTGTGGGATGTCAGGTGGGGGTGTGTGCCTGTGTGTGTGTAGCTGTTGTTTAAGAACAGCTGCTCTGCTTGCTCGCATTTTTTGGGTTTTCACTACAAATTGGTACAGGGGACTTGTGGTCTAACCCCAGCTGGCAACTCAGCCCCGCACAGCCACTTGCTCACTCTGCTCCAGTGGGATGGGGGAGAGATTCAGAAAAGTAAAAAGAGAACCTGTGGGTTGAGGTAAAGCAAAAGCTGTGGATAAAGCAAAGCAAACCAAGGAATTTCCTCACCACCTGCTGTGGGCAGGCAGGTGTCCAGCCATCCCCAGGAAAGCAGGACTCCATCACACAGATCGGTTACTTGGGAAGAAAATCAGCTCTACCCCAGCCCAAACCAGCATAGAACTGTACTGAAATTAGTCTCCTATAAGTTGCCTTTTAAATTAAGATACCCATAAGCTTTGTTTCAGACTGTAGTCGTTGTTGCATACTCTTTTCTCTCTTAGATCAGTTTTGCCAAATGGCAGTGTGATTGTCTTCATGTTTCATGCATAAAAATAGAATTGTGGCTTGGCTGCTTGAAATATGACAAAACAGTGAAAATTTCAGCAGTTCTGTAGCTTTTTAAGTATTTGTTCTTGAAATCTACTTGCTCAACCTCTTCATTGAGCTTCCTGTGTGATGCTGTTAAACCTCATCTTAATTCTACTGTGCCTGTTGTGTTTACCAAGTAAACAGCTGTGGCCATTTGAGATGTTGCCTCTGAGATGAGGCTGCTGACCCTGCAGTGAAGGTGGCAGGAAGGTGGGCACACCATCTGCTGTGCTGTCGGATTGTCAGCCTGCCATCCTGGGTGATTAAAGCACTGTGCCATACTGAACTCGGACAACTTGAGATATCACTTAGTTCTGCAAAGTCTGTTACCTGCTCATTAGCAGCTCTCTCCTCTGAGGATTGCCAGGCAGCTGAGGGGATATAATATGGCAAAATGCTGCAGCAAGATTAACTATAGCCCATTTGTCACAGCTGAGAATTATCTTGCAGTGATCATATGTAAATGAAATTAGTTCCTGTAAGGACAGAATATGCTATTTATTGGCTTTTTGGAGGTGACATTTTATTATAAGACTGCCAATATCAATTCCCCATCTTATATTTTTAATTCTCTCTCCTACATTATGACAAATTTCAGCATCTTTTATTGGGCACTAAAATTCCAATTTAATTATGCATCCTGGCAAGTTGAAACTTGTTAGATGGATTATCTTAATGTTATGTGTTAGTCACATCTGAGTACTTAGATGCTACAGTAATAAGAATGACACCAAGTGATTAGTGCAAAACAAATAGATTCTCATTCAAAGTGATTCTGAAGCCTCAGCTGAGGCTTCATTCTGATAATTTGCTCTGATGCTTTCTGGCACTCAGATTGCAAAGTTCTCTGGATATTGTGCTCCCAAGGCTACCAGTGTCCAGCAGCATCTTTGTCTGCCTGTTGAAGAGATCACCACACAGTGATGCACGAGATAAAGGGGTAACCAATAATACTCTTGGATGAGGGCTCATAATAACTCTTGTCATTAATTTTCTGCAAATTTAATCAAATCTTTAGCATTTTGAATTAAATTCACCCTGAATCCTTTTTTTGCAGTGTTGTAAGTATAAAATACAATTACTTTTCTGAGTAGAAATCATGGCTTATGGTTTTCAGGGGGAATTGCCTGTGTCTGATTGCTCTGATGGAATGAACGGTGTTTAAATCTGTCTGCTCTAATTCCTTACACAAGTAAAGGTATAAGCCTATTGCTGGCAGTGATTGTGAGCATGTTAATTTAAGCAAGGGAAGCTTAATTGCTCTGTGTACTACTGCCCTCCTTGCAGTCTGTCTAAAATTAGTTGCTGCATGAGCCCTGCTGGTTTGCTGTTACCTGAGCAGCTGTACCAGCACTTGGCGTCCTACTTTTGGTGAATCCTCACCCAGGTGACTGAGCTTGGGTATGAGCCTCATATGCCCAAAAAGCTGATTATTAGAGAGTACCTGTGATAAGCAGTTTATTTCTAACTAGTATTAGCAGCCCAGTGTTGGCAGCTTTGTAAAAATAATTTCCAAAAGAATTAAAAATTTATAAAACAAAAGTTCTATGAAGCTTAATTTCTGTCATCTCTCAGAGTTGTGTTTAACTTGTGTTAGGATATGAAAGTGTGAGTGCTCTCAAGATGAGAATTCATTGTCCAGCAGTGTAGCAATCCGTGTAATTGATCCTGTGGGAGTTTTGGCACAGGGAAATGCAGTTGCTGTAGCTGTTTTGTAGCGTTTAAGCGTGCTCTTCTTCCAGCCAACTTTTACACCCTTCTTTTTAACTTCAGTTGAATTACATAAACTGTTTGTCTTTCAGAGCCAACACAGAATCAGCCAAACTGAACCAAGAGGAAAGAGAATATTTGAGAAGGCTCCCAGCATCTCATGAATGAACTAACGGAACTCGATAATGCTGGTTCTCCCGAGCCAGGTCTGCGGCTCAGAAGAGGACACATGTCTGACCCTGCAACAACACAGGCAGCCTTTGGGGAGGACAGCTCTCAACAGAGCCTTCTTTTAGTGGAACCACCTCTGTCTTCTGATCAGGAAAATGTAAGTTATGTGACTTAGGTTTGCTGGGAACAGCCAGTTGTGACTTTAGTGGTTCATTGTTGGAAATAACTCTCACAAAGGTGGACCGTGAGCCTTTTAATGCCTACTAAATAATTGTAATAATACCAGGCAGGTTCCAGAAATATTCAGTTGAATGTATGGGAACTTGAATGACAACACTAGGCATAACTGTAATTTTACCAACTTTTATATTTTTTTTAATTCCATCCTGAAAGAAATGGAGTTTGTACTGATTTGTTCTCTGCTGAGATGCTGCTCATATAAAAAAGATTTTTGTTCTGTAACTTTCAGTTAATGACACGTGAAAAGAGAAGACATATTTACTTTGCCTGAATGTAATCAGAACCTTGGCTAATTGCTACAATTTTGGTGGTTAGGACAGAATAATCCATTTGCAAGCCTTCTTGTTGTAAGAATGGCCAAACTGGATTAGACCAAACATCCCCAGTGTACAATATCCTATCTCTGGACAGCAGCCAGGAACAGATTCATAAGGAAGAGTATAGGGGTGGGGAAGCACGTTGTGTTACTTCCCTGGAACACTCTCTCAGTCTTTAGCCGTTGGTGGCTCACAGACTCTCTGAGCCAGTGGCAGTGTCTTTAAGTTTTTGGTGCATGAGCCTCTGTACATTTTAGCAGCCACAACATCCAGTGGAAAGGCATTTCCCATCTTAATCAGGTGTTACACAAAGGTAATGTCCAAGCTTGGACAGAAGTACTTTCTGGTTAGAGAGTTCCAGAACTCTAATTAATGCTTCTCCCAGGATATATTCAGATGGATATCAGCAGAGTTAAGTGGAAGAGGCATTCATCTTAGGCTCACTATTAAATTCATCATGGATTAATGACTCTACTATATCAGTGCAGTCACAGGAACTGTGTGGTTTTAGCCAGCAGCAAAAACACGCCAGTGCCACTCAGTGTATGTTGGGCTGTGGCTGTAATTGCCTTTGCCACAAATCCTGGTCTGTGCGTGGCCCACTGTCATGGATCAGCTGACTTGAGAACTGGTATGAGCCTGTCTTAGCCTGATGAGTTTGAGTCCTTACAGAATTTAGTTTCAAGTGTTTCTGTAATGAGCAGAATCTGTCAGAACAGATATTCATGGCTAGAAAGCCAAGCCAACGCACTCTGAGTTGTTCTCTAGGACATTCTCAGGATCGTGATAACAGGCAATACCCAGAGTCTGTTTCTGTTCTCTCTGAGGTTGTGAAGCATGTGTATGAAGTGCAAAGTCTTGGCCAGTAGCTGAATGGCCCTAATGTTAAAAAAAGTTAAGTTGTGCTGTCATTTTTTTTGAACCCACATTTATCTGACCATGTATTTGGGATCATCTGTTTTGAAGGACATTTCCATTCTCATCCACACTTTTCCTGGCTGAGTACTGTGAGTTACCTGCTGCCTGTAGGTGGAATAGCCCAGAGTAAAAGCCCATAATTCATTATGTTCTTAAATTCTTTCTGTAAATTTACTTAGCTAAACAGAAATTGTCTGGATGAGTCAAAGTGTTTTATTTTACAATTTTGGAAATAAAATGGTTTGAATAATTTAATTCTTTCAGACATTCTTAGCATGTTATGTTTTTTTCATTAGTTTGCTTTTATCTGTATGATAAAAATATGTGTTTATTTTGTTTTGGCTCACTGCAAATATTTAGCTTTCTTGTGTTTGATGTCTTTTGTCTTCCCTGGTCTTCTGAAATGCTGTCACAGAAATTTGCTGTTGCCATTTGGGCCTTGCTGTTCTGTCTTAATCTGCATCACTTTCTCTGCCTTATATAGCCACCTGCTTTTTTGACTTTTTTGCAGCCTTTTATTCCTGTCCTCTGTGACTTCTTCTTTTTAATAATGTGATGTATTTAAATTATTTTTCATCTTAAAAGGCTGAATAATTTATGCTTCTGATGGATCATCCCAAAACACTCTGCTGTCAAAAGTACCAATATTAGCTTGCCAAATGGCATTTATTATGTGATATTCTGCAGTGTTCTAAATAATCTGGAAAAAACATTATGCTGTATATCTTCCTCTGTCTTGTGTAAGCCTCAGCACAGGCTGTTACTCAAATATCAGCTGGGATTCACTTTTGCTCTACTGTCCGTTCTGGCTTTGAGCAGCTGCCTCAGTAGAGATGACTTATTAGTTCAAAAGCCTCATTTTCCTCTGGTCTTGACAAGGCTCATGTTTAGATAACAGCAATGTAAGGTTATTGTTCTTGGCTAGGTGGTAGTGGTACTTGGGCACTCAGGATAAACACAGCCTTTATAGGAGGACTCAAGTGGTGCCCCCACTCCATTAGTGTTCCAGGGGCTAAATGCAGCTGATGGTAACAATTCCCACGTTGGATAAGGAAGGTGTATGAAAGCTCTGCAGTAGAACCACTTAATGGTAGAACCACCATCGTCATTTAATGTGCTTTTAAATGAAAGCTAGGGGCGGTCCCGTGGCGTAGTGGAGAGCACTCTGGTCTCCGACTCCCAAGGTCGCGAGTTCGAGTCTCAGTACGGGCGGCCCCAGCAGTTCAATGCCTCCCTGCCATCTGATCCCGTCAGATCTCGCAGGGTCAGCCCCGGTTGGTACCGGGCGCTGTAGATAGTCCTAAGGAGACTTCACTGTCACTGTCCAAGCTCGCTCGGCCGTGGCAAATGAACCTTAGGACTTAAACGGTGGGGCCAGTTCTGCGCATGCTGAGCCTCACCTAAAAAATCCCCTGCGCAGGCTCGGAGGGCACACGTGGGGGGAGCCCTGCCCAAATCTTCGTTTGCGAAGATTGGCCATTATTATTATAAATGAAAGCTACTATCATAATATAGATGTATCCTAATAGATACAGCACTTCCCCTGAATGTACTGAGCCTAAGACTTGAGGTATTAGGGTAAAAATGTGTGAATTTTATCCTCTGATATTACTGCATTGTTTACTTTTCCTGTCACCTCCTATTACCCTACTTACATCATTACAGCTGCTTTATTTACATAAAATCTTCCCCAAGCTCTCCTATACAAGATTCCTTTCCCACTGCCTGCTTTCTGCTCCACTTACAGAACTAAGCAGTCTGAGCTCTTAAGAGGTAATAGTTGAATTTGATGAATTATTTTCTCCTCCGTAGAAGACTATCAGAATTATTTTCCATCTCCCTCACAGCTTGCACTGTATACTATGTATTTCTAGTTTTAATGGACCAGTATTGGTCCTTATTAGTAATAAAGCATTTTTTGTGGAAAGAAAATGGGAATGATACTAAGAAATAAAATTTACTCCTGAAAGGTTTTTTTTCTGAGGTCTGGCACCAGTAACCTACCTGGGAGGCTGCAAAGCTCTGAACTAAAAATTACATTAAGATTTACCTTCTGTAAATAGTGGCATTCACTGAAAGTATATATCTATATCTGTCTCAAAGATTTGCTAGACATATTGAACATGCCTCTTCAAAATAATAATAAAACAGCTGCATCCTTCTGCCAGCTCTGTTAATCTGCCAGCTTTACAATCATTCTTACAAGAAAATATCAATCCTATAAAATCAATATCCTTTTACACTTGAACATCTCAGTTGGTATTTGATTCCATAATTCTCAGCTCTCTCCCAGAGTGCATGTGTTCAAAGATTACCCCCTCTTCCAAGTACTTGTTCCAAAGAATAAATACACATCTTACTATTTTGTTTGAACATGCAATTAGAGTAGTGACAAGTCAGTGGTGAACCTTCTGTGACTTGGAGAAGTACTGACCATTTATCTGCATGTTAAGCATTTGGTGGTGAGAAGAGCATCAGGCAAGCTGCATAATTTTTCATGTTCTTTCAGCAGCTTAAACTTCTGGTTTATGTGTGCTCTGTATGTGCAGATAAGGCACTTTCCATCAGGTGCTTCCCTCCTGTATGGTGCTGGATTGCCCTGCTTTTGGGACAGCATCCTGTCTCCTGCCCTGGAGTTTGTCTCTTAACTGCCTTTGTAATTCCAGCAGTGAGAGTTCTTAAAGAACTCTCTCCTACTGTGGCTTTGTTTAGTGACACAATCAAATGCATGTGACTTCTCACAGTGTGGTGAGTGGGATTTTTATGCAGCCCTGAAAACCTGTGCTTGACTCTTTCCTTTTGTACTTTAACCTGTTAGTGACAGCAGGTAAACAGAAGAACCAATTTCTTCTACCTTTATTTCAGTAGCCGAGTTTTCCTGTGCTTGGATGATGATTCCTTTCCTGTTTCATGCAGTTGAGCTGCACAGTGCAGTTGTCCTGTGTGGCACCCAAATCTGCCCTTAAAGGGGAGGAGACCTTGCTGCTTTAAAGTGTTTGAAAACCTCCAGTCAGGGTTTGTGAGGAGCTCTGTGTAGGGCTGGAGTCATCTGAATGGGCAGAAGGAATTTGGGGGAACACTTGCCTGGATTGGGAGCTTGGGCTTTGACTTCAAGTGGAGCTTAGTTGACCTCTGACAAATTTCATGGTGTCTCCTTGTACCTACAGGAATCTTTCTAGACTGTAAATACCAAAGTGACTTGAAGGAGCAAGACAGAAAGATGTAACAGAATTTTAGGTACAAAAGGGAGATTTTAGAGTAATTGAAGGTGAGCAAACGACTTGAGGCTTTTAGCTTGAATCATAGCACTTACTCAAAGCCTTTTCTGTTACAGAAGTGTGTATGTGTTGTTTGCAGGAGACTGCAGAAATGCTTTTGGTATTGACAGAAGGGTGCAGGTAAATAAATGGGATTGTCAAGCTGTCTGTATGGTGCATGCCACAGAAGTTGTCTTGAAGGTCAAAGGGAGACATTTGAGGCTTTCTGAAGCAGATGTTTGTAAATTCTGATTGCCTGAAATTTTATCCTTTATAGATCTACTTGCACGTTACTTGCTCAGTTTGAAACCATTTAGCTTTATTTTCAGTCTGGCATTTTACTATCGGTTTTCTGGAGTTGTGATTAAAAACTTGGCATCTGCTTCAGTATTTTCCTTCTTCCTGCCACACATTGAAGGTTTTGTTGGTAGAGGGTGTGAATGGGAGAGGCTTGGCAAAATAAATTTCAAGGTCCCAGCAAAACACATTTGCTTTTATTTTAAAGCCCATTGCGTTCAAAATTTGTTGTTCTGGACACTTCTTTATCACCTCTTCCTTTCCTCCATTTTTGCAACTCTTGGGAAACACTGTTACTTCTTTGAAAGCATTTTGCTTCAGATCAGAAGATCTTAACATCTGAATTTATCCTTCACTTGCTGTTCTAAGCACTGGAAGTAATAATGTATATTTTACTCAGACTGCCAGTCACTGAAGGATGTGCTTGAGTTTAGTAAATATGCCCTTTTTTGTACAGCAAAGCATTTTTGGATACACCAGAGAGCAGAATATCTCCAGGTATTCCCACTCAAACAGAACTAAGACGTGTGATACTTTTATGGAGATGGTTTCCAGGCTCCACAGGCTTGAGTTGGTCAGATGTTGATGCATCCTTCACTGACAGGGGATGTGCCTGCATTATTAACAGACTTCAATAGCTTGAAAGTCTGCAGAAAAGACAAGCTGGTGACCTAGTCAGCCATGAGTAGGCACTGCCCAGAAGGCTGGTAACATGGGCAAAACAGCCGTGTCTCTCTCTCTGTGCTCTGTCTCCCAGAAAGCTCTGATTGATTTCACAAGAAGTTTGTCACAGGTTATGGCTCGTTGAGTTGCAGATGGGTTCAACTGTCTCCTATTAGTGTGGAGCCTTTCAGCTCTTTGGGAGCAGAACTGTTGGTGCTCCAGAGTTTGCTGCCTGCCAGCAGGTTTTGTAACCCTTGCCTGCTGTGCAGTGTTTTGAAACTAGGCGAGGGAGGGAGTAGTTTTGTTTATCATTCACTGGCACAACTGTTTCCCTGGGCAAGGGTGAGATTCCATGGGCTTTGTTCTCCTGGAGATCGTATCTGCCTGACTTGGGCAGCAGTGGGGGCAAATGTCGGCCTTTCATGGTGATGTAACATAAAACAGTGTTGGTGTGGTGGGTTAACTTGCATCTTCTTCCAGCTGCTTTAGGTGGGTTGGCTCAGCTCTGATGTTGAGTTCAGCAGGACACTTGCAGTCTTTGTTTATTTTTTAAACAGATCGTTTATTTTTCCATAAGCCCAGCGTGCTTGTTTTCTTTCTCTGCTGTCAGGATTAACAATGGCAAAGGAGCAGAAAAACACACGAGGCTCATCTGCAGTGGAAGCAATTTCTACAAGCTCTCCCCCAGAGTGTCGTGATGAGCACATGTGGGCACTGAGGCCTCTGGCCCCTGTCAGATCTTGGGCATTGACAGGCAATCAGTAGTTGCTGCTGCTCAGAGATGCAACAGACCCTTTTCATCTGCAGATATTTAACAAGGGACCTTGTTCTAGTAAGGGTGTATTAGCAAGGCTGCTGAAGCCAAAATGTGACTTTGTCCTAAGTCTATTTGCTAAACGAGTTTTGAATGTTAGTGCTTGTTTTTAATGAGTGCCAGCAAGCAGTCACCCATGACCAGTTGGATAAAGCTGTTTCCAAGTGCTGTATTAAATGGACTGTGTCTTTTATAAGAAGGTGACCTACAAAGGAAAAATACTAAACTCCAGGAACCTCCCAGTACTTAACATTTTGACCAACAGGCTGAGAAGGTTTTTGGCACAGTGCTAATGGAAGACTTTTTTTGGTCCAGTGACAGCAAAACCAGCTTTGCACACTCTGCTTAGAGGGTTATAGTTGGCCTTCTGGAAACTGTTGTGTGGCTGTGTTTACAAGCCTGTCAGAATGTGAACTCTAAAGGACAAAGCTGTTATTTTAGAATAACTTGGTATGTTCAAAAGTTAGGGGAAGTCAGAGAAAGTTTTATGGTGCTGTTCATTTCCAGTTAATTTCTGACACTCTAAAGAACAAAAGCTGCTGAGATTCTGCAACATGTGCAATAGGCTGTTAGGAGAAGTGGTGTGGCACAGCAGCACCTATTGCTGCTTTCCCCTCACGAAAGGCTGGTTGATAAAGGTCAGTTGACAGAATGGGCACAGAGGAAAAAGCCGTCTGGGGAGCTGAAATGGTCGATACAGGACTGCGATTAGAAAAATAGCATTTTTATATTAAAGCCTTGAACGTATCTTGGCCATTATGCTGAATGCTCTCGAGTTACTGAATCTGGCACGCTGCCCCAAGGAACATTAAATGACTTGAATGTCATGTTAAGCACTATTAATCATTCATCTGATGAGATCAAGATAAACAAGAGCAAAATCTCCGAGTCATGTCTAGACTTTGTGACTTCAGTTTAATGTGGGGGATAACAGTGGTATTGTAAATGCAGCAACATGTGTTTTCTAACTTGTATTTTAGGAAAAGAATAGTGTATTAAGTATTGTGTCGTATAATATCCCATGACTCAGTGTCATCCAAGACATTTGGGTTTTCTGGGCTATCCTGCCTGTGCTACAATGATGTGACAATGTTGTGTTGGTACCGAGGCAGAGAGTTGTGTCAGGGCACATGTAGGGAGTGGGGAAGTGATGTCAGCAGCTGAAGGAAACAACAATATTAGAACAGATTCAGACTGCATCATGTTTTGGAAATCCCTGTGATGATACATTCAGGCCACTGGTGACATCTTTGTGGTGAATTGGCATCCCAGGCAGTTGAACTTTGAGACATGGGAGTTGGTTCATTAACTCCAGAGTTTAATACTACATGGGAATGTGCATGGTCAGTTAGGCTCTTGGGTAACTGGGTAATGACACTGTCTGAAAAGGAACCCTAAACCAGAACATCTTTGCCCTTTCTGCCATTTAGGAGAGTTTTATTGCTGTTTGTCCTGGTTTTGACTGGGGCAGAGTTAATTTTCTTCCTAGTAGCTGGTACAGTGCTGTGTTTTGGGTTTAGTGTGCGAATAACATTGATAACATGCTGATGATTCAGTTGTTGCTGAGTAGTGCTCACCTAAGTCAAGGACTTTCCAGTGTCCCATGCTCTGCCAGTGAGGAGAGGCACAGGAAGGTGGCAGGGAGCAGGGCCAGGGCAGCTGAGCTGAACTGTCCAAAGGGATATTCCACACCAGAGAACATCATGTCCAGTATTTAAACGGGGGGGGGGGGGGGGGGGTGGGCTGGGAGCCACTGGTCACTGCTGGGGAATGGGCTGGGGAGCAATTGCACTGTGCAACACTTACCTGTCTTGGGATTTATTCCTCTCTCTCTCTCCTTTTTATTGTTTTATTATAATAATATTTTACTTTTTTCATTTATTAAACTGTTCTTAACCCACAGGTTTTACCTTTTTTCTGATTGTTCTTCCTATCCCAGTGTGGGGCTGGGCAGAGTGACCAAGTGGCTCTGTGGTACTTCATTGCCAACTGGGATTAAACTATGACACTGGTGTTACTGGTTAACATGTCCACTTCTTCAAATACCATATATGCAACCCAGGAAAAGTCTCAAATTTCAGAAAGTGCAGTCCTGAAAGCTGCAAGGGGTTTTGAGAATAGAGCAGCCTGTTGAAGTGATCGTTGGTGTAACTTTCCTCAGTCCATGCCTAGCTGGGTTCTTGGGCTCCTTGGTGATTTATGAATGCTCCTAAAAGGAGGGCTGTAGATCACTGGACATCTGGCTGACCTGTGTGGCAGAGAAACTTGGCTTTGCACATGATCCATGGAATGTATTCTGTAGTGGATGGCAGTAAAATGGGAGCTGATGCTCCCTTTGTTTCTCTTGCGCTGGCTTGAGCTCCTTAAATCCCCTGGTTATCTGCACCAGCTTCATCATCTAATAGGAAGGTCATCTAGCAGAAAAAGTGGGTAATTTCTGCCAGATTAGTACTGGATCAGCTAATCAACCCAAGGATCAGAGGGATGCTGGTGTCAGTGTAATGGCAGATGGGGGTGAGGGAGAAGAGGACCACTTTTGGCAGAGTAAACTTCTTAGGTAGCTCCATTCAGATTTGATTTTTGTTTGTTTGTACACCCCAGTGAACACAGATAGATGACACTTTCTGACGTGATGAGCCAGAACTTGCGTGTCCCCTGTGCAAAAGCAAGTCATGTGCAAACTCTGAATCTTTCTAGAAACCTTTAAACTGAGATCAAGAAACTGCAGACCTCAAGAAAATAAACTTTTACTGCTTGAAAGCCAGAGAACACAACTTTTGACAAAGTAGGAAAAGTGTTTCTGGACTTTTATTCTGCAATTATGACCTGACTTCTGACAGGCTTTTCCAGAGTAAGGACATTATTAAACAGTGTGTCTGTTACCAGATTTGAGAGTGATAGTATAGAAACTGTTAATCTGTGTGAGAAGGAGAAGCTGCTGCAGTGGACAAGAGAAGTATATTGCATTTACTAGGGCAGGTTTTACTGCACTTTTGTCTGTAACAGGATCTTTGGCTGTGTGACATTTTTGGGCTGTGTTCAGACAACAAATTCTTGTACTAAATGCAAACTTTTACCTTTTGTCCCGTTGCTATAAGAGAGTGAGATTTTATTGCTAATCTTATTTAATGATAGGCACTATGCAATTGAGCTCTTGGATTTCTTGCTTTGTTGCTTGCTCTGGTGCTCTAAGTCTTGGTTTTGGTATCAAACCTTTTTGATCCCTACCAAAATATGCTCTGAAATTCGTGTTTAGATAATGATTTGTCTCTGTAAGTGTGCAGCCTAGTTCTTTGTACAAAGTGAATGTAATTATCTCTGATTTCTCCCTTCACAAAGTGAATATGGATAAACCAGAAAAGCTCTTTTCCTCTGGACACTTTCCCTTGTCCTTCAGATTAGTTTACTCTCCAGTACCATTATGCAGCTCAGGTTGTATTTATATGTCTGTTCTGTATTTCCATCTCATTAGGTATCTGCACTGGTTTTTGGTAGCTTTAAACACACTGTGAATTTGCAAAGGGAGTAGGAATAAAATCGGAATTATTGCTTGGCATTTCCATAGGATTCCAACCCATCCAGGATTATGGATGCTCTCCATGATTTCTGATTTGTGTGAAAGACTGCTGGTGTGCATTGCTACATGTGTGCAGCAGAAAAATGACAGCTGATGATTGCAACAAGTTTGTTTGTTACAAACAAATGAGGGGTTTTATTTAAAGATGCTCCGAACACTTCACAGAATTATTTAGTCAAAATTTGAGACACTTTTAAAAGAAATTGAGTAAACAAGATGGCATTAAAAACATCTGAAACGTTAGCCGAGTGAAAATCCTTTTGGCCTGTGGTCTGAAAACTACAAAGGCAAAAGTTATTCTTGAAAGCACTTTATTCAGGATATACCAAAGCTCCTTAAAAGTGACAGTATCAGAGGTTTCTTCTAGGCTCTCATTTCTTGCATGCTCTTAGGAAAATGATATTATTTACCCAGTATGTTTATCATTTTAAAATGTGGTTCTGTGGCCAGGCCTTAGTTGAAAACGGGTCCTAAAGCCCGTGCTTGCTTATGTTGTTACGATCTAGAATTATTCTTGAATTTCTGACATGATCAGCTGGAGAGCAGAGAGTGTGGGAATCCTGTGAGAGGAAGGAACTTAGCAGAGTAGAAATTTTACAATAGGCCTTCTGAACAGAAAAGTGGTATTCTTTCCTTTCAGTCATTGTCTGGAGAACTGAGGGTCAGTAGACTCCTCCATATTTCCAAAGGAAAACTGGTATTGGTGTTGCCTTCCACTATGGATTTCTGGCTTTCAAGAAGCTCAACTTGCTGTTCTTTCCAGTGAGACATTACGGGAAGGAGTTGAGAGAGGACGGACGTTCCAGAACGGACCTTGTTTTGTCTCCTTAGCGAGGAAAGGACTAAGAAGCTGAGCTTTAGTTTTTTTCCTTGAATGCTAATTTTGCAGTTTAATGGCAGGAAGGAAATAGTAAAATCAATTCCATTTTCTGGCAGTAATCTGGACTGTGTATACGATCTGAATTCCTTTTATCACTAGAAGAAGCTCAGTAATGATTTGTTTGTAGGCACGTTGCCAGAATGCAAAGATTTTGGACTAGTTCATAAATAGCTGTGCTCTTCAAGCTTTACAGTCTGTTCAAATTTAAGCCTTCCCATCATTCTCGAACTGGGAGTATGTGCAGAGGGGGAAATGAACATTTTTTGGCTTTGAGTCACTGGGCAGACTGCAATGAATACAGGCTTTGATTCCATAAGGGACTTTTTTTTCCTTCAGTCCACCAAGTTTTGTAAATTGAGGATTACTGACTTGTTCACCCCATTTGAGCTGGTTATTGTGTGGACTGGGGGAGGGAATTCTAGGATAGCTAAAAGGCATAGCAGTGCTTTTTTGTTGAATGCAGTGGAACTTAAACACCAGCCTTGCTTTTCCTAAGGATGCCCTTGGAAACTGAAGGTGTCTTTGGTTTCTAAGATTGTGCAGACCATCATGAGTGTCTTATGCAGATCTCCATGGCAGGGGGCTTGGACTAGTTGAACTTTAAAGCTCCTTTCCAACCCAAACCATTCTATGTTTCTATGACCTTGAGTGAATTATTTATAGTATTGAAAACTGAGAATCTTAACCAGAGAGCTCCATTAGTAGAAAAAGCCAGTAAAATTGACAGTGTGGGAAATGATGTCAGTGAATGTTGTTGAGTCAGAATGAAACCAAATTTGGTTTTTATCCCTATGCCTAATAGGAACTGTGCCTGTTTTAGAAGGATATTAAACCTATCTGCTTCTTTGTGTGGCCTGATGCTTTTCTCAGTAGAACTAATGGGATAATCTAGGCAGAGTGAGTGTCTTAAACTGCTGCAGAATCCGGTTAGAGCTGATCAATATTTACATCAGTCACTGCTGTAAAATGCAGGAGGGGCGTTCACTGGAATCATAAATTTAAGGGTGAGTCGACAGTACAAAGGACATGGGTTATCTACTAAGATTTGTTTAGTCAATTAAATTTTCCTGGTGTGGACAAATATGAGGTCATATGTAATATGCAGAGGGTGTGTGTACTGTGTATTACCAGGAGTTGCGTTCTAGATAAGCAGAATTGGGTCAAGAGCTCTTTGGTGGTGGACCTCTTTGAAAGATGAGGCTTCAGTGGCNTTTTTAAAGTGAGATTGGCCGTGGCACTGAGTGCCATGATCTGGTAAAGGGACTGGAGTTGGACCAAGGGTTGGACTTGATGATCTCGGAGGTCTTTTCCAACCCAATCAATTCTATGATTCTATGATTCTACTGCAAGCCTTGGGTAGAAAAGCAGGGATTTCTCTCTCAGGAAACAAAAAATGTTGAAGACTCTACATAGCTCACTGCAGGCCTCAAAAAGTCTCCTTTTATTTGCTAAAAAACAAACATTTTAAGCAGCTTATTTAGTTAACTTGATGATAGAAATACTCACTAAGGCTTTACTGTAAGGAGAGAGCTGTAAAGTGGGATGCACAGCCACGTCCGAGCTCTGACTCGGGGTTGCAGGGCGTCAACCTGGACATTGCTAACAATAACCTGTAGATAAAGTATGAGAGGTTATATATAACATTCTCAGTCACTTTGGATGGCATTATTGATACAGAATCTTGATTTTAAAGTTCTTAACCTTGGTATGGAAATAGGAGGGAAAAGGAGTGTTTTGGGAGATAGGGAGGAGGGCAGACTGGGTACAACTGTAGAGCTTTCTGGGCCATGAGGTGAGTGGCAGCTTTTTGCATTAAGTACAAAAAGCTCATTCTCTTTTTCTCGGCTTTCTCAAATTTGTTTACCTTGGAAGCTGAAGTGTTGAATGGAGTCTCTGATGGGCCATGAGCATTGTAGTAAGCAAACAGGAATGGAGAACTTGTGTGCCCCCCTGCTTTTTTCCTAAAAGGGAAGCTAGAGTGTATCATAATATGTAGATGATGTGATAAGTCACCATATGGTAGAAAACTACCCAACCTCATTTCTGTAAATTAATTAGTGGTCTGTACCAGCTTAATGCCCTGGCTCTGCAGATTGTTTTAGCTTTTATAATTTTCTTGGTACACCTTGGATATATGGGTGTTTATCTGAATTTTGCTTACAACTCTGTCTGTTCCTGCTTTTCTGTGTTAACTTGCCTTTGTCTGACTGGCAGAAATTTCATTCTAATTTCTGAAACACTTTGAAAATCAAACAAATGAGTAAATGGCCATTACTGGATTATGAGCTGAACAGAAGTGTGTGAAACAGAATAGATCTTTAGATTTGAACTGAAAGTCAAGGTGAAACATCTATTACAAGGTAAATGGATTCCTCTCCTTGCCTTACCTTTTATTATCCCAAAATGCCAGATATGTTATAGAGGCATTAACACCGACATAGTGTTATTGAAACATAAAATGGGGAGTAATCCCTCCCTAGAGGTGGGAAGGCTGCAAGCTGCAGGCTCCATATCTGGGCTTTAATGAAGCATAACTTACAGAGGAGCACTGCTTGCTTCCAAACCTGCTGAAAACACATGCAGAATGGATTAGACATGTGAGTCCTTCTCAGATACATAAGAATGTAATGATTTTTTTTGCCTGTTCTTTTGAATTCTTGTCTCAGTGCTGTATTTGCCAAGACCTCAAATCATAGTTTGGTATGGAAAACAACATCAACTTTCTCTGTTCATCTTTCTACAAAGCATTTTCTGTTTGTTTTTTCCCCTCTAGTGTTCTGAAGATTGCAAACACAATGATGAGTCACCTCAAGAAGACGAAGGGTTTATGGGTATGTCACCTCTTCTACAAGCCCACCATGCTATGGAGAGAATGGAAGAATTTGTGTGTAAGGTAAGGGCAAGTGGAAACTACTGAAGTAGTTTTCTCTTTTAGGAAGCTCCGTGGGCAGCAGGATATACTTGCAGCAACTGAGCTGCTGATGTGAGGGAAGGGAAAGTAGACACTGTCCCTGAATGAGCATCTCATGTTCTAACTAGCAATGCTGCAGTGTCTCAGGATCTCAGTCTGTCATATATGATTAAATTTTAAAGCATGGAACAATAGGGATTACAAATGAGGCTCTAAAGCTGATCATGCAACTCAAGGGTGTCTCTTGGGAAACACCTGTGAGTGCAAGCAGAATAAAAGCCTTCTGGTTCAAGGCATTTTCATTTACAAGGTCATTCTGTCCAGTTTTCTTCAGACCTGCAAATATTTTGCTTTTCCAGCACTATTTGCATCCATTGTAGAATAAACTTTGTCCCTGGCTTGAAAACAATGCTGCATTAGAACTATATGTAAGTAAATCCATTGTAGGTTTTGTAATTGTTGACCTTGGCCCAATTTTTGTCACTTTCTAGAGCCATCAGGCTGTGTCAGTCTCTGGCCCTCCTTCCTTGCTGAAAGGAATGCTACCCCTTTATACACTGGTTCCTGCTGGTTTTATTATTTGTTTTTACAGAGGGACTGGAGTTACTTGGTGGTCTGTTTTGTGTGGGTTTTGTTGTTGTTTTGTTTGGGTTTTTCTTACTATGCATCTTACCCTCTTTTAAACTGTTTTGTAGAGTAGATTGTGTAAAATGAATTGCCTCCTTCTGTTTCTACCCCAATGCAACTTTTTGGTTCACGAAGTAAACCAGTTATTTTCTTGTTGAATGTATTTAAGAACTCGTCTTTAACCGAGTTGGTTATTCTGAACAGCTTTGTTTTGCTTCCATGCATGGGTGTGGAGAATTGATTTAAAAAACTCTGGGCTCTTGTTGTTGAAACCGAAATAAGAATGTAGCCTTTTAAACTCAGTGTTTCAGGAACCTTCAGCCTTGCTCCTGTAGTACTAGCCAGACGGCCAATCCAAGGAACACAGCAGAAACAACCCCGGTACATAAAGCAGTTCCCTGATTCCCCCTGTGCTTGGCAGTGCTTCTTCTGACGCCCCGCTGAAGACTTCGTGTGTCTTATGTTACCGAAGCAGTGCTAAGGACTTCTGTGCACACTCATTTCACATGGAACCAGCTGCAAGAATAGCTGTGTGCACACTCTCTCCTCCTTTAAAGGAGAAATTTCATGGAATTAAGAGTCCTGAATCTGTTGCCTTAACTGATCTGTCACTTCTTCTGTGAGCATGGGGGACATTTTTTCCCCAACCTGAGTAAGGTGTTGGACACCTGTCACTGGGCTCTTGCCCCTTCCTGCTTTCTAGCCCATATTAGTGCTGATGATGGGTAGCTTTTTTTGCTAGATTGCCCCAAGTGCTGGCAGCTACAATAGGTTTCCTTGTGGTGGAGGAACAGGCCTATTTATTTCTTTGAAAGAGCTAGGTGTAGGCTTCTTTAGTTAAATGGAAAAGATGACCTGTAAAATAACAGAACATGGAAATTAATTAAATGCTTTCCCTTTTGTTAACAGTAAAAAAATGCCCAGTAGCCTTCTTGTTCAGTGAACTGCTGAAGTATCTTTGGTGCTGCAGTTCAGCTTCATGATGATACAGTTTTGAATAGTGAACGGTGACTAAACCATTATATTTCAAGTGTAAAGCCTTTTCCCCAGAGGTGTCCCATCAACTCTTTGCTGTTCTCATAGATTGACACTTCTACTAATACGGGTGTGGCCATATGATGATGGACTCAATTGGCTGCATTTAACTAAAGTCTTTTAACTTGTAGGTGTGGGAGGGCCGATGGAGAGTCATTCCCCACGATGTTCTGCCTGACTGGCTGAAGGACAATGACTACCTGCTGCATGGACACAGACCACCCATGCCTTCCTTCCGGGCTTGTTTCAAGAGTATCTTCAGAATACACACAGAGACTGGTAACATCTGGACACATCTTCTAGGTATTTTCAGATTTTCAGCTTGCTCTAATCTAATGCTAATTGGCTTCACTGCTCTCAAAGAAAGCAAGATGAAAAGGGGTGTGGTGTTGTCAGCATTATTGTTCCACTAATAACCTGTTAAATTAGCAGGTTGATATCCCTCTCCTAATTTCATCTCACCAGTGTTGGATGGGACTTCTTTAATTATGGCAGATAATACAAACAGGTGCATTAAAAATTTCCTAATTGTTCATAGATTATTGGTAATACTTTTATTCCTGAGTGTGTAGGTGTTGAGATCACATTTCTTACCACAGGAACAGGCTTACATTGCAGCTTGTACTAGTGGTTCCAACTTGTGAGGAGCCTTGAAGGGGAAGGGATTTTTTTGAACTTTGCCCTTTTTATATTGTGCAACAGCTATTTTATTGTTGTAGTGTCCAAGTATTTGTCAGGCATCTCACAAAACAAGTGAAAATACAGAGTCTGTGCAAGTCTGTGTTGCATCAGTCTTGAGACAGAGCTGTGGTTGGAATGCACAGCTGAAGTAGGGCAGTACTAAGCACTGCATGTGCTGCTGGCCTGGGTTTAGTGGTCCTATCATTAAAGTCATGCTTTTAAAGAGAAGCTTTCAGTATGCATGAACTTGACACCTCTGTGCCTCGCTGTTTTTCAGGATGTGTGTTCTTCCTCTGTCTGGGAATCTTCTACATGTTCCGGCCAAACATGTCCTTTGTAGCACCTGTGCAGGAGAAGGTGGTCGTTGGATTGTTCTTCTTGGGAGCCATACTCTGCCTCTCCTTCTCATGGCTCTTCCACACAGTTTATTGCCACTCAGAAGGTGTTTCCCGGCTCTTCTCCAAGTAAGTGCCTGAAGAACAGGGTGTAGGCCAAATAGGAAACAGGTGGGAAAACAGGGCTGGGATTTGTGCCTGGAGCCCCGGTGTGGGAGTTGTTCATTTCATGGCTGCATGTACTTTGGAACAGAGTTGAACAGAGATTTAATGCAGCTTCTTCTAATTATAGTTTGTTTCAGCATGAGTTTTTGTGCTGTCATTTTAGTCTTAAAACTCCATCATTTTCTGCTGTTTGGCAGGCATGTGCTTGCATCCTGCTGCTGTAAGTAATACACCTTGAGCTTAGTTGCAGGACTTTAAATTTTTAATGCGACTGTCACTTCTTATCATTTCAACTATTCTGAACTTAAACTTATGTACGACAGTTCCACAACGTGTATCAAGATGTCTTGGTCTTTTGGTTTTACTGCACGTTCTTTTTTGGCTGGCTGCTAAATAGCTCAACTCTAGGATTCTGTAATCTGCAAGACCACTTTCAAAGTAACCCAGCTGTTCAAGTCTCCTACTGAAAAATTAGCTCCACCAACTTTTGTTAGGAGTGTTTTATCAAGGGTAGGGTAAAAAGCAGTGGCTGTGGATTTCCTTTTTCACACTGGTGTATAGAAAAACAGCGTGGTTCAAAAATTGCAACATTATTCCTCTGTGGTCACTTAAGCTGATGCATGACTAACTCGTGCTTGTCAGATGCTGAAGTGTTTGCATTGGCTGTGCTCTCACAACATACTGTGTGCCCCGTGTTTAGGGGGCTCTTGTGCTGCTTTTTACCTCATCTGAAACTCAAATTTGAGTTTTCCTCAAAAAGCTTTGGTCTAAAGGTTGCTGAAGTTATCGCTGATGACTGTCCAGAAATGGCCTCACTGGCTGTCTTGGCAAGAGAATCTCTTACTGTAGGAGGGCATTGGTGGAAGAGTTGTCATCCAGAAGTAAGTTAGAATAGTGAGAATAATTTAATTTTGCAGTGAGAAGTAGATAATTGGTCAACTAAATAACAGCATGTGGATGAGAGGACTTCCAAAGGTTTGCATTTCTTATGAAACTGATTTTTGTTTCCTTCTAGGCTGGATTATTCTGGCATTGCACTTCTCATAATGGGCAGCTTTGTACCATGGCTGTACTACTCCTTCTACTGCAACCCTCAGCCTTGCTTCATCTACTTGATTGTGATTTGTGTCCTGGGCATTGCAGCCATAATTGTCTCACAATGGGACATGTTTGCCACCCCTGAATACCGGGGTGTAAGGGCAGGTAAGACCTGAAGTTAACTGTTTGGCTACTTGACTGCCTTTCCTCTTTCCTGCTTGCCACTTGGAAAAACCATCTTGGGAAGACTTAAGACAGCTTAACTTTATAGAGACCTAATATTCTTGGATTGGGAGCTTGATGGGTTTTCTTTCAGCGTGTATTGTAGCCAACTGGATGCACAGATGAGGGCTAGTGCAAGTCCTGGAAGTGCATTCCTGAAATGGACAGTAACACATGCAGTAGGAAAGGTAGTGCAAAGTATTTCTAGCTATATCTAGCAACTTTGCTCCCCAAAAATGACTGACTGCTTGGTGTGTGTATGTGTACTTCTCCTGTTAGTCTTGTTTTTGTAACACTAGGCTCAGACACTAACAAATCATTGGATGATTGAATTAATCTGAATGATTTGTCCGGATAAAATGCAACGTTAAGACAAAAACTGTTTTTTCTCCTCACATTTTAAAAAACCCAAACCAGATTTGGTTTCACATTTCAAAGTAGGAAGCAAGAGAAAGCTTAGGGGGCAGCTGTGGAATGTGCACACAGCTGGGTTGAATAGTAATATTTCTTGTTTCTTAACCTGCACACGGTGTCTACAGTAAATTCAGATTTCCTGGACAAGTTATGGGTGTACCTTCACAAAGTTCAGCTTTCCAAACTTAAAATCTCTGTATGGGTCATGAATATTCCCCCCATGCCCAGTTTTTTTACAAGTTTTCTGTGCTTGCTGCTAAAATCTAAACAAACCAGCCATGTTCTCTTATATGGGAGATCAGATGAGCACAGATGCCCCTTTTTTGTTCCTAGGACTCCTTGTGCAGTGTACGATAAACAATCTCTTTGTTGTTTCTCCTTGTCTTGCTCTTGAGCGATTGTGGTGAAATGAGGCACAGTCCGTGTGGTCTCAGTTCCCTCTACAGGCCAAGAGCTGTAACTGGCCTCACGTACAGAGGCTGGCAGGAGCAATCAGTAAATGAAATATTTTGGCTGTCTGCTGGAACATACAGCTGAGTACCTTCTGGTATATGAAGGAAGTCTGTGCTTTCTTTAACTTCAAGCAAATCTCTTCTGGGGACCTCCAGCTTCAAGAGCTTTCACCTTTCTGCTGCTTTGGCAAAGACTGAGTTGTCCTTCCATAGCTTTTGTGTTTTCATTGTCTCCCTTTACCACCACTGTGTTCCAACCTGACTCTCCCACATTTTCTTTACCCCCCCAGGAGTATTTCTAGGTCTGGGTCTTAGTGGGGTAATTCCCACTCTGCACTTTGTCATCTCTGAGGGGCTCCTGAAAGCAGCCACAATGGGGCAGATAGGCTGGCTGGCACTCATGGCATGCCTGTACATCACTGGTGCTGCACTATATGCTGCCCGCATCCCGGAGAGATTCTTCCCTGGCAAGTGTGACATCTGGGTGAGTCTACAGAATGGCTGGATGAGGAGACCAACGCGAAAGCTGGTGTCAATGTTTGCTTATTGCCAGTATCAAAGATGTACCAGAAGCAATAGGTCTTCATGGGCCAAACAGCTGTGGGCTCTCTGAGCCTGGCTTTCCTGGTGCCTCTCTTCCTGAGTTGTCACAGCCTGGCTGGTCTGAGGTAGCAGCTGGTGTGCAAATTCACCCCAGCATGTGTACTAGGCAGCTTCAACAGATTGGCAGACAACTCTGCCAAGTTTTGTGTGTGTGTGTGTGTGTGTGTTGAGGATCCGACAAACACAAATCTGTATCTTGCTTCTGTGGAGAATAGTACATGGTTATTTCACTGATGGTCAGTGTGTTCTCTGGGATGTTCACCATGGCTGGCTCCTCATCTTGTGCAGCCAGTGAAAATGCTGGATAGAGATGGTGGACTTTGAAGGGATCTCTGGCCTAGAAGAAGGGAAAGTGGGGTGACCACATAGGTGGGTGAGGGAAGTTGGTATGAGGGAAATAATAATGAAGACTGGAGGAGAAATACGTGGGGAAGATGTAAAGAAAGAAATTGGGTAAAGCAATAATAGAGGTGAGGGGGAGGGAGGTGGACCTTTGGAAGGCCACTGTACTCCCACTAGGATAGTTAAGGCCCCTAAAGGCAAGAAGTGAGAATGAGGCCTGGGTTGTTTGAGTGGCTTTTGCACAGCACCAATGTGCTGGGTTTGTATAAACGGCCAAAGGAGGTGGTGTTGCCATGATGAGCTAGGCTCCAAAGGCACTGGTGTGCCACCAATTCTTTTACAAGCATTCCCTGAAGCCTGCAAATACACATTTGTAGAAATATTTCAAGAGTATTATCCATATTGGTATGGCTTCCCTCAAACAAGGCCATGCTTTGTCATGTAGCTCCCTCATGGTTTTCATTCTGCTGTATTACAATCAATAACCTGCTGGGCATTAATTCAGAACATATAGTTGTTTCTAGGTTTTAATATTATACAGTTTTTTCTGTTCTGTTTCTCTGTGATAAACAAAATAACAGCATTCACAATCCACTTGGTAAAACTTATGGCTGTGACCAGAGCAGGGTTTGTAGCTGTTACCTGTGTGAGAGAGACCTTTTTATCAGTAAATCAACAGTGTGTCTTGTGAAGGAGCTAATTTTAAAAGTGTCCTGCTTAAGCCCTTCACTTGAGGCTCTGCAATCATCCCTGTCCCTTCACAAAGATGAGTTAGAGCACTTATGTACCATATTTGTTGATTAACCAGCTAGTTAAGATGACTCTGAAGGGAAGAGAAGGGGCGTGTGTGTGTGTGTGTAGAATTCGATTATTTTGCTAATGATAGGAGAGGGATAGGCTTTAATACACAACTTGGAGAACTCTGCAGCTCTTGGTTTGAGGTACTGCTACGTGTTACTGTGTACTTCAGCTGAATGTGTGGTTTTTGGGAGGCAGGAGGGCACTGGAGCCCCAAGAGCCTCGGCTGAACAACGGTGTTTTCATTTCCGCAGTTCCACTCCCATCAGCTGTTCCACGTCTTTGTAGTGGCTGGCGCTTTCGTGCACTTCCACGGCGTTTCCAACCTCCAGGAGTTCCGTTTCACGGTGGGAGGAGGCTGCACAGAGGAAGATGGGATGCAGTAAGACCAGCCTTCAGCCCAAGACCGTAACCAAAACAGAGCCGCCGGCGCGGCGCAAGCATACAGGCTAGCGAAAGGAATACCTAAGAAGAATCCACGTTTCAGCTGATGAGGCATGGAGCTTCATGGGGATTCTGACTAACCAAGATAAAATTCTATACCTCAAGCAACGGAATAAATCAATTTGAAGACCAGGAAATTCTGAAACCCTAATTTATTCTTGGGATCTACAGATTGAGCTACAGAGGACCCTTTCCAAATCGGCTTCTGTTCAATGCCATATTTATTTGTAGAATTGGGGAGGGATAGCTTAGCAGTTTCAGTTTTTTTAAAAAAAGAAAAAAAAAATCAAGGTTAAATTTATATCCTCTTGGAGGGTTTGGGCGTTGATTTTAGATGCTCTTTTGGGAGAAAAATTGTAAATAAGATTTCTAACTTTCTGTTTAAATAAAATTTATATAAATGTTTTAAACAATGGGTGGGGGGAAAAGGGTTTTTGTAAAGAATGCAACATGCAAGTACCACACACTGTTTCAATTTTGCACAAAATAAATGATTGCAGGAGGACCAGGTAAAATTCCCAGGAGTGAAGCACATTGGCCCTGCAGATTTTCCTGGTGGCCAGCATGCCCTGGGCAATGCGGGGTCCTGGCCAGCACTTGGAGTAGGTTCAGTACATGTGCACAAGGGTTGTGAAGGCTGGATTAGTCACATCATCCAGGTCACAGTGTGAGAAAAGGTCTTTACTCGAGTAACTCTGAGGATACATCTGCACCCTGCCCAGGTGTGTGGGACAGCTGCCTTCCAAGCTTGTGTGGCGTGTGTAGCTTTGGATAGTGGATCTTGCAGTTAGTCGTTTTGGTTCTCATCATATGAATTGGAACATGATGGGATAACTGCTCATGAAATGGCAAACAGTCCAACTCCATCAGTGCCTGCCTATACCCAAAGGCCCCCATTGAGAAGGTGGTTGCCATTTGCAAGCCTGCTTTGTTTGGTCTGAAGAGATGATGGTAATAGACTTGTCAGGAGATAGTTGAGCATGTGAGGGGAAACAGAGGTGGGGTTAAGATGGACTGGAAAGAGGAAGCTGTCTGCTCCAGGACTTGGAGTTAACAGTTACTGCAGACCTCAAGCACATTACCTTCTTGTGTGTCAGGCTCCATATGCCAAGGGAGTTTGCAGGTTTTTCTTTTTAGGAGGAATAAATCCACAACCAGCCCAGTGCAGTTCCTTTTTTTTTCTTTTGGTCCTTAGATCTGCTTCCCATCTGTGCGTTAGCAAAGGGACTAATGGGACTGCTGATATTTCTTAAACCTAAAACTGAGAGTTCAGCTGGATTGCTGTGGAGCAGACGCACCTCCTATATAAGGGGAGGCCTATGCCTTTCTCTTAGTAATTGATGTAGCTTGATCTTTGGAGCCCAGTCAGAAGCCAGACTGAAGGAGAATCTTTGGAGTCGTAAGATGAAACTTGAACTTTTTATTTGTTATGGCACAAGTACTGCTTGGAGTCTTTAGGTGGAAATTCAGAGCAATTACCTCTCTCACAGATGAGTTAAACATCTTATAATGTGCTGTGTTTCACAAGGAAGGTAAGGGGTGGTTGGTTGTTGTGTGCATTTTCTTTTGTTGTTGGAGTTAAGGGGTTTTTTTTAGACTTCTGCAAGTTTGTTTTCATCCTTCAAGGGAAAGAGACATGGATTGCAAAAATCATCCCATACTCTGGATGCTACGGGGTGTGCTTTGGGGAGTTGCTGTGGCACCTAGAAGCAGAATGCCTTCCTAAAGTTGACTGAATATTAAGGCTTCACCCCTTGAATGGAGTAAAGGCTCTGAGAGCAGAGTCAGCTGTAGAAAGAGGTGCTGCACTAGAGTGTGCAAGTTTAGAGGGTCATGTTCTCAGTTGGATTGCAACACTGGATGCCTGTAGGGCTGGAAGCAGTTTGTCACAGGTCTGTGTGGTACTTGAAGCAAAGAGCAGTATTAACTTGGATGTAAGGGCTGATGGCACTGGCATCCCAGACAAAGGTGTAGAGTTGCCTGGAGGAAGTGTGCTGGTGTGAGAAAAGCGTGGTACATATCAGAATCAGAGCTGTCTGTAAGGTGCTTTGGGATACCTCTGAACAGTACCAGCAGAAGCGACAGTCTCCATCCTGGATCATCCCACGTTCACTCCTTGAAGGGTGATTGTAACCTGGTCCTACACAGCACAGAACTATTACAAAAACACAGTACTCCACCTGCTATTCTTAACCGAGTCAGTCTCTCCGTTCAAGAAGTTTGTGTGTTCCAATAAAAACAACCTAGCTGTGCACTTTTCTGTAGCTTTTGCTGAGAACTCTTCCCAGGTTGGCACCTGAATGCCTTACTCTCAGCAGTCAGAGGCTTGCTTGCTCTGTGTGCAGGTTATTGCCATAGAATAGTTAGGACCTACAGCTTCTTTCCTTCCCCATTAAATAGTGGCCTTGTTCAGTATATTTCTTTTTAAAAATTGCTTACTGTTGGAAGCAATGAAGCACATTCTGGGGTTTTGATGGCTGGGGACTCTGGTGATGGTTCCATATAAGATGGGATCTTATTACTTGCTGTATTCTTAACTTCTGCTAATAAAAGAACCAAATGAAGTATTGACTAGTTTGGGTGTTTCTGTGCCATGTGTGAAGCTTGAAACTGTCCCTCTTGCTTCCTTCCTTCCCAGTGCATACCAGTGAGGTTTGTAGGTAAATGGCTTCTGGTGGTGCAGAAACCAAACTGCTGCCTAAAGTCCTGGTTATCCACGGCTGGTGCCTGCTGTGTGCCTGTTCTGGCCAAAGCCAGCAGGTGGGAAGTTTGGCATGCTCTTGATGTCTGTGATTGACATCAAGTATGTGCCTGGTCTTGCTCTATGATTTTGGTACTGCCTGGTGCAGTTCAGCATCACAGCTGGCTGTCTCTGTGGCCTGTGCTGCCTCTTGATTACTGTGCAAGTCTCCAGGGAAACTGGTTTGTCCAAAGACTAGGCTTTGATGCCCAGTGGAGTTGCCAGTTGTAGTTCAGGGCCAATGGTGGTGCGAGGGAAAACGTGTCTGGTGCTACCACTGCATGAAGCTGCTTGTCAGAAAATTCCTGACGTTCATTTATTCCAAACTGGCAGAGAATGATAAGCCTGGGACAGTCTGCTCAGTTTTGACCCCTGCCATATTTTAAAAATAACTTGAGGAACAAAGTAGGATTGGTGGATCAGTGTTCCTGCTAAGTTTGGTACTCCTTTTTGGAGAGCTTTACTGAACCATGGTGTAGAGTAAGGGCATAAAGCAGCATTGTGGTCCTGGGGCTGGCTAGCCTTGCTCAGGACTCTCCAAGCCTTCAAAAGCTAGGCTAGCTATGATTTCAAGAATCACCTTTTTTAGATACACAAATTTTTACTGGCTCAGTTTTCCGGTTCGTGGTCTTGCAGATTTTAGAGCAGACTGTCCCCTTCCTCCTTTCAAGATTTAAAAGTCTTTCTTTTAACACTGTGGGTTGGGTGCAGTGGAACAACAGGCACACAAGGGGAAGGAACAGGCTGCCCAGGGAGTCAGAATGGGTGGAGTGTGTTCAAAAGAGCAGGAAATTATTTATGGACAGCACTGGAAATCCAAAGGTGAAGAAGCACTGGGAGATGAGCATTTCCAAGGAGAAAAATGGGCAGGAAGGACCAAAGAAGAGCTGCAGGGGGCAGGGAAGAGTGTGAGTGCTGGAGACCTTGGGGGTTGTGGGCAAAATTTTAAGTGAGTTGAGATTTAGAAAAGACATTCAGGAGGCCTGGATTCAAATTCCTCATGTATAGGAAATGCCTCCCATCCTGTACCTATGTGAAGGATTGATTATCTTCTGGTGTGCAGGAGAGGGAAGGAGTGGGGTTTGGCTGGCAGAGGCAGTAGGGCTGGTGCTGACCAGAACAGCCCTGTGCCAGACTGCCTTCTGCTCCATCATTGCTGTTCCTCAGCTGTCAGCAAACATCTGGGAACTGTCTGAGCGAGATACGCCCAATCCTCCTCTTGTGTTGTTTGGGCATCTACAGCTGAGCTGTCGGTTTTGTCAGTTGCTTGACTTGGGATGTGTGTTTTGCAGTGATGTTGCAAGAGAGACAGCTTTTGTAAATAACCTCAACAGCTTGAGGTCTCAGGATTGAGTATTATTGTTTTATATTTATTTTTAATGAAAACCAAATTCAAGGAATATGGAGAATGTGGGCACCAGATTTCACACATATTTCACTAAAAGTAGCTTTCACATTTGAATATGAATTGGATTTATTGTTTTCAGAAAGCAGAGTGATACTTAAAGGTTGTCTGGGCAGGCTAAAATTTTATGTCCTTCCTCCTCTGTGTGTAGTGGTCATGCTCTGCCCCCTTCCAAGAATGGCTTGCTTCATTCATTGCTAATTATCTTGAGTATGGATTAAAGCGCTGCAATCAAGGTGGGTGTCTAAGACCATTGCCTGATTTTTTAAGGAGCTGGAAGTAAATGAAGCATATGATTAGGATGGAGGAGCCAAGTTCAGTTTAGTTGAAGCTATTAGAGGCTTCCCTGTGCAACTGAGTTCCTTTTCCCTTTCTCTTTGATTTTACCCCTGCCTCCTGTGTGGCATCAAAGCAACCTATTTGAACTAAACCCTCCTGCTGCTTAGTGCTTCTGTATCTGTCTGAAGTGCCCAAGCTGAAAATCTCCAGGCTGATTTCCAGGAGTGCTGAGCACTGATGTGGTTTGAATGAAGTTTCTTAAAAAGATCAGCTCCTTGGAGAGGATATGTGCTAATTCCTAGGTACATGTCGCTCTTGAAGAAGGAATACTGGCCTTGAGCTCACTGCAGTGAGCATGTCCCACCTGCTCATCTTCAGCTATTTTAACAGTGAGCAAAGTAGGAAAAATGCTGGAGGAAACTCTGCCAAACATCATGTGGGCAGTTGCTGCAAGAGGATTGCAGTGTAACCAGTTCCTTGTTCACCACCTTGCTCACTGCTGGGAAGGGAGGCTCCTTGGGGCAGGGATGGTGGGATGCGAGCCTAGAACTCTGTGTGTGTCCAAGGGGATGGTTTTCAGCTTGGTTTTATCATAGTATCGTAGAATGACTTGGGTTGAAAGGGACCTTAAAGATCATCCCATTCCAAACCCTCTGCCAGAAACAAGGGC
Source organism: Sakesphorus luctuosus (assembly GCA_013396695.1). NCBI lineage: Eukaryota > Metazoa > Chordata > Aves > Passeriformes > Thamnophilidae > Sakesphorus > Sakesphorus luctuosus. The sequence goes on along the minus strand of VWZD01003414.1, from coordinate 197,709 downwards.
ACCTTGCACTAGACCAGACTGCTCAAAGCCCCATCCAGCCTGGGCCTGAACACTTTCAAGGATGGGCATCCACAGCTTCTCTGGGAACCCATGTCAGTGTCTTAGCACGCTCATAGTGAAGAAATATTCTGGCATTTCCAGGAGCTTCACCTTTGCCTTGCTCTAGTAAAATTCATATTTAAACAACTCAGGTATTACAGTTTCTTGCAGTGGACATTCACCATGATCCTGTTTTATTGTAGCTTCATCTCTGTAGTGGTGCAACAGGGCACAGAGATGCTTCATAGCTGGCATAAAAACTGAACCAGTCTAGTTGTAAATGAGATGGGAAAATCATTGGCCTGGCTGGGTTCCCAGAGCAACGATGTGTTTCCCTTATGGAGGCAAATGGCACCCCAGCCAATTCCAGTGGCTGGCTTTATTCTCACCTCTAACCGTGCCGAACCTGTGCCTGTGGTTTGGGGTTTGCCTTGGTGCTGGCTGGAGCCCAGCCCCCCAAACTGGGGGAGCTGTTCCCTGTGGCTGAGGCCAGGCCGGCTGCTCACTGTGGCACAGGCAGACTGGGAATGTGGGGTGGCATCTGCTGCTGGGACAGGAAGCCATCGCTCCTGGGAGGGAGCAGCCACTGCCAACACCTCCCTGCCAGCTCCTGGCCTCAGCGGCCAGCCTGGGGCTCTGCCCTGGCTCTGGCCCAGCTCCCCCATCCTGCTGCCTGCCGGGGCAGCTGGGTTAGGATTGCTGCCTTTGCCAGGAGTCTCCTGCCAGTTTTTTAAAGCAATACTGTGTCCCTCAGGGCCAGGCAGGAGAGGGTGACAGCATGCTCCAGCTCTGCTGCCAGGGGCTAAGGAAAGGCACTGCTGGCTGAAACTTAGACGAGCAAGAGCAGCCTGGGGCTTTGGCTGGTGTGTGACTTACACTGTCAGCTGTCACTGGTGTGGGGGCTTACCCAGCAGCTCCCTGTCCCTTTACCTGCCACCTATGAGAGGCCAACCCTGAGTGCAGTGGTGGCCTCCAGGAAGGCTGGCAGTCTGCTGGCACTATCCCTGCAGTTTAAGGAGAGCTGAGGAAGCACCCATGCACATCCCTGTGCAATGCAGATGCTGCTCCTCGTAATGCTGGTGGGAAGGACCGTGGCAGCTGCCTGGCCCTGGAGGAGCCAAACAGGGGTAAAGACAGGGCTTGGTGCCCAGACCTCACCTGCCACCAGGAAGAGCCTGCCTGGGGAAAGGCAGAGTGCCAGGGCTCCCAAAATTTGAGGCAGCAGCAGCAAGCAGAGCAGGAAGAGCTGATGGAATTTCCTGCAGGGCCAGTGAGGTGTTTACTGTAGGAACATGCTTGGTGACATTTGAGGGAGCCATTGCATTTGGCATCATGTGCTGATGAGGAGCTGCATGGCTGTGGCTGAGGTCATGGCAGGAAGTGACAGAGCTGCTTCCTGAGCCACAGAAGGTGTAAAGGAGCCTGTCAGGGCTAGGCAGAGGTGGGGTAGGGGAACCTGCAGCTGGGGCAGGAGCCTGGGAAACAGCCTGTGCCAAGGGATGGGGGAGCTCCCCAGTGCCCAAGGGGGACAGGAACAGCAACGCTCCTCAGCGAATGCCCAGCTGGTGATGGAGTCCTTCAGCACATGGAAATCTGATGCTCTTTCCCTACTTGCTTTTGAAAATTCACTTAGCACAAAAGTGTGCCACATTAGGCTGCCCTCAGGCCCCTTCCCTAGGAGCAGAGGCCTGTGAGAGCCCAGTGTTTCTGTTCTGATGGTGCCATTGGATTTTATCAGCCAAAAAAGCATCCTGGAAAATACTCTGCAGGGCCCGAGTTTGAGGTGTGCTCAAACCCAAGCAAGACTGTGGTATTGGTCCTTCACTGGCAGAGATGGGCAACCTTAACCCAGCTGGAGCATGCGGCTCCTCACTAGGACTGCTGCAATCACCAGCCTGGGACGTGCCAGGCTCTTGCTAAGTGTAAGCAGATTCAGGCCAGCCTGCTTTTGTGCCCAATCTCAACTGCAAACAGCTGCTGTAAATCCAGGGCTGATTTTCCTACTATTCTGTAGGATGAGGTCATCCCTGTCTGGCCACACTTGAAGGTCTAGTCATTGGTCTGCTCTGTCCCAAGGCATGAGTCAAGGGAGGGCACGTGTACACGGAGCTGTGCAAGGTGTGTGTCCCTGCCTGTGGCTCAGACACCCTCATTGCCCACCACAGTGTTTGGGGGAGATCCAGGGTTACCTCAGCCTGCAGTGGGGTGTTTCTGAAGCCTGTAAGGAGTGCAGTGAAGAGAATTCAGGTCCCTTCCCAGCTCCCTATCTCCCTGCCTGTGAGGGAACTGGCTGCAGATTTAGGGCTTGTGGAGTCCCTGATTTGTGTGGCAGCCAGATGTGGCTGGGTGGGTCTGATGGACACCCCTGGCTGCAAAGCGCCACTTGTGAGTTTTCTCCCATCAAGTCTTGCCCTAACAATAGCCCCTGATGCCTGCAGTTCGGGTGCTTACAGGGGTAGACAGGGTCTTGCAGGAGGGACAGCTGTGGTTTATAGTGCTGTATTAGAGAGGCAGTAGGATGCTATTCAGCTGGAAGTGAGAGATGGCTTCTCTCACAGCTGCTCTGCTGCTGGTCAGATCCTCTGGCCACAGCTCACTGTTTGCATTTGCCGACCTATTTTCATCTGCTGTGCCCAACACATGGCTGAAGAAGTTGGGAGCTAAGGCAGCTGCTCTTCCTAGGGATTTTTCTGTCGCTGTAGGGCCATGAGTCACTCTCTTTGTCAGAGCATGAAATGGGATTTACTTAACCCCATGTTGGAGACCAGAAATGGGTAGGTTTGCTTATGGTCTCCTTTGCTGCCAAAAAACCCTACAAACAAACAAACAAACAACAACCCAGCTGTTTCACTTCCAAGGCTAAAACCGTACTTAGGTGCAGCTCATCCCTCTCTGGATCAGCAATGCTGTGGGAAGGGCTCTGTTTTCCTCCTAATAAACGGCTAAGACAAACCTCATGTACAGAAGCAGGAGCCGCTGTCCTCTGGAGACATGCCAGAGCATCTTCTGACCATTTGCTGCCATCCAGTTTGACCCTGTGAGAGCTGGAGGAGGCTGCATGGACAGGTGAGTTGGGATCTGTGGGACTGAGGTCGCACAGGCTGAGGTGAGTGCTTGGCATCCACTGCCTGCCCTGGCCAGCCCTTCTGCCTGCCCTTGTGAACTGGCCAGCCATGCCAACAGCCCGGCTCCTGCTGCTCGAGGGTGCACTGGGAGGCACCAGCAGCTTTGGGAACAGCATCTTTTCCTTTAGCCATGTGTACTCCATTGCTGGCACAGGGAAGATGTCTGTCCTGCTGCCCACGGCGGTGTGCCATCGAGATGAGTGACTCCACAGCCTGATTCCTGGCGTGTGCTCAAGTTTTAGGTCAGGGCAGACCTTTGCTTTTACTTCTCAGTTTAAGAAATAATCCAGTTCTCACCCCTGTCTTATTCCTTCCAGTTACAATCTATGCACAAACTCACTGAGCCAACTAAACCAGGTATAATTCACATCTTCACTCTCTCAATGCAGGTATCTTTACAGGGCTCATGTTTATTGTGCATTAACGCACCTGAAATCAAGCAAGGTTCATATGTAGCAGGGCAATGTGTATTTATATATCCTGTTTAAGCTGAGTGGAGATGGGACTGCTAATCATTTCTGACAGGAAGGTCATCCTTAAGAGTGGTGCCCCAGGAGGGCAGGCACCAAGGGCAGGCACGTAGAGCTGGGGGAACTGTGCCAGCTGGTGGGGGATGCCCTGAGTCAGTGGCTTCTCTGTCTCTGAGCGGCTCCTGTTTCCTTGGCCTTGACAGCAGCCCCTTTTGCCTCCGTGCTGCCTTCATCTTCATTGGCTGCTCTGGCTCTGATAAGGTCACTGCATCTGAAGCCTGGAGACCATCTCCCATCTCCAGTTTTACTTCCAGTACTGCAGTTGTTCCTCTCTTTGCCATAACACTGCCTCCAGCAAGGTAAAACCCGCACAGCAGGACCTCAAACGTCCTGAAAGGTCTCCAGCCGGACCTGGTTGTGACTGATACTGTCCCCTTGGCATCAGGTGAGATGAATGGCAAGAGGGACAGCATCCATATTTTCCCTAGAACACCTGGGGGGTATCTATGGGCTCCTGCTTGTGCAGGGAAGGGGACAGACCTGGTGTGAGGGTAAAGCCCTTTCCCATAAAACTGCTCTTTGCAGAAGCTGCATCAGTCCAGCCCCTGAGGAGGTGGCTGTGAGAGTGGGTGGTGTGGTGGGCTTAGAGAGGAGCCTCACAGCTCCCCATGGCAGGCACATGTGCCAGGCAGTGTGGTGGGCAGTGCTGCTTGTCAGGCAGTGAGTAAGGAGGGCATAGGCCCTTGTCCTGCAGGAGCTGGAAGCTTGGTGTGATGAGCCACACAGTGCTCTGGGGGCCTGGAGCAGCGCAGGAGGCTCCCAAAGTGGCCCACCTGGCAAAGAAGGCCAGGGCAATGTTCTGCTTTGCTGGTTTACTGCCTGCTCCCCTGGGGCCACCATGGCTTACCTGTGTGTGCAGGGGTGGCTACAGATGGGGACAGTGCAGAGCTCAAGGGGAGAGTGTTTCCACCTGTAGTCATTGGCTGTGGCAACCCTACCCCCTGGCACATACTCTGCCATTGCTGGGACCTCCACCCCACCTCAGAGGTGATGGAGAGCTGTGGGCTGTGGGCTGCAGCCAGCTGGATCACAGTGTGCTGCAGGGCCAGAGCGTCTTCTTCCTGTAGTTCCAGTAAGAAACAGTAGTACAGTGACCAGGAGCACTTCCTGGCATCCCCGTGAGTTGCTGGTACACCCCTGAAGGCCAGGCCACTGCAGCCGAGTCCTTCCACCCACACCCTGTCCCCATGGGTTTCTGGGGTGTAGTGTAAGGCTGTTATTACCACCAAACATGTTGAAGCTATAGTATCTATTTAGAATATGACATATAATTGTTTTTAATTAGATAGTATGGAACAGTTCATACAAAAAAAAAAGAAAAAAAAGAAAAATGGGTGTTCCCCACCCTTTGTCCATAAAGCTCTGTAAGAAATGGCCCATGCCCACTAGGCAGGAATGCCAGACTCAGGGCAGGGAACAATCAAGGGCAGCTGCAGTGAGCAGGGCAGTGCTGCTCTGACAGGAAAAGTGCCTATTTCTTGGCTGCTTCTGCAGTGAAGGTAGCAGGAGACATACCTTCTCTTTTGATGGGTCGTGCAAAACCCCTTCCCAGAGGTTAAGTCCACATCTAGACAAGAATCTGGTGCTGTTCTAGCAGTGTTAGGAGGGTTCTTCCTGGCAGAGCTGGCATAGATGCAGCTAACCAGTCAAGCCATGCTACCTCCCATTGTCCAGCTGCATGGTAAGTTAGTGCAGTTCAGGTCAGGGGCCGTGTCCTACCCATGGGGTCACAGCTGAGGACCATCCCCAAGACCAGGAGATGCTCCCTCCCTGCTGGGAACCACTAAGGACTCTGTTCTGGCAGGGCTGTGCCTGGGCTGCTCCAGACCTGAGTGCTCAAAATCCTGGTGGCTCCCACTGCAGAACAGGCAGACAGTGTCCACTGCCCCTCCTGCTCTCCCAAATCCGGATCTGCCCCTCTGAGCCTTCTGCCTCCTGCACCCCAAGTGGCCGTGTGGGAGGCAGGTTGATGGTGAAACGTTGGCCATGCCGATGACCTCGGGCCTTCCCGGCTGTGAGCCCATGGCCATGAGGAGCTGCTCAGGAGGTGCTGTGCCAGGATCTCACCCTGCTGGTTGCTCCCAGGCTTTCGAGGAGGGAGCAGCTTCCACCGCCGGCACCATGCTGGACCTTGTGGTGAGGGACACACCAGGGAGTTGCAGTGGGTGTCCCAGAATGAGCTGTATTCCCATGTCCTCCCCTCCCACCACTCCAGCCAGCGACAGCCCCGTGCTCCTGGGCCTGTGCTGTGTAAGGCGTGTCTCAGGCGGTGTCACCGCAGGAGAAGCACCAGCGGCAGGAGCAGCAGTGTCGGTGAGACAGAGATCTCGGCAGCGCCACCACAGTCTTGGGCGTTCTCCTGGGGGATGGGAGAGAAGGTCTCAGCCAGCTCACTGCCAGGGCAGCTGCTGGCAAAGGGAAGGGATCCCACCCATCACCTTTGGAAGAGGGAGCAATGCCCGTGGCGAAAAGGAAGTATCACTGGGGCAAAGGAAGGGACTGGTTTGATGCCTGTTGGCCATAGCAGCCACCTGCAAGCCAGGAAGCCGCTTGCCTCCTTGGCTCCCAGCGGTGAGGATGGGACCCTCTGATATCTGAGCTCAAGCCCTTCCCAGGTGATATTGATGTGAGGGTCCTCCTGCTAGGAGGCCCCCTGGGGATTCACGTGGCTGTGTCAGAGTCCAGCGAGCAGGATGGGGACATTATACACTCGATGCAAGGGTGCAAAAGGAGACATTTGTGTGTGGGTGCAGGCATGCCCATGGTGAAGTCCAGCCTCGTGCTCTCCCTCCCACATTACCCCAGGATACCTCAGGGTGAAACGCATGGCAGGTGTCCGGCCGCCGCCGCAGCTTCTGGGACCGCATCCGTTCACACTTCACTGAAGCGTTATGTGCGAGGCTGTTAAGGACAATGGCAGCAGCAGGCAGGGAAAAGGGGGGTGCACACAGCACAAAGCTGCAGGGCCCTGAGACAAGTTGGTCTAGGTGTGACTGCATGGCCTGGGAGGCAGAATGGGGAGGACTAGGGAAGGACAGGTCACCTTGCATAGGCTGGAGACTTCTCCAAGCTGTCCCACAAGTCGGGTCATGCCCTCCACCCCGATGGCAATTAGACAAGAAGCATATTTTCCACCCTAGCAAACATGGAGATGAAAGGGCCTGTGGAGCTGTGCATCTCTGCTGTGCATGGAAGGATATATTTGACCTCTTTCGCATCCATTGGGACGGGTGGGAAGACACTGCAGTCACAGACAGCATCGGTGACGAGGAGCAGGAGGTTACTGCTGATGATCTGCTGTGCCACAAACATCCTGCAAGAGGAGAGCAGGTGAGAAAAAGTACATCCCTCCAGAGTAGAACTGTCTGAACCACAGCAAAGAAAACAGACCATTGGAAACAGGATGTCAGTCAGTGGAAGGCTGGAGGGACCCAAGGAGCAGACATACACAGGAGGGAAGTGGCATTAGCACACCCTTTTGGCCTCAGAAAACTCTCAACTGGGTCAAATTTACAATTCTGTGTTAGGCACAAAAGCCAAAATCAATCCCAAAACCCAACCAACCAAACCCAACACAAGATGGGGCAGCATGTGACAGCAAAGGACACTTGACAAAGTCTGGTTTCACCTGGCGGTACAGTAGTGCACATTTAACATATTTGTGTGTATGCTTCCACAGTGCAAGGATGTCTGCATTATGAGGTCCTGTGAGGAGCAGTGTTGTGCTAAATTTCACATTGCTGGAGAGAGAAACAGAGGATCCCAGCAGCCTTGTACACTACATCAGTGTGACAGGCACATCCAATTGTGTTTGAGAATTGTGCGGCTTTGCTTTGCAGCCACAATTTCACCTGCTCCTTCCCCTCCCTGTCAGACAAGCAGGCCACAGCTTGTGGTGATGAGCACAGGCACGTGCCAGTGGTGATGTGTCTGGATGCAAGTGTTTGCCTGAGGACGTGCACGTGAGGGCTTGTGGCAGTGCTGCTGCCCAGTGTGCAGGCGGCGCAGGGATCGAGTGGGCAGGGCAGGGCTGGGGGCAGGATGTGTGCCAGCTCAGTGCAGGGTTTTACACATGAGTGCTGTGCACGTGAAGGTGCGTGGGCAGCTCAGAAGTGCCTCTGTGCTCACGAGGCCACGTGTGTCTGTGCCTGTGGGTTTGTGCCGTGGCACGTGCATGTCCGTGGCACCCCTGGGCGAGCACGGGGAGTCACAAGGGGTGCATTCCCAGCATATGGATGCCGGTGGCACCACATGTCTGGGCATCTCAGCAGCCTGCGCTGCTCCCTGCCCCACGCCTTGCAGCCATTGCATGTCATTCACCAGCACAGAGGCTGCAGCCACCCAAAGCAAGGCTGAGCTGCCCGCGCTGCCGTCCCCCACTGCCTGGCAGGCTGTGACGCTGCCACAGGCACCAGTGGCTGTGCAGCCATGGTAGGAGCTGGCAAAGCTCTCCTGGAGCTGCTGGGCACAGGGAAGGCTGGGACATCAGGCTCAGCGTGCAGGGCTGTGATGCTGCAGCCAGTATGTGGCTCTGTGCACTCCCAGTCCTGCTAAACGCTGCTCAGCTACGGGAGAGGGCTTCTGGATTACAAATACAGGTTTGTGAGCATGTGCCCACTGCACTGCCCAACCGGACTGCACTGGAGGAGCACCTTGTCTCCCTGGTTATTCACCACCTTGTCTTGCTGCCCTCTAGCCTCCGGGGATCGCTGTGTTCTCCATCAGAGGTGTTGAATGTCACACACTGCAGCTGACCATTTCATTAGCATTTTCTGACTCATGACTGCTTTGGGAGCTTTGACAAGCAGGCTTTAACCCACTCACAAATCCAGTAACCAGGACAGAGATGCTCCATGCACCAATCAGCAAGCCACTTTTTGCCTGGCATGAAGCACCCAGCCTACCCTCACTCCAGCAGGAACTACCTGGGCTTGTGGAATGTGACCAGGAAAGCCTGCATGCCTCAGTGGCCCACTGGCTAGTGCTTCACAGAGCCTGTGTCAGAGGCAGCAACTACGCCTGTGACTACAAAGGAGCTGAGCAGGGTGCAGCACCTGCTGCTTTGATGCTGGAGAGGTGCAGCCTCCAGCAGGGAGGGGTCATTCCCAGGCAATGTTGGTGCAGAGATCTGTGCAGCAAGAGCTTAACAGGTCAGTTTAGGGTATTCAGCTCCTCTGGATCTGCCCAGAGCTTAATGCACCTACACAATACCTTGTTGTCACCAAATCTGCAATCCCTTCTGAAATAATGTTTGGCAAAGCTTGGCTTTCCTACAGTCATGCTGACTTGTGCAGGCTGTTTTCCTAACCTTAAAGTCTTTCCTGCAGCTGATCGAAGACTGAAGTCAGACTAGGTAGAATTTTTTTCCTTTTTCCTTTTTTTTTTAAAGGAATTCCAGTCAGATCTATTTGGATGCCTCATGCTAGGAAAAGCTGCACCAGTGGAAATTCATCTTTCTGTCACCTTTCCACATGTGATTGCTGATGGTACTGTGGAGCCACTGAAAACAGCCTCTTTCCACAATGACTTTTCTATCACTTTGGACTGTTCATTCTCTTAAAATGGAAATGGAAAATGAATAAAGTGGACCCTTGTTTTCATTCAGTTTAACACTTCTTTTTTTCCCCATCCCTGCTCTTTTTTGTTTCTGTAGAAAAACAGAAAAGGGGGAAAATGAAAAAAAGGAAAAGGAAAGCCAAAAGCATTGCAGAAAAGGAAAATTTTGTAAGAAGAAAACTTTTGCCAGAAGCATGAGAAAACAGAAAAAGTTCCTTTCTGAAATATGTGGAATGGAAAGATATATATATTTGAATGCTCTTTTCTTCATTCTACAGCTACCTCTGCTTATTAACAGATGGTTTTAAATTTTATGCTCTTTATCAAGACCCAGTAACTTGATCTCTTTCCCTCTTCCCTGTCCAGCATGGCTGTTTAGCTCTGCTCTGCAGCCAGAGCTGTGGATGCCCTGGTGGCCGTGCCACGGGCAAAGCAGTAAGTGACTCCTCTCAGGTTGCTGTCATTGCCAATGGGCCCTTTGACAAGGCTTGTGTGCCATCCCCCCGGGGAACCCCCAAACGAAAGGGAAGCTGCAGTTCTTACTTTTGGCAATCTCCACACTCAATCAGCCCATTGGTCTCCTTGATGGCCGGCTCGTACACGAAAACAGGGTATTCAGTGTCACAGGGCTGCAACGTGTCATGCTTCTTGTGCTTGTGAGCTGCGAGGGTAAGGAGACAAGGTGAGACAGGAAGGGAAGGGCAGAGGATCACACAGGAGCCGCCTGCACTGAGAAGGAAATATTTAAGACTGGTAACATAGGCTGGAGGAGTAGCCCTGCATGCCTAGTACCCCCTCGACAGTGGCAAAGAGCAAGTGCCTGCCAGAGAAGAAGGGGAAGGGGATGCTGCATAAAGCAGGCAGGCAGTGATCCCTGCTCCCACTAGGTGGTGTGGGAAAACCAGCCTATATGAGAAATGTACCCAATATTTCCACTTGCCTTCCCCCATCAAGCACAGACCCTGCTATGCTGAAGCCACAGCACTGCAGGGACCCCCAGAGCCAGGTAGGCAGGGACAGTTGGGCACTGCTACTACCCCTATGTTCAAAGGAGCATGGGGTCTGACTGAACCAGCAGCTTTAATGAAGTCCCTCCAGCCTAACCCAGCCCTGGTTCACTGTTTTAAACATTGAAACCTGTAACTGGGCTGATCCTCAGTGCCTGTGCCAATTGATCTGCCCCTGCAGGAACCCTGCATGTCCATGGTGGGATTCATCAACTGCTGATCCTTCCTAAGCCCTCTGACATTTCAGAATGAATGCACAGCAGGAAATCTGAGGGCTTGAATATGTGCCACATTAAGAAGAAATCACCACTGGCAAACAGATCTGGCCTGAGACCACAGGAAGGCAGATGATGGCTCTCAAGGACCAGCAGAGACCCAGCTAACACACAACTCTGGCTCCTGGAGGGAGCCATCCACCGCAGAGGCAGGGAGCAGCTGCTCCATCACTCATCAGTCACACTCTGTGGGACTCCCAAACTAATTTGGGGATGAGGGGGAGCTGGACTGCCTTACTAAGCCTCCCTTGAGAAGCAAGAGCATTCTTTCTAGGAGTTCAGCAAAATCTGTCTTGCCTGAAACTACTGCCTTGGGCCCTTCTGGCAATTATTTGCTGCAGTTGGAGGTAGCAAAGCCAGCTCCTGCCTCTGTAAGACACAGGGGAATGCTGCCGATGGAAACGCCGAGCTTTGTTGCTAGGGCAGAGGTGGCTGCAGCTCAGCCAAGAGCAAGTCTGAGAAATGGTTTCTACATCAGCTTTGGGTCTGAGCACCAAGCCTCGCTTCGCAGCTCTCCTCCCACACAACAGCCACAAGCAGCTCTGCCAGGGGCAGGCCAGCAGGGAAGAGGGTCCTTCTGATGTGAAGGATGCCCAGTTTATCCCGTGCATCACAAGAGTTGAAGATTTACAGAAAAATGCAGAATCATGGGTTTTAATCAGCAAATGTATGTTAAGAAGGCAGCAAGAGGGCACCCATGATTCCGATGGGGTATTTGCATCACTGTAAAACCCTCACTGAGAGCAATGGTCTCCTCTCCCCCGACACTGCCGGAGCACGCAGGAAGCGGCTGGCACCACGCGGCGGAGCTTGCCGTCTAAACAATGTGGATTAAATGAGAGGGAGAAAAATTGGATGATTTTCTCTGATTTTTCTCCCAAGAACTGCAGCCCAATCTTCCCTCTAATGCCTTTCCCAGATGAATATAATGGGCACTCAAACCTCTCCCTGCAGCACAGAGTCTTTGGTAGTTGTACTTTGTGCTTTTCTTCTGAACTTTATAAAAACAGCACTGACGAGGCAGCCCCCTAAAATTGTGCCAGACTGTGGGACCCACCTGTCGGTATAATGGTGAGGCTAATTTTGCACAGATCCAAAAGCACACAGAGCATGGTTTCAGCATGATGCCTTGCTTTGTATTCACCTTGGGTTCATACTGAATTAATCAGCTAAACTCGCGGTTCCAGGGGCTGGTGGCAGGAGCTGCCTGGCTGTGCTCTGCCATTTGCTGTCCCTCTGAGCAAACCCCACACTGCAGAAGCACAGAAAAGCCTCTCCCTTTTTTTGCTAATGGAGAATGTCTCTGACTATTACCTGTCACAAGGACAAACAATCCTCAGCAGATTTGGGATGAGCGGAAGGAGACCCTGTTTCTCAGATGAATTTCAACAACGTGGACATTTCTGATAGAACATGCAGAATATCCCTGTTTATGTTGGAAGGAGAGAAGCTGCAAATGCTTTCTAGCTCAGACCACCTCCAGGGCTGGTAACTGTATTCTGGCCAGTAAAGTCCCTAAACTAAGACTAAAGGAGTGTGAGGAACAGAATGGGAAACCTTTCTTTCAGCCTTAATTCACTGTACTTGAGACTGGGAAAGCAGTTCCAAACTCTGAAACAGGTGGCCAGGCTATCATAGTTTGGATCAAGGACAGAACTTCCTGGGGACATGCCTGTGGCAGGACCACACTTTGATCTTTCAGCCACAACCCATGAAACTCCTGTTGTGTTACCCCCAGATTCACAGCACTGTCACTGCAGCAGAGCTGTTGGTAATGGACTGTGCCATGCTTACTCAGAGATGACTACAAAGGTGACCTCATAAAGTTGGGGAAAATTGCTTGCGAGAATTTAGTGTATTGCTCATGTCAGGAGTGGCAAAGAGTCCTGACATAAGAGTTTTTCCCCTGTCCCTGGTAGAGAATGACATCCCTCACTAGCTCCAGCTTCCTGTTATAGTATCATCAAAGCAGATGGAGTTAAAGCAATATGAAATACAGTGTTGTGATGGGTGCGCAGGGAGGGAGCGAAGGAGACCATCATCATGGCAAATATGGAATGGAAATTGATTTCAGGCCTCCCAGACTCAAGCAGCAATAAAAGAGGGCTGTCATGCTGGCCTTGGTGGGCCTGGAGAACGGCCTTGGGCCTCAAGGGGAAGGTCAATTAAAGAGACTGCATGATCCATACCCAGGATAAACCTGGACAGCACTGTTTGCTGGCCTGACCTGACCTGCACACATGGGCAAGAGCTCTAGACACAGGACTAGAGAGGTAACACTTGATCAGTAATCCTGTGTTGAGCTATGCCATGGTGGCACTCAGAGCAGCAGGGTGTGCATCTAGAGGTAAGCAGGGGGAAGTGCACCAGGTTTGGTCCCTTCAGGAGCATTTTTGCCACTCGCATTATGGGCTATGTCACTCTCAGAAGTGGCATTTCTGGTTGAGTCTTTCACGACTGTCCGCAATTTGTCTTGCTCTGGTTTAACTTCACCATGTACACTAAGCTGTATTTTTAAACTCTGCTAAACTGGCAGAAGTGCCCTGCACAGACAATCTTTAGTCAGATTTTTTGGCACAAGCTGAATGAAAAGAAGCTGCTTTAAAATCTCCTAACGTCTGCACAGAGACAAGACCTATGACAGAGATTATGCTTAAGCCTACTGCCACTTAATTCACTTGGAAGCAATGCAGTATTGAGAAGTTCAGAGGAGCCCAGTAGCATGTACTTCATCAGCAAAATGCTTGGGCTGAGCCTCTGAATGCACACGCTGGACATCAAAATGTTATCAGCGCCCTGAGAGTCTGGTGGTAAGGGATTAGTAAACAGCCAGAGGAGCTGATAACAAATTGCAAACTTTATAGCAAAGAGTGAGTTAATTCCAGGCTGTCGTTGCTACCATCTGCACTTCCAGAAAGACTTTGTCAGACATTTGGCAACCAATCCTTCTGAGCAGCAAAGGCAGCTGCTGTGCCTTGTTTTGAACTATAGAGCCCAGATTGTGAACTCTTTCCCACCAGCATAAATCATGCACCCAAGTCAGTGGATTTACTCTGGGACACGAGACAAAATCTGCCACTTAGTTACCAATATAAAACACAGAATTTAATCAATTATCTTGTAAAATATCCTCTGTATACATTAGCAGTAAAAAAAGAAACATTTATGATCTACAGAATTCTAGAAATAGTCCTTTCTAGGCTGCATGCCTTGGCTGGAAGTATTTTTGGCCTAATTAAAAGCTTTCAAACCTGTGGTGGTGTCCATTAAAGCAGAAGCCGTTATAAACACAGAGAGGAATTAAGATGCTGAGAGCAGTGAAAAATCTGTGGCAGCAAACATGTCTTCTCACCACCTCTGAAAAGCAGATTTGTATGATGAGTGCAGTCTGAATACATCACACCCATATTCCGACAGCAAGTCTCACTTTCCCAGAAAACAAGAGTATTTGGGAAGCAGAAATAGGCTCAGTGCTGCAGAGCCAGTGGTACACAGTCAGGCAAGGGTGAGCATTAGATCCCTGATCATTAATTCCTCTGCACATAACCTGGAAAATATGTGTGCTCAATTTCTCTCTCACAAAATGTCTCCTTCGCTTCGTATTTTTTGCATACACCAGCCTTGGCATGCCGTCAAGAAACTGTTAACATCTCTGGCAAAAATCTATAGCCCCTTCTTAACAACATGTGCAATCCATTTCTTCCAGCCCCAATAGTATTCTTCTACCCTGCTACTCCCCCCCACACAAGGACATTCATTTTTTTCATCTGTAGACACCCTCTCCTTCTCTTCCTCTCCTTCATACAGTAAAATGCATTCCAACTGTCTCTATTTCCCTATCTCTGTCTCACACATATGTCTTGCTGGGCAGAGAGCAAATCAGCAAATACAAGCTAGATATGGAAGCAGGGAGATACAGCCACAGTCTGGACTCTGTCTTGGAGGAATTTCTAACTCGCCTGTAGGAGCGGATTTATGAACTAGAGCATCTACTTATCAGTTGAACTGCTTGAAAGTAGTTCTGCATTATCCTGGAGCTGGGCTGGGATTTATCAGAAGGAGCTAAGCCATGGGGTGTGGAAAAGAAGACTTAACTTGCTTCTTAATAATTGAAGTCTACAAGACTTGTATAGTTTTTCCTGCAAGAAGGCACGTGTTGGTTTTTGGTTCTGGAATGACAACAGAAAAGAATGGGCCAGCTGGGAACCAAGGTGAAGGACACGCCATGGTACACGAGCTACAGGCCCAGCTATGCCACAGTAATGAGTGATGATGTTGTCTGTGACTGCAGCCCCTGAGGAGGCTTGTGCATCCTTCTTTTATCAACTTCTCAGTGACAGACCTTCAATCACCAGCTCAGCCAGCTAAATGAGCACCAGCACCTCATACTTCTTTGCAGAGCAGGGAAACAGAGTCAGGCACTGCCTTGTCCCCATCACACCTTTCCGCAAGTTCCCCACTGCCCGAAAGGTGGAAAAAAATCTTTCCTAGCCTGGAATTTCTAGTTAATTCTCCTTTTTTTTTGCTGTTAAGTGGTTCTACTTACAGTGATGGAAGACAGCCTTGGCTGGAGAAGTCCCATGACACACAGACACACAGTAACAATGGAGCCACGTGACAGTTTCACATGATGGCAGTGCAATGAAGACATGGGTTCACACATGGAGTCATGGAGGTGATGTGGGCAAGAGATGAAGAAAGCACAAAAGGAAACGGTGATGAGCAGGGCAGCAGTGAGAACCCCCTCCCTTTTTCCTCACATCTCCTCAAGCCAAGACTAAATCAAACTGCAGCCAGTGAGCATCCACAGCAGCTCCATGCAGGAACACTGGGTCAGTCTGTCCTCCAGAAAGAGCAGTCTCTCCTGCCCTGGCATGAGCACTACACTTGCTCATTTGACTCTTCCTCACCAGTTTCTCCATGGGGCCATTCCTGTTATCCTGGTGGCAGCAGCCAGGGCCACTTAGAAGACACTGCACCTTCTACTGCCATCTCTTTGGAGGAAGTGAGTGGAACCTAAACAATACGCAGACATAGGCCTTGTTTTCTGAGTAGAAGGGAATTTTGCTTTCTAAAAATCACTGTTTCCCCATTATACCAGGAGACTTCATGCAGAAGACTCAGGTCCCCAGTTAGCACAGGAGGTACCACTGTCTCCACTAAAAGCACCCTTAGTGATCGATAATTAGTGAGAATGCAACAACAGCCCTTATGTGGCTGCACAGGGCACACTACACCTTTCCCTCTGAGTCTCCTCAGGGCCATTAACATCCCACCTGCCTGTAGGGCCAGAGATGGGACCATGGAGACTCCTGAGATGATTTCAGCAGGCAGCACTACAGCTGCAGGACAGGACACTGGATTCTAAACCAGTCATACCCCTCTGCTGCACTCAGCTGCCATGCAAGACCATGTGCCATCATCTTCTCTCTCCCAGAGCAGGTTCAGTGGGTAAGTGAAGACCCTAAACATGTTACTGACCTGGAAGGTTTCTGTCAAGCTTCCTGGAACCCTGCTAGGCTCTGGAGAGCCTCCTGCTCCAGCCCTGCTCTGTCCTGTCAGAGACTGGGAGTCTTTCCAACTGAAGTGCTTTGCAGTGGATGGCCTCTCTCATCCCACTGCACACAGGGTAGGGATCTTCAGCGAGAAGACCCTCCAACCTCCTCAGCAACTTACCGTGAGGAAAGCTAGCTCTGAGCAGCACACACCTCACCCTGACTGCTCTGGTGCTGTGGCAGCCTGGAATGGGGGTGGAAATGGGGGAAGTTATGGTGGTGGTGGGATCTGGAAGCTGGATTCCAGTGTCCAGGGAGGAAGAGGTGGGGGGCAGATGGCAGGGTCCTCGAACATGGCCAGGCTTCCCCAAATGGTTTCTTCTGACACCAGTGGCTGTAACACTCACGTGCTATGGGGTTGCTGGACTCTTGTATACTCACCATCTGCCAAGTTGTCTGAGTGCCAGAAGCTACTCATGTTAAACTCCAAAAGGAAGCTGTCAAAAGAGCAAGAACAGAGGATGCTTTTTCAGCAGCCTGGAAGGATGCAGGTGTCAGGGAGATGGCCCCGTCACCCGGCGAGTATCAGTTCTAAAATGTTTACTGCAAATTTGCTGGCAGTGGAAGTCTCTCTATTTTTTTTAATATTTTTCCCTCTCCATATGATAGCATAGCTGTATATCATGGGATCTGTACTGTGGAAGATCTGAAAGGGCTTCTTCCTGAAGTATATACTGTGTGAGGGGCTCACCAGTGAAGGAAGGAATGAGTACAGCAGCCCCCAAGGCTGGGAGGGCATTCAGTCACCATGGGACCCACCTGAGGAGCAGGCATTAGAAGCCCATACTCTGGCTACTTGGAGGCAGCCACAAGCCACATTGAATTCTTCTGCACCCACAGGCTCAAGCCCTCAGAGCCAGACCTTTTCCACATCTCCCCTTTGGCACACCCAGCAAGCTGAGCAGTAGCACTTTAATCCAAATTTGAGCATGAACTCTGATTCACCCCAGAAGTTTGAGGTGAACCCAAATCCAGAGGAGAGTCTCCCGTCTCTCCTGCCTTGCCTGTCACTCAGACCTGAGCTCCCTGGCTTGCTCCCTTAAGCCTTCTCCCCCCTCCCTGTGAAAGGAAGGTGTTCCTTCGCTCATCACGGGCAAAGGAGACAGGCGAGAGGACTCGGCATCAAGGATCTGCACAGGGCCCCAGGAGACCCAAGTCCTATTTCTGACTCAGGCACTTTGTACTGAGTGACTTCAGGTAAATCCCAGACCCACTCTGGGCCTCTGCCTCTCAAAATGGGAATAGTAATAGCTTTCTGTCTCCCAGGAGCAAGGCACTGAGCTGAATGTCAGCAGAAGGCTGACAGCAGTGCCCTACGTGGGGGCTCCACTTGCAACTTTCTCAGCTCTTGCCCCCACTGGTCTGAGCCTCCCAAACACCCCCATCTTTTGGTACTCACATGAGGAAATCACTTATCAGCCACTTCACTGCAGCTAGAAAGGCATAAATTGGCTGGAGAACAAAAGAAGAAATGAGAAATACCATAAGGACCTGGTCAGAGAATTTATAATTTTTATACAGGACCCCACATTTCAGAGCAATTCCCTCCACTGATCAGAGCTCTTGAGGACAGGCTAGAAATTCAAGGTCTGGGCATCACTGGAAAATGTCCAAAATGTTTTGATGTAAAAAGCCAGCAGAGCTGCCTTGCTACTAATAATACCTTCTCACCCCCTCCCCATCAGGGTCAGGGAGTTTATCATGAATGTATGAAGGACTTTGAAGATGTAATTGCTTGATGATTTCTCTCCAGTAGGGATGACCTTCAGAGCTCAGAGCAGGAGAGAAACACAGCTAAATGGGACACCACCAGTTTAGGATGCTTTTATGTTCTGATAGCAAGTGGTGTTTCTGGGACAAGCCCAGGATTTAGTATTATCTGCCATTGATTGATTATGCTTAACTGTGCTTTCATCCAGCTTTTCCTCAAGATGGCATGACTTCTATCATCTTCCTGCTTTTCAGCTACAAATTGGAAATCCAGCATTATCCCAGGGACAATTCATCTGCAGAGGATCCTGCTGCTTCTTTTCTTCATGGTAACCCTGTCTAATTTTCATCTCTCCCTCTCATAATCATGCCCGTGTCCTCAAACCCAAAACAGATGCAGTAGTCACAGGACACAAGATAATGTTCCATTTCTGTTAACTGACTTGTCTTCAACCAAAATAAGTCAGCAAATAGTAAAATGTAGAGATTATTGGGAATTTGACTGATTTTTATCTGTGTGTATATGAAAAACAGACTTTTCTTGATTTCTTCCTTTTCAAAGGTTTTGCTAAGACGGAAGATGAGAGATGGAGACTGAATGCTCACCTTTTTATTCGCTTCCAAATTTCCCTGGTTTTTGGTAGCTCATATTTTGTGACATTTCCCTCAGTCATCAGAATTGGAGGATATGATCAAGAAAAAAATTTCACTACAATCACAATATTTTCTCTAGCCAGCTTAAGTATAGCAAAAGAGACTTGCTGTTAAAAATGTAACACATTGTTAAAAGGTAATATTTTGCTGAAAATTCTTTTACTGGAAAGAATTACCTTATAGTCACACTGTAAGGAGTACTTCCAGCACGCTGCATTTTAAACTATCAAAGGATCATAACAATAGTGAACACATCCCTGTTTAGGGTTGTGTCAACTAGTTTGAAGTGGCCTAAGTGTAGACTAAATTACTTTGTTCTTCCTGTTTGAGGCCAGGTTAGGAAAGTAGAGTGGGATTAGATTATTGGTTTGTATCAGACTAAAGAGAGGTTGCATTTGGGTACTGGCAAAACTCTTCTGTCTGTTAGTTTGTTTCCTGTGCTATCAGCATTCTCGCTCTCTCTGTTGCTCCAAGCCCACTCATACTTCCCAAAAAGACACTCAGTTTTCTCCCAGGTGTTCCCTGACAGTGCAACTCTCCTTTTTGGGCTGTTGAGTAAAACCACCTTCTGTAAAAGCATTCCTGTTCATTCCAGCTGCTAGCTGGTTCCTTGGCTTTTAGTAGAAGCCTGACATAGTCTAGTTCCTGTCCTCTCCCTATCCTTCCAATTTGCACTGAGATTTTATATGCTAATAGAGAGCCACAATGGAAACCACAGCCAGTCAGCCACCACTGCCTCAGAAATCTGCCTTACATGAGTTTGGACATTCCCACCACTTGAAAGAAAACATCTATGAAAGTTTTCTGGGGGCTGTGCTGCAGCAAGGTGTTGGAGGAGCCCTAGGAGAGAGCCAAGCCCCGGGAGGGCTGCATGCTGAGGGGTACGTACGCTGAGCAGGGGCCGCGCGCCGCTGTGGTGGTGGTACGGGACTTTGCACATTGCTTGGTAATCATACATGGTCACCCTGCAATCAGAACAAAACAAGCCAGCAGTCAGAGGCAAGCAATGCAACTGCCCATGAGACAGACACGTCAGCTTTTCCTAAAAAATTTCAGGTATGAATTATTTCATAGAATCATAGAACGGATTGGGTTGGAAAAGACCTCCAAGATCATCAAGTCCAACCCTGGCTCCAACTCCAGTCCATTTACCAGACCATGGCATTCAGTGTATGAACTAAAGCAGCGACCTGCTTACATGTATCTTTGCTGTTTGGCCAGTGCTGGATCTTGCAGAGCAAGAAATATAGGCTTGGGATTAATGTAACTAGGTCAGTCCAGGAGGAAATATGTCCCTAATTCAGAGAGTGAGCAAAGCAGGCTGTGAAGCAGAGGAATTATGATTGCAACTACCTCAGGTCCCCCTAGTTCCTGTTTTCAAGACACTGAAACTCTGAACTCCCTTTTGACATCAGCTGGTGGAGTGATGTGAGATGAACAGAGGTATTTTCAAGAGAGAGAAAAATGTGGTCAGCCAGCTGCAATGCTGCATCTTGGGGGGCTCTCAGACAACCACTCCACAGAAAGGCTTTTCTGAGTTGCAGGAGGAACTGAAGCACTTTTGTACCCAAAATGCAGAGAAAGTTTTCCCATAACATCTTGCCCTAGAGAAGACAGAGAAGGAGCTGCTCTCTGGCCACGTGGCGATTGGAAGTTACTGTCTCTCTCTATGTTTTGTAGCAGGTGCAAGAGCAGGAGATGAGGAGAAACAGTGTGTGGTGATGATGGCTGAGCGAGTCAGGGGAGGGGGCAGGTAGCTAAAGGAGCTCTTGTATCTAAATAAGACAGTCACATGCACCATCAGCATGTGCATTTTTCCCTGCTCAAGTGCTTCCTAGAGGGACCAATATGCTCTGACCCACACACCAGCGAAGAACGAGAAGTACAGCATGGAGATCCCCCACTTACCGCCTGAACATGCCCATGTTTAGCAGCTGGGTCATTACTGAGCCATCCACTGCACCAAAAAATTTTCCAGTCTGCAAATACATAAAAGGAAAACATAGGATAAACTGATAACAGTAAATTTTCCAAACGCTCGGTGGCTCCAGCCGATCTCGTCTGTCTGGTGGCCCACTACACACAAGTGTGTTATAAGGAGGTAGCGCTGAGCTTTGTCCTTTGGCTGGCTGGAAAGCTTGAGGGAGGACTTCCCCCATCGCCAGCTGGGCATCCTGCACCATTCCTACCACGCTTGGAAATGATTTAGCCCACATAAGTCCCTGCAGCTTGTAACAGAAAAAGGCAGACTCTCAAGATTCAGAGACCAGGCATGCTGAATCACCGGAGGCCTGGCTCTCCTGTGGGTTTTTGGGAATCCATGTTTTGTGGATCTGAATGCCTGAGTCTTCCATTTGAGCCTCTCTGCTAGCTCATGGCCACAGTGGCTTTGGAAACTCTGCTTTCCTGCTGTGCTACGTGAACTGCCCCACCATGTGTAAGTGTGACATACTGACATACTTAGGTGGCAAATGCAATTCTACAATTCACTGAGTAGGCGGTAACCCAAACAACACAATCCAAATCCATCCATTCCTTTAGCTTACACACTATGCACTGGCATAGCCAGAGCTGTTGCACAGGCTCCACTCTACCAAAAGTTGCATTTGGGGGGCAACAACCCCCCAGTCACACTTGCATGCCTGGGCTAAAAGTGGAGCTTGAGGTCCTCTGGTCCCATTTACACCTTGGCGTCAATAACCTCACATACAGATGCAATCCTAAATCTGGGAACTGCTGCCTTAAAAACCTCTTCAAAGAAACAACAGCTCTGGCACTCTTGATTACTAAACCATGACAAATCTATTGCAAAAATTCTTCAAATCTATCAAGTTCACCACTTTGTTTGCAGGCAAGTGAATAAAATATTTCTAAATAATAAAACTGCAGATATGAACTGTCTTCTGTCTATTTTCCTGGCTCATGTATCCTGACACAGTAAATAGCTCCCATGTGTTATGGAGGCATTCATGCAGTCTGGGGGGATGTTTTGCTTTTCCACTGATAGGCTAGCAGTCACTTAGCACGTATTAGCAGATGACAGATGACTTCATTTATTTGAGTGGGACATTTTCACTAAAAAAACCGGAACCCTTAGGCAGATTTACCTAAGATCACATGGTAATCATCTAACAGTAGCGTTACATGGTTATGAGCTTCTTCCCAACAGGCTTTAGAAGTAATTTCACTGTATAAATCGATATATAACATCAACTCCCCTTTGAGCATTTAGGCTCTAATCGTCTCAGACATAGTAAAATGTGCCTGAGCAAGCACTAACTTTTTTCACTGCCCTCGCTCTTTCAATCTGATTAGGGTGGTGAAAAGGCCAGCTGCTTCCATTTAATACCAGTCTGCAGACCCAGCAGGAGCTGGAGAGGTGGGATTTAACACAGTGCAATCTGCAGACAGTGTGGCAAGGGGAGGGGGCCACTGCAAGATTGTAAATGAGGCTTGTCCTGTCAAGAGATGCTGATGACTGACCAAATTTCTCCACGTAGAATTTCATTCCTAGACGTGTAAGAGTCAGGAGCTACTGGTGTAAATGGGAGTATGGCCCAGGGAGTGTGTTCACAAAAGCATCAGCACCAAACACCTTTTACACCTTTGGCCTTTAACACACCAAACCAGACATTCCATGCTGGTTTTACTACCTTGTGTAGGTAGTAACAGAAAAAAGCATCACCTGGCACAACACCAAGTGGTCCTGTACTGAAGCAACATTTTGCAAAGCAGCTCTCATTACAACCTGCTGCTCTCCTGGGTATCCCTCTGCTGTGTTTCTCCTAACTCCCATCCCTGGGCAAGTTTCCACAGGCCTTTGCAGTTTCAGAAGCTCCCAGCACAAAGCGTCGCTCTGACTTCCTGCACGACACATGCTGTGTCACACCCCCTGCAGCTGAGCGTACAAGCACCTGCACAGGGAAGAGGCAACCC
This sequence comes from Sakesphorus luctuosus, assembly GCA_013396695.1. Taxonomy (NCBI): domain Eukaryota; kingdom Metazoa; phylum Chordata; class Aves; order Passeriformes; family Thamnophilidae; genus Sakesphorus; species Sakesphorus luctuosus. Next base: position 175,322 of record VWZD01003414.1, on the reverse strand, counting down.
AGAGCACACATATGGCACAGAAGCTACACCTCTGCTCACAGACATACAGGCATCCATGCTTTGCTGGCTCGTTGAGCAATTTACACTTTTTGTACACTCAAAAGCTGCAGACAAACAGGATCTGCCAAATGGGCCAGGCTTTGGACACGCAGGCAGCCTCCTTGTTGCACAGCTCAAATGGTTCTTGCTTCTCCTCAAGATCTGCCCAGGCCTGGTGGGACTTTGGCCTTTAAGCTGCCTCCCTGCACTCTGCCCCTCAGTCCCACCTGGGCAGAGCTTGCAGACATGCCCTGCAAAATGCCTCAGGCAGAAGGCAGCAGTCCTAGAAAAAGAGGTTTAGTGAGTGATGGAACATCTGGATGCAGCAGGCGGTGGGAGCTCAAGACCTGTGATCCACAGCTGTGCCTGTGACTGGCAACTAAAGGCAGCTAAAAACTCAGGGGTGGTCGTGGGGCCACGGTGCAAACACTGGCAGAAACACAGCACAGAGCAGCCCTCCCTGCAGCACAGCCTGAGCCTGCCACTCAGGCAGGCCCCTTCCTGCCCTGCTCTCAACCACTGGTCCTCTTCCTCACTCCCTTCTCAGGGCTCTGGGTTTTAACTCTTTGCTTCCTCTGATGAGTCAGATGGGGAGATTAGCTCGAATTGAGATTATCCGTTCTTCCCTGAGTAATCCTGCAGGGAGTTTCCAACTCGTCACTCATAATATCCTAAGTCCTTCTTCCGTGGTGGTTTCTGACTGCCAGTAAGCCTCCTGCTGCCTACACAGAGAGGTTATTAGAGCCAACCCCTCAGTCCAATCCCCCATCCCATGCGCAGAGAGGAGCAGAGCCCGAGCCCTGCTGGTCTCACCCCATTCCTGCAGGAACTGGTTCACAGAATCACAGAATATGCTGAGTTGGAAGGAATCCACAAGTGGTCACTCAAGGAAGGAGGTGCAGGCAGTTTGAATTTTTGGGCAGGCAGTGTTGAACACATCAGAAAATGCTACAGACCCAAGGGAGCAAGCAGAAAGATAAAAAAGCTGAGAGATGGAACAAAACATCTCAGAGCCTGAGGAAAGGGTCTCCAGCACCAGCTGCCAACTCAAGGGCTGTATGGACACAGGGACTTTGGCACCTCTCCACTACTGTTAGCTCCCACTCTGCCCCAGGATGTAGGTGTTTGGATATGAAAGCTCCTTGACTGTCTTCCTGGGGGAAGCAGGGATGTGCTTGCAGCCATGCTTGTGCTGGAGCTGCCACAGCCCACATGGCTCTGTGGTGTAGATGGTTCACCTAATCATCCTCCTTTCTTTGGCATCCAGTAAGTTCACTCCCATTCCCCGCTGGAGTGTGTAAGCAAACTGCCCTTCTCCACCGTGCTGGGCTGAAACCCTGACTCAGGCATCTGAGCCACTTCTGCTGCTGCCTGGTATGGGGAAGAGAGGGAGGGCAGTGAACTAGCTGACTTCTCTAGGATGGCAAAATAACCACAAAAATTGAGGTATGGCATTATGTTCAAGGATGCACTGAGTAAAAAGTACAGGATGGGGCAGGAAAGGCCACACTGGGGCAAATGAATCCATGCACCAACATCCAGGTGACAGATATGAAAACCAGGGTTTTGATTTAGTGCTGCTGTTGTCTTGAATTCCCTGTAGGGTTTAACTGTGTGGAAACTCATGGTGCCACCAGGGAAAAAAAGCAGTAACTGGAACAACATGAAGACATCAGAAGAAAAGCAGTGGTGAACTCCCTGAGGTCAGAGGAGGTAACAGCTGGAGGAGGACAGCTCTGGTGCCTGCCAAAATGCCTGATCTTGGAGGCATATGGATAATGTTTATAATTTACCCAAATCCACTATAATGCTGAGTTTCTGCTAGTCAGATTTTCCAGAGATGAGCTTTTGGAAAACCCCATTTTTCATAAGATGCAGGAAAAACTACAAAGACAGAACCCAGGAGAGTGGTGCTGAGGAAAAACAGTAGATGTGGTAGCTAAAGGCTGTAGTTGTCATCACTGGACATGTCATGGGACTCAGTAAAGCACCTTTCAAAATGCTATGGGAGTCAGAGAAGGAACCATCAATTCCTAAGACTACCAGCCCATCCTGAGCATGCAGCAGGACCTGACCTCCCTCAGTAGGGAGCCAATATAACTTTACACCATTGGCCTCCCTTATTTTTCAAGGTTTTGTTTTGTTTTGTTTTTTTCTTTTGTGGCACATCAGAATCCTTTTACTGGACTATTCAGTGTACTGGGTGGGTCACTTTCCTACAGAAAAGAGATTGGTTAGTCCTTGCAATATGCCCCCCTTGATATCTGTATCACCCCCTGGTGCCGCTGTGTTGCTGATTTGTTTTGCTCTGTGAGTCTCAACACTTCTCATCTTAGCCTTTCTGAACTCACTGTGCAGTGCCTGCAGGATGCACAACCTCACCTTTTTCTTCTGCCAGCCCATTCTGAATATGCTAACCAACACAAGTCCAGATGGGAAACCATGGGACTCATACAGCTGATGTTTTCTGTCTAAATATCCATCTAAAATTTCCTCTTCTTTCTCTTTTGAGATCAATGCCACTACTTCATGCTTCATTCTTTTGCCAGAACTTAAAATTAACAGCCTCTTGTAAGAGACTGTGTTCAAGGCTGAACAGAACTGAAACACAGTAGGTCATCCAGTCTTCTTTGTGTCTTGATTTTCTCACTTTCAAAGAACTATAGCTGATAAATTTTCTTCCTTATGGAAGTGGTGCTGCTTGTCCCAATAACATCTGTTGGGAATTCTGTTACCTTAATTTCCATTTCAACCTCTTTGTCACATCCTGAAGAAAATAATTTCTGGGCTTGGCTCTGCTGCCTTTTGGAAATGCCCAGACTGTATTTGTTAACTCCAGTACAATAGCAATTTTAATGAAACCCACACTTTGGCAGCAACAAAACTGCTTCATTTTCCATTTCTTCCATAACACCACTCTTACTATTGACTTATTGCTTTGCAGTTTATGAGACTGTTCCAACAAATCACTTTCTGACATTCAGAACTAAGGGGGTTTATTATTTTGAAAGAAATGGCTGTGTGGTGAATTTATCAGAGAACAAAAAAGTATAGCTCAACCATGCAGTGGCTGGTAGTTTTGACTTTACCCAGGCTGCACAGGATGTCACAGCACAAACTACGCCCCTTCAGCTCCCTAGAAAGGGTTGTGGAAGCACAAACCTTATTTTTATTACTATTCTGAGTCTTTTTCCTTATTCCTTTCACCTCTGTGAGTCCAGTAAATCCTCCAGTTCTTTAGGTGTGTTCCGGTTTCCAATTTGCCTAAAAGATTTCATCTTCATTTTTGCCTCTGGCAGTTTACTCTTACCATCCCCTCAGTTTCCATTCCTGAAGAACACCTGCTTTGACTTCAGAAGCACTCACAAGTGCTGCTTCCTTGCCTTGCCCTTGCTCCTCCTCTTGCCCTTCTACTTCCCCTTCCCTTGCCATGTCTGCCTTCTGGCACTGTCTCAGATCATCTTTCAGTAGCTTCCATGCCAAGGGAAAGGAGTCTAATTTCCTCACTTATGACAAAAAGATATTTTGACTAGTTCCTTCCTTATCACTGCGAGCTCCTTCCTCACCTAGAATGTGCTGTCACTCTTTTGGGAGGCTTCCCCCTCACTGCACAGTTGAGTTTAATTACACCACAGCCACCCTCATTACACAATTGAACTGCATTTGTTTTACCCAACTCTGGTGGGTTATTCAGGAACAAGCAAGCCCCACTCTCCTCCTTCTCTTATGCCCTCTTACCTCTTCAGGTATTTTGGAAACGAGTATAAAGCCGTTGTTATCAATGAGGAAGCAATTCACAATCTGCAGAGATGAAAGAGAATCAGTGTTAAAGGTGGTTTTTTTCCATGTTTGTATGTACCTCAGTGCTAAGGATGGAGGGCTGTGCGCTTGTGATGATGGCAACAGCCTTGGCATTTCCGTGCCAGCCCCACGGCTCAGCAACCACAGGGTTTACACAATTGGCCTTTCCCTCTCGGCCTCCATTTTGAGGTATTTAGTTCACGAGCTGGGACAGAGATTGCCTCTTGCCAGGGCTGTGTGCAGGCCTAGCAGGCTGTGAGACACACTTAAGAAAAGACATCCTTCAGGAAGAGACAGGAGGTTTGGAGAGCTCTTCTCTTTATATGATATCTAATGCCTTCCATCTTTAGATTTCAGCGTTTTATAACCACTCATGAAATAACCCTCTCCTCACCACTGAGTATCAGTGCTGATCTTATTTTTATTTTGCAGAGCAGGAAATGGAGTCACTGAGTTTAGATGAAAGCAGTTAGGTCTCGCAGGGCCAAACCAGGGTGCAGAAGAAATCCTACATGACCATACAACAGGAAATCTCTGATGATTCCACTCCTTGGGTCCCAAATGTTCCTGGGACCAAGGCTGAAAGAGAGGTGTCCAGCATGCATGTCACGAGAGTGGCATGACAACCACTCTCTCCAATCTCATCTGGGACACTGGGGAAACAGGCTTAGAGGAGACACAGTTTTCTTAGAGTCACTGGCTGGAACTCCCCTGTCCCTGCCTTGGCCCAGTTGGCATCTCACAGCCAATGGGAAGACCTAAACTACAGATTTTTCTCATTAGCATGAGGTCCCGCCCCAGTTGTCCAATCTCTTGTGAGGAAATAACAGGAAATACCTGTAGGAGTCAATCACAGGCATCACAGGCACAGAGAAGAAAGCTGGGCAACTTACATCATCCTGACAGCTGAGCGGACAGGCACCGTCCAAGGCACTGCACTGGGAAGGAAAAGCAGAGAATTAACTATGGTGTTAAGGAAACTTTCCTGTCTGACCATGCAGGAACCACTCTGGCAGTCTCACTCCCACTACCAGAGACTTTAACTGCTGGGACTGAAACCTCTTCACAGAGAGCAGCTCCAGTGACCTGATGGGTCCCCACTTGATTTCCTACACAGTCAGACAAATTTTCCTTACTGGTTTGACTCCAGATTTTCCATAGTAGAGTCTCAGATGTCCATAACTTTAAAACAATTAATTTATGGTCCAGTAACACAGAAAACAGCTTGACCTGGTGCCTCTGAGCAGGGACTTTGAACAAAGGAAACCCTGGGCTTTTACATCCTCACAGTCCATGAGTGTGACAGTCTGGAGTCTTCCTGGTGAGACAATGGCTGTGTTGTGGCCAGACGCCTGGCTGGCCCACAGATCCCTGTGCCCTTGGTTGAGCGAAGGGTCAGTGCCAATTCAAGGCCTCTCCTCTTGGGCTCCCACCACCCAGAGCTCACCTTGCAGCTCACGCTGCAGCTGCACCCTGAGATACCTGCATTGACTGTATCCCTAACACGTGGCATAATCTCATCTTATGGTCTTCCCCTTGGGGCTGCTGAAATAAAGGTCTCCATAACAGCATCCCATAAAGCTCTGCAATGTATCTGGCATTTCCAAGACAAGCTCTACAGCAGGCACAGGTACCACCCCCCAGGCTGGCCACTCAGTGATTCCACATATTCTCCATCTCTCTGAGCAACATCCCCCTTGCTGAGGGCTCTGATCCTGCACCTGCCTCCCTGCCATGCTTCCAGCAGCACCTGTGCACTCTAAGCAGAGGTGCCACTTGTAAAGAAAGGGTGAAAGTGAGGTTACTGTGCACCAGTGAGAAACCAGCATGCATTTCAGCATCTGTTAGTATCCAGATTGAGTGTATTTTAGATCAGGGGTTTTCTCAGGCAGGAATCTTTTTTGTTGTTGTTGCTGTTGGTTTCTTTATTTTCAAGACTGCTAATGATAAAATAGGATGTGAATGGTGCTCATGTAGCCCAAGGCACCATCCATTTGTTCCATTTAGGATTTCTGTGTACTGGACTTGACATGTGTTTCACAACACTGAACCAGGTGGGGACACGAGGGGTGAGTAACAAAGCCCTTCAGGTGCTTATTGATTTCATAATTGTTAGGAGTTTGCTGTGGCTGCATGTGTCTGTCTCTTTGTGTTATTTGTTAATTCTGTTTTCTCCAGCAGCAGAGGGAAGAAAGCTGACATGGTGTTGCCATTCCTGTATATGGGATTCCCTTCCTGCCAGAGGTTTTGTGGGGTCAGGGAAGGACACTGGCATAGTGTATAGCCTGTCTGCTCTCAGCCACTACCTTTATTTTCTCAAAATCCTTCGACATAAACTCCAACCCCCTTCCTAGGTGATTCTCAGTAGCAAGAGGTGAATTTGCCATTTCAGACCACAACAAGACCATAACTTTCAGTTAGAATTTGTTTCTCCTCTTGAGTTTTGCAGAACAAAACCAGCAGTTTCAGTTTTCTGTCCCTCTGCTCAGCTTCAGAGGAGGCTTGGAGATGCCTGAGTTTGCCTCAAGCCCCATAGCTTTGCAGTATCACATGTTCACACTCTGAATCCAGCTGGCTTTTTGAGGCTCCAGGGATGGTGGCTTAAAAACATTCCTTCATCCACAGTTGCAAGCACCGTCTCACCCCTGCCTCACCACAAAACAGCGTGTGGTTGTTCAGTTTCCCTGGATGTATCCCTAGAGGTGGCCCTGTACTTCACCCTGGTGGTTTCCTTCCTTTGATCAGCAGAGAAATATGGCCACAACAAACCATCATTATGGCCTTGGGGGGATAACAAATACAGAGCCCAGAGTTCAGATATCAGAGCAGAAACCCACAGTGGTTTCCCACAAGAAGGGCCTGTGTCTCACAGCATCTTCCTCAGCAGTGTGAGGACCAAGTCTCACTGCTGCTGCTTTTCCAGACCTGGAGAAGTTCCAGCAGTGCACAGTGTTGGGCTGGCTATACAGCAGCAGCACCACAGTGAGGACCCCAGTCTGAAAGCATCAGCAGCCTTCAGGGAGCCCCTGAGGTGGGGGCAGAATTGAACCTGTGCTCCCTGGTTGCTCTGAGATCACATCTGCTGCCTCAGGCACAGCTCCCTCCTCAGAGACCAGCCTACCTCACAGCATCCTCCTGCTGTTGGTCAGGTCTCTGTGACCCAGAGCACTTTCAGCTTTGCCAAAGACACTTAATTACTGTGAAGACAAACACAGCCTTTGACAGGTTTGGACCATCTCCAGTGACTACAGACAAGGGACAGTGCCTATAATATGCTGGCACACAAATGACACAATTACGAAGCCAAGCTGCAGCGAGGCAGGCCAGGATGCCTCCCTGTCCCCAGCTTTTGTCTACTTACATCACTGTCATTGGGCTGGGAGATGGAGGCACAGTGTGGACACCCAGAGCAGCACAGCATGCAGTGAAGCAGGAGAGACAGAGAGAAAACAAAATCTGTTAGTCATTCCTCTGTCAAATGGTGGTCACGTCCTGGGAAACCATCCACAAGCTTTTTTCATACCAGCATCCACCAGGGCCACAGGCCTCCTTTCAGCTTCTTTAATAAGTCTTCTTGGTTTCACTTAATGCTCATGAGGGCTTGTTTCTGTGAAAATTGCCTGGGTACAGCCCTCAGGAGATTTTTTTTTAAAATGAAACTGCTTCAGGATTCTCTCTTGTGCTTTGCAGAGGTTCTTTTTAGCTCAGGTTAGGTTTATGTGATCTCCCACCTGCTAGGATGCTCCTGCCTCCACAGCCAGTTCTGGGATTTTCCACTCCCTATGTATGCTCACTCCCAGTGAGCAGCTTTCTGCCCTCCTGTCCTCTCTGTTATCCCCAACTGATGACAGTTCCCTCCCCGACAGCAAAGAGCTGCTTCTGCTGTGTGCTGCTTCAGTCCTGTCAGAATCCCCTCTCCAGCAGATCTCCCTGGAAGCAAAGTCTGGGGAGAAAGACCCTGGGTGGTAAAGCAAAAGTGCTTCACTTATCTTCCTTCTCAAACTGGGGTAGATGTTTTGATTATTCCACTTTTCTCAGTCCAGTGAAAGTGTCCAAAATTAGGACAACACCAAAAGCTTATCCCTGGAGCAACTAATTTTTATTCTGGCAAGCTGGTAGTGTTTTGTTATCATTATCAAGATGATAAGAGAAGACATAGACTTTTTTTTCTGTGTGCCCAAAATTGCAGATTTCCATGAGGTTTCTGAAAGGCTGAATGAGCACAAGCATATTTCCACAATTAAATGCATCACATGCAGCAGAGCTAATGCCAGGCCAGGATGCTGACACTGTCACGACGGCATTTGCAGAACAGAGTCATGGCTCACATGGCATTAGTGCCGTCAAAGGATTACAGAAATGTGTGACTTCAAACTAATCTACTTCACAAATCTTTTAATATGAATTTCGCAAAACCCCTCATCAAAATGCCGTCGTATGTGACGTAACATAGTATCGACCTTGCTGACAAAGAGCATTAAATTGTCTTTTTGCACGACTGCTGATGTCCCTACCTGTTGCATGGCCATCCAAAACTTGCGTTGGAGCAACTCCAGCTTAATTTGCACACCCACCGCTATGTGAAACAAAAAAGAGGGGACGATGAAGAGAGGAAGGTGCAAGAGAGGGAAGACAAGTACAAGTTAGGAAAAGAGAAGGAAATATTTGCCCAAGCTGATGGGATGGAAATCACAATTGCAACCTGCTTTCAAGTGTGAATGATAAGCATTGGGGCATGAGTGCTGAGTCAGACTGCCAAGTGAGAGTCAGAAGTCTAATAAGGGAGAGGAAAAGGGGACACTGACTGTACTGAGGTACTGAGACCTCCCTCACTCTATGCACCACGAAGCTACAAACAAATTAACAAAAAAATAAAAATCCTCCCAAAATCTCCCAAGATATCACAAGCTTTCCTCTTTGTCTTTTTCAGTTTTCCCTGGCCAGAATGGATGTTTGTGATCATCCTGGCCTCAAGTCCTGCACCATGCAGCATCAATCAGAAATAAAGTAGGCCAGTGTGAGGAAGGGATTAATTTGAAAACCCACCTGTCTCAAGGGGGAACCACAGAGATTTAGATTGCTCCTAAGCCACTACAAATGCACAGAATTATGAATGTCACTTGACAGAAAGTGTGATTAGGAATAGCAAATTGTTACCCGGTCCCAGCCTAGTGCACAGTGGGCTAAGCATAACTCTGTGTGTGTGTGACTTAATGAAGTGTGTCCTAATTTCTTGGCTTAATTTCTCTTCTATTCCCAGCATCATGTTCCTGAAGTAAGGCATAGCTCCACAGGAGAAGGAAGAGTGCAGGGTCTCCTCATCAGAACACTCCAGCTGTCCCTGGGTAGGTTGCCTACAAGCACACATAATAACCAGTGCAGCCTGGCACGGTGATGGGCAACAACTGGGCTGTGTGTTGACTAGTTGAATCCTAGAGCTCTGGAGGAATCACAGCCTCAAGCAGGACCTTGAAATAGAATATAAAGTGCAAGTGAGGGAGAAAAAGAAACACAGAGAGGGAGACTCTGAGCCTTTTTTCACAACCTCCAATATCAGGCGGATGAAGTGTTGCTGTTTCTACAGATTTCCTCTAAATTAGAAGGAGCTTCAAAGGGGGGAACAGATCCTTTAAATCTGAATCATGCCGTGTGGGTGCTTTTAAGCTAACAGTATGATCTGATGCTCTAATTCAGATGGGTATGAATTAAAACTGGAGTATGCAATGATATATTTTCTTGCTGCATGTACAGAGACCCTGGCACCTGGCATCAGCTCTACCAGTGTCTATACCAGTGTCCTTGTCACATTCCCACTTGCTGGTACATCTTACAAATCACATGTAGCTGAGGCACATTTCTTAACCTGCTCTCCCTGCTGTAAACTGAATCTGACTGCGTGTATGTGGGGGAAAGGAATGCTTTTGTAGAGCTGCATTGCCCTAAGCCTCACAGTGCACAAACCAGACAAGACAAAGAATGCACACAAAGGAGGAAGGACAGGGCTGAGTCCAGCTCAGGCGAAGATTCATCAGCTTCAGTGAGGCTATGGCAGGCATGGTTTGGCTTGGTGCCCCTGCTGACAAACCAGCAGTCCATGACAGAAGGGAAATGGTGCTGTTGCTGCTGAGTCCAATGAGGTCCACGCACCTGATTTGGGATGTAGCTTTAAATAAATTCATCACCATCCTTTCAAACCATCTCAAGAAAGAGTCATTCCCCTTATCACAGCAGATCACACCAATGGGACTGAGCATTACCCAGGACACAGAGTTTTTATAAGCCTTGAAGAGGAGTTGATACCTACATAACTAACCTTGCAATATGGACTTACTCAGTGGCTCATGTTTTTGCCAGTGGGAACATTCAGCCTCAGACTGTTCTTCAAAGGGATCTTAGCCCCTGTTTGGGAATCCCTGCTTCTGCCCAGGAGGCATGTGTAGCACATACTGAACCTGGACAGAGTTGCCTGCAACATGAGGAAGAAGAAGACCCAGTGGCCAGTGGCAAGGACAGAAAGTGGAGTCTCCCAGCTCTCTTTTTCCACTTTGTACATTGCCCACAGTCGTGTGTAACCTATTTGTGCTGTCTGACAGCAAGCCTTGTCCTTTGGATGCAATCTTTCCAGTTCTAACCTCTCCACAGGGTTTGCACTCACTTGTCTTCTCTGCACTAGCCCTTTCCTTCCTTCTCAGTGGTCCAGCACACATTTCTAGCTAGGAGAATCCATGGAGGTATGGTGACCACCACTCTCCTCCTCACATCATGGCACAGTCTGAAGAAGTTCTTGAAACCAAAGCTGGGGTCTCTTCTGCCTTGCATCCAGGTTTGTCTGTTTGGATGGTATCCATCACAGGGAACAGTACTAGAGGGATTGCTTCACGCTCCTGCCTGGCAGCACCACTCCTTGCCAGTTGGTGTGAATTGACAGCTACTGGCAAGAACTGTGAGAAACTTTCACACATTCAGGTGACCTGAGGAAGACATGGGAGCTGAGGAGAAACAGGCCACAATCACCACCTCCCCAGTGCTAGTAACAAATAGTCACCTTGGCATCTTCATGCTGTTGGTGAAACCAAGGAGAAAGGAGGAAAGCAGCAATTCAGTCTGATGTAAGGATGATGCTACAGCTCAGGTGAGAGGGAGAAAACTGGAATAAACTCCTCTGTGCTTGTTCCAAAGTGTAACTGATTATTAATGAGCCTTTTTGCTCTGGTGACAAAGAGTATGCTGCATCAGCAGGAAGATCTGAGCTCCATGAAATGATGAGTGGCCACTGCAGAGTCTTCAGAGACTAATAGTTTTATTAAGTTGTGCATCCCAGCAGTGAATAAAACATGAGGACAAGCAATGCTGAATACCTTGCTTGGATAGCCATTGCTTCACTATGTTGACATGCTACCCAAAGCTGTGCATGACTTCCCACCAGCAGGCACCCTGCCTGCAAACCCATGACTGCAGTGGGCTCTCTCTGGAGTTGTGCACTGCTGTTCACTGTGGAGATAAGAGCCTTCCCCTCCACCTGTTCATCTCTCAGTGAGCTTGCCTGCTTTATTAGCTCATCCTCTGCTTGCCTCTCTTTCTGTCTGCATTTGCTGGCTTCTCTCTTTGATTATCCATATGTTGTTCTCATAAGGAGCTTTCCCCAAGATCTAATTCTTGGGCCTGCTGCACAACAAAAAAGGCATAACAAAGAGTTGCAAGATTACATCCTGCAGACTGCTTATCAAGATTCACCTTGCCATTCATAACCTGTTTTCATGGAAGCCAGTCCAATGATTAAATAAAATTCGTGATTCAGAGAGAAGGTACCAGAGCAGCAGAGCAGCCATGCCCATACTGTCCCTTTACATTCTCTATTCCCTGTTTCTGAAATATTCCCATTTTCCTACTCAAGCCAGTAGCTTGAAATTTTACTTTAAGTCCTCTAACAATTTTACTTAAAAAATAACTTCCAGAAAAATTGAAATTAATAAAATGCCCAAACCAGTCTGTTTATGATGCTGGACCTGCCTGACAGAAGACACAGTTCAAGTAGATCAGCAACAGAGTAATTCCTGCAAATGTGAGCTACCAAGGTCCTCAGCAAGCTGGAGGAAGGCAAGACAGGGGTCTGGTTTTGTGGAGATAGGCTACAGGAGCCCATGGGAGAGCACAGAGGGAATCCTGACAGAGGCAGTGGACTGGGTTCAGCTGTTTGCTGCACCCCTGTACCAGCAGGCTATGTCAGGGAGGGCAGGGGATGCCTCGGTCACTGCATGGGTGTAACCACACCCGGTACTTGCACTGGACATACAGCTGAGCACACTCACCCTGCTGCACACAAGATTTAGGGAAATGAACAGATGCGAAACACTCCTCTCTCTCATCCATTCCCCTTGTCCAAACTATCCTTTACTAGAACTCCTCAAGTTTTCCCTGAATCCCCAAGGAAAGGGACACAGGGTTATCAGCTTCTGGGGACACCTGCCGTGCCCGGGCAGGATGTGGCCAGCCCAGCACGGGCACCTCTCAGTTAAGTCTTGCTGTTGGACACCCTGCCACCCACCCCATCATCTCTGGAGCACTGGTGGAAAGGGGGTGCCTTTCTCCCAAGCTCCCTGTTTCTCTCCTGCTGCCTCCCCTTCACTGCAGCCGCTCGCCTCTGTACAAAAGCCAGTGCTCGTCCCTCCTTATCCTCATGCCTTTCTCTCCGTGTTTATTGTCATCAGCCACAGCAGGCAGGGGAGAGATGGAGGCAGGGGAGGAGGAATTCAGCTCGGAGCCTTCTCTTGTAACCTGTGCCTGACCAATCTGCCTCTCGAGGGGCTGTGGGGAGCTCCTCCCGCCCTGGCATCTCCTCACCCGTCCTCGAGCCCCTCGGCTCCTGGCACCCGGAGAGGGATGGCAGCAAGGGCGGGAGGAGGGAGAGAGGGGGACTGACAGCAACTGCCCTTTCTCCAGGATGGGTTGAGAGAAATGAAAACCTCCCGAGCTCCTTCTTCTGGGTGTTTTGGAGCAGATCCTGCCTGCCTGGCGGGGTGACTCCTCTGCACTGTCTGTGCGCGTTCCTGTACGTGTGCTGCTGCCATCGCAGATGTACCCCCAGCTGTCACTTCACCGCGCACAGTCGCTCCCTCTCCCGCCTCTCTCTCTCTTTCTCTCTCCCCCTATTTATTATTTACGGAGGATTACAGTCCCTTTCCCACGCTGTCATCTCGCCGTGCAGCTCCTCTGCCCTCCACGCGGGGTGAGCGGCTGGCTCGGGGGGGCTCCTGCCAGCCAGGGTCCACCGAGAGCCCGGCTGGCAACACAGCGACTTTCTGCTGGATTTGTTTTGGGATTGTAACCGTGTTCACTGGAAGAGCTGCCATTCTCACAGAAGGGTCCATTCCCGCCTGACAGAGGTAAGTAAAGACATCTCTCTTTTGCGGTTTCCCCCCATCCCCAGCCAAGGGAGATCAGTGGAGCTGCCCCCCAGGAACCGGCTTCCCCGGGGAGCGGAGTGTCAGCAGGGGCAGCGCCGTCTGCCAGACAGCACAGCGCACAAGTCTGGGCTGTGCGAGACTGACGGGCAGCGATCCTCCCGGCAAAGCAGAACGGCAAACCTGCTGCAGAGGTTGCTGGTGCCGGTTCCAGTCCAGTTTCAGTGCAGGCGGCTCGGGAGCAACTTCTCCCAGCTGAGAATGGCACCGGCACCTTTTCTTGCACCACAGGCAGCTCAGGTGCAGCTTTGAGGTTACGAGCTTGGTGTTGTGGTCACCAGGGACCAGCAGCTCCCAGTTTGCCCTGGCTTTTGTCCCCTCCTCAGGATTGTGAAAGGGGTCAGCATGAGAGGTGCCACTTGCCTGACCCGTGATGACTTTGCTGGCTATCATTTTGGGCTCAGCTGTCTTAGTAAGAACAACCTAAAATGGAGAAGTGAGGAGCAAAATTGAACAGGTTCAGCACGCAGTACACAGCTTTAGATGAGAGGGGCTGTATATGTATCGGTGTGTGGGAGTGTGTGCTCACGGACATGACCACAGGACATGAAGTGAAGGATGCCAAATCACAAGTAGAGCCAAAAATAAGTCCCAGGTTACTTTCAGCATCTCTGCAGACTGAGCCTGCAATTTCTGAACTTTTGAGCAGAAAGCACAGCACTGAGGGAGGTGGGTGAAACACAGCACAGAGAAGATTCACAGCCTTTTCCAGCCCTGACTGGGAAGAAAGGGCAAAAATGAGGTCCCAGCGAGCTGATGTGAAGCCCCCTATGGACAGGGGTATATATGTAAGCATTAGCGTGTTTGTATGTGTGTGTGTGCATACATACACATGCACAGACACGTGCACACATACATCCCACACAGGGCATTCTGTGCCCAGCTTCTCCCTCTGCCTGACCAGTTTATGACTGCCCCTGCATCTCATGCTAATTGAGAGAGACACGTGAAGCTGGAGCTCTCCAGATTTGGGGAGAGGATTTTTTAAGCTGTTGTTCCAACCAGGTCATGACTGAGCTGGGCCTCGTGGACTGTCAGGTAGCCTAAATGTGCCACATGCAGCACACCCCTGATGGGAATGGCAGCGGGCAGGGTACAGCACTGCTCAGCTGCTGGTGCCTGACCTGCCACTCAGGGATGGAGCGAGAAATTAAGATCTCATTTGGGAAAGGACTGGAGCAGCTGCTGTTGCAGAGTTTAAAGAAGGAAACCCTTAAAAGACAGGGGAACCCTTAAAGGCACACAGGCACTTAACCCTAGGCAGGGGACATTTCTAGAAGTGAGGGAGCCTTTCCAGAATAACAGACCATTTTTCTTCTGAGCTTTGTTGCTCAGGTCTGTTGGGGGGTGGGAGGGGGTGGATCTTCCTTTAACTGCTGTGGGCAAACAACATTTGCAAGGGAATTATTCCACATGAGCGAAAGGCTTGCGGGAGTTGTCTCCCTGTCAGACATCACCGCTGCCTCTGTTAGTGCATCTTGCCCACTTGAAGGAATTATGGTAAATCCTGAGCAAAGGGGCTGTTTGCAAAGAGAAAGGGGGAGAAGCCTTCTTATGTAATTTTTATACCAGATCATAGCTTTATCCTTGCTTCCAGCAAAGTGAATGCCACACGCTAGCAAGGTGCACTCTCAGCTTGGGTATCTTCATGAGTTACTCCAGCTTCCTGCCCTTCCTCTGGCTTTTTTAAAGCCTGATGCAGAAAGGATTTTCTAGGCTTTTCAGCACCACAGAAGCCTGATGAAGGCAGACGTGTGTCAGTAGAGCTGGGAGGGTCGGCAGCAGCACAGGGCTGTGAGGATACATGGACAGGTGCATTCAGGGAGCAGCAGAGGCTGCAACATGATGGGGACAGCCTTAAGTCTGTGGGAGGGCATTTTTGGACAGTTCTTTGGTGACTCTTTAGCACTTGCCTGTTGCTGATTCAAAAGACAGACAAAGCAGTCTCCTTCACTTGCCATGTTTGGTTACAAGCAGCTGCTTACACTGCTTGACATCCATCCCAGCCCTGGGTGGCTCAAGCCATAATTCAAATGACCATACTGGGATGCTCCTGCCAGCTGGTAATGTTCCAGTGAGCTACACCATGACACACACTCCAGTTCTCAGTGGAAAGGAGTTGGACTGGGAGTGCCAGGATGTTCCTTCTGCTGCATGGAAATGCCTTGTAACACATACCCTATTCCTGCTGTGGCTTTACCAAAATGCTGGCTCACAAAAAGCTTTGCATGACTGAGGGTATGGAGATAGCAAGATGATGTATATTTTTTTCTATAAACCAGTTCAATTTCAGGCACAAGAGAAGTTGTTTTGCCTGTGAGGAGTGGGATTATGTGAAATATATTATTCACATTGCAAAAACAAGCAGTTGAAAGCTGGAAAATGTTTGGATTGGGGGCAGCATGCCATCTGCACTGGGTTGCAGTCCTGACTGGTATGATCATGTGCTGTATTTTCATGAGCTGCCTCATTCAGGGTACTGGCTACATGGTATTTGAGGAGTGAAGCAGGGTGCTGTTATTTTTTTTGGTACTGCAAAGTGTGTGCCTGTTTTATTTGTTTACTGCCTGCCATCCAAGCCCTGGAGGCAATACATCATTATTCATTGTCTTGTGGTGTTCTGAAGATGTTAGCTGCTACAGTTGCCTTGTAGCTGATGATGGAGAATTTATGCTCCTCACCAGGCAGGAGAGAGTGGTTACTTTCTCTGCTTCTGAAGGGAAAAGAGACTTCCCCTTTAGTCACACAGGGAAGGAGCAGCAGGTGCAGGGCCAGAGCTTGAGGCCTTTTGGCTCTCAGTGCCATTGAGTCCTTGAGACCAGTTTGCTGGCTAAGCTGCCAGCATTTTGGACAACAGCTGTGAATGTTCAGCAGTTCTGCAAAATGGCCCCTGGGGTCCTGTCCTGGGCACCTGCAAAATTAGGAATGTGCAGGCTGTGGCCTCCTGCCAAAACTGTGGGTTAATATTCATTTCCAACCATACAAAAATAGCCTTATTTATTACAACATCCTCATTGTTAGCTCGAGTATCACATGTGTCCTTTGCCCCAAGTATGGGATGGGGTACTGTGAAAAAAAGGAAATAGTACTTGGTCGAGTAAGCAAAGGCACACATGCAAGTTGCTGAATGAAGGTTGGGCAGGTATTATGTCACATTTAAGTGCTTGGCTTTGCAAGCCAAATAGCATATTTTATCATGTGACTTTTTTTTAAATTAAAATGACACTTTCTTGATTCTTATGAATGGGAAAACAAGAGACTTTCTATTATTTATGCACTGCAATGCCCCACACCCATCACAGGAAGGACTGAGACTTAAATTTACAGCAGGACCATACAAGTCAGAACTTTCCTACTGAGTACAAGCAAAGGATGTTACTTTGAAGACTGGCCCTGCTACCGTGCTCCTCACTTCAAGGAGGCCGGGAAGACTCCTTCCCAATGACCTATGCTCCCACACTAGGAATAAAAAATTCTGAGTCTAGAGAAGAGCTCTTAGAGGCAACTTGACTTGGCAGTCATTGCTTTAGCTCTTTTTCCACTCCTGGTGATGTTCTCGCGTGCCAGTGCTGCCCAAAGCAGAGCACGGTGCTGCTGTGGTTTTGCTGTGAGGTACCTGTGTTGGGGCAGAGGGGCTGAAGGTGGGCCCTGCTCTCCACACCACTTGCATCTAAAGAATTTGATGGGATGTGAACTTTGCCATAACTGCATCTCTTCTGTGGCTGTAAACCCTCCAGAAAACTAAAGTCAAATCAAATCTGAAGACCTTCCTCAGCCTCAGCAAGCCCTGCAGCATGAAGCTGTGATCTGTGCGCTAACCCAGATGCATCCAAAGATTCTGCCTGGAACTCTGAGTTGGGAGAGCTGTCACCACATCTTCTTGAGCTATGGGCAGGGTTCCCAGCTGGTAAAGAGTGTAACTGTGTCCCAGAGATCCGCAGGCACCCCTGGAGCTGCAGGCAGCAGCTCAGATCTTGTGCAGTTTGTGTGGACTTCGCAGGGTTGCCCCTCCTGGGTGCTCTGGGAAGGTGGTAGGAAGGTGATGGGGCAGCAGAAGAGCTCCAGGCTCTCTCTAACAGGCAGCACCAATGACCTCATACCACCGTGCAACTGAGTGAGACAGATCTGTGCAACTCACTAAGGCAGAAAAGGTCTCCTTCAGAGTCCAGAACAAATGCACTGTGTGCCAGCAATGGGAGTCAGCCTTTCCTCGGGAGGTTTGCCAGGAGCCGTGTGCGTGCTGGGTCACCGATCCCCTCATGATAAGAGCTGAGAGGATTTTTACTGCTGGCATCTTGTGCTCTGCCCCACCACTGTGCATTGCATGCATGGATGATCCCTTCCCCTCTGAATGTGCCCAGGGCACAGGCTTGTGAGGTGGTAGTGAAGTTCTTCCCTTGTTGCACTGTGTTTTCTACCTCCTCTCTCTCCTCCTGCCCCATCTGCCAAAGTGGCAAGACGCTGCTGTGCAGCTGGTGGTCTCATTCTGGGAGTCTGGCAGCCAGGGAAGCACAGCCAAGGTGGTGAGTGAAGAAGAGAGGGAGGGACTCCCTCACTCAGCAGCCTGGGTGGCAGCAGGTCTCCACCATGCTGGTGTCTCCACAAGAAAAAAGAGTAACGGGAGTTAAGCACTAGGAAGGCCAGTGAGCTGGAGGTTCTGGTGTATTTCAGAATACAGACTATGGAAAAAGGGAAAGCCAGTTTTTAGGCTAATGCAGATGTGAATGATGGCAAACAAGCAGGTGTGGGGCATTTTGTATGCAAGCGATCATCCAGGCTTGCAGAACCTCAGCTACTTTCAGGTCTGGGAAACCACAAGGAGAAAAGCTTATGGCTGAATTGCCTTGACTCCTATCAGATGTAACTGGGATTTCTTGGTGTTGATTTGGAAGCCCCTGGATTTGGCAGTCTGGCCATACTGTTTAGGGTAGACTTCTGGCCTAGCACTCTGTGGACAGAACTGTGAACTGAGAGCTTGCATTGATTAAAACCCTTACATTTTCCTATCTTGCTGCTAAATTGATGCACCTCCATCTACTACTCTGTGCATGTAAATGTATCTCTTATCTCAGACAGGCTGGCATCTTCCCTCTTAAAGATCTGCTGCATTCTCTGACTCTAAGAGACCCAGGTACTGTGTCATGTCAAAATTTCTAAACCCTCAGAGGATCCTTCCTAAATGTGGGCCTATACCTACCTTCCTTCTTGACCACCACCCAAATACGAAGAAGAAAGAGAATACTTTGGGATTCAGAGCACCACCCAACTGAGAAGTGCAGAAAACACCTGTGTGTGCAGTGGTGATGGGACTAAGGACCAAAGAACCGGGATTCTCCCACCAAGCTGTCTTCCCTGCTTGGAACCTTTTCCTGGATTGTACCACCCACTTACACCCCCAGGGTAGGTTTGGCAGGAAGGGGGGAGAAGCATTTCAGATGCCAGTGAGCTGGAGGATGCTCGTGGAGTGTAAAGGAGGAACTGGGACCAGAAGGGTGCCAGGTCAGAAGCAGCTTCAGTCCTTCTGTCAAGGGACTGAGCGAAAGGATTAAGGACCTGAACTACCACTGACCATGGGATTAACCCCTGCAGGAAATTAAAGTTGCAGAGAAGGCTCTTCACTCCACAGCTGAGAGAAAGAGAAAAACTGGGATCTGGATTAGAACTGGCAGGGCTGGTGACAAGCCACCACCCACAGCCAACTGTTCCCGGCTGGATCAGAAAATGTTATCTCCAACTTCATGTAGAACCCCTCTCCACATCTCACTTGGTTACCAATTTTTGCCAACAGGGTGAGAAGAACGAAAACATCAATCTGTGGCAAGAAAAAGAGGAGGAAACTGGGTAGTCGGTTCATGTGTCCCTCCTTTGAGCCCCTCTCCCACTCCCTCACCCGCTTGCCTTCTCAGCTGCCTCCGTTTTGCATGGAGGAAACATGCACGTGGTCTGTCACATTCAATAATACTTGGAGAAGATGCTGGCACACACATGGCTGGATTTCTTCCTGTCAGCTGCCCCCTCAGCTCTCCTCCTGCTGCTGCTCTGGGCCTCCTCCATATGCCACACTCACACTGTGCTGGGACTTTCCTGTCACTCCTGTGTTGGATGTCCTGGTCTCCCCACCTGCTTCTACAGCTTCCCAAGGAATTCCACATCTCCACAGCAATCTGGGTCTTCCCCAGTAATGCTACCCTCCATGTCTCCTTTTCAGATGCTCTGTACTTTCTCAGAGGGTTTGCTGAGGCCTTATATCCTGGGTATTTCCTGCCCTTGCAGCATCTCCCAGTCTCATTATTGCTCATTGGTCAGGGAGGCTTGGGATGCAAATAGTGTTTCTTGGTTAAGGTATGGAATGAGGAATCAAGCTGGCGTCTCTCCTGTTTTTGTCACAGGCCTGTCAGGAAGCTTTTGGAAAATCTGGCCAGAACTCCTTTATTCTGTGTAACTTTGATAAGCCCTACAAATACTCTCTGCAGGTTGGAAGAGTATTTACAAGCCCAAGTGCAAGTGCTGCATTTGACAGCTTTGAAAATCCTGAGCAGGGAATTGATGTGGGCTCATGATGAAGTATCAAAAGCAAGGCAGCTGAAACTTCAGCCAGCCAAACTCAACAGCCACTTTTTCTGTATCACAGTTTGCCCCTCCATAATATGGGGATAAAGCTGATCTTCCTTAGAGAGGCTTGAGGAGGAAACATTTTTACCAGCAATACATTTGCATTTCAGAGGTGCCTACACACTGTCAATCCAAAAATCAGAAGCTTTTCGACCTCTTCACATCATAGAGAAACGGGTGTGGTTTTTATTCACACCAAGTCATGAATGCAACAGAGTCCCTTAAAATACCAAGTGGTTTTGCATGCTTTCTACTTGGTTTAAAGCTCTCTGTATGAGGTGTTTTGCTCAGCTGTGATTGATCACTGCAAGTCAGAGGGCACCATTTCTTCTGCAGCCGGGTTTCTCATATGAATTAAAAATGTGCTTTCCATTGATTGTAACAGCACAACACTACTAAATCCTGAACACATGTGTTAATAAATCAGCAAGTGCTGGAAATGAAGCCCTCAGCTATTTAGCTTAGAGGCTCACCGGGGCAGTGACACTTGCTGTATCTTTCTGCAGCACTGCTGAGCTTTGCTACCACCTCTGCATGCTTTTTCAGTCCAAATAGGTGACAAATGTAGAGATTCCACTGTGACAATGTGACCTTTTGTGATCAATAATTTGCACGACTAACTTAGATTTGTCGGGGGACCAAGAATGGGCGTCATCTCCATGCCATCTAAACCCACTTGTGGTGTATTAATCAGGCCACACAGCTGACACGTCCTCCTGCTGCCTGTGACTCTTGCCCCCCAAGGGCTGATCAAGGAGCAGGCATGGAACAAACATGCTTTAGTCACTCGATACCGGGGTACCATTCTGCCCCTCCATTATGGGGTGATACTAATAAAACATGAATCCTAAAAACAACAAGGAAATGGGAAGGAAAGAAGATAATCTCCTTAAAGCGTCCTTCATGCCCTCCATCACCCTGCTGCTTTTCTGATAAAGGCTAAAGCAATTCAGCATTAGAAAGGGGAAAGGGACTTTGCTATCAAGGAGAGTGTGGGGGAGGGATGAACGTCTGTGTATACTTTCTGATAATTTATTGCTGGCATCTGTTGCAGCCTTTGCTACCCACCCTTCTATAATATAGGTCACGCACATGCCCTGCCAATGCTCATAAGCCAGGCTGTTAACGGAGTCTGATCCCTGAGCCATGATCCAAGGGTTAGTGCAAAGGACTAGGAGAGATAATCAGAGACAAAAGTTGCTGGGCTCTGTTTCTCACAGTGTCTCATCCTAGTGACACAGTCACCTGTCTCTCCAGCCTCAGCATTGCTGTCCGGAAAATGGAATACCTTTTTCCACCAAGAACAGAGGCATTATTGGCTGTTATCTCAGCCATACTTCTGGGGTTCATTAAATACAAAATAACACCACCTACAGCTATGGTAAGAGCCATTCATAGAGCAGATGGAAAGCTTTGGATAGAAGGTGCCACAGAATCGGGAAGTGTTACTAAAACAGCATGTGCATGCAGTTAACTGAAACCCTCCCCACTCTCATAACGTGATCTTTGGGACCTTACCCACAAAAGCTAATCCTTTGGAGTGATACTGCAAACATTACTGGTGTCTGGGTAGAAAGAAGCAAAGCACAAGACAGGGATAGTGTCTGCTGTAGTTTTTATGCCCTGGCAAGTGCTGCAGAGTCATTACAATCTCCTCTACATCCCCCCATTCCCTGCCCCCAGCAGTAAAGTTCCCTGTTCAATCTAATTAGGGGAATCCTCATTAGAGAGTCCTCTAGAGTCTGACAGCAGGCCAAATGTCCAAGTGGCACTTCAACTCAGTGTATTTTTGGCCACTGGAGCCCATGGGCCAGAAATGGATGATTTCATTTTGTTGCTTTGAGCTGAAACTAAAAAAGTTGTCTTTTACTGTCCTACATGAAACAGTAAGAAGAAAAGGCCATCACCAGTGCCACAGGCCACTCCGTTGATTTCTCCAGATTCTGGAAAAGACATTCAACTCCAAGTACAAGGAAGAAAGCTCTGGACACTGTGTCCCATGGATCACAGGGCATTCAGTTGATATGTTGCTCTAGGGAGAAGGAACCATCTAGTAAGCCCAGGAGAAGACTAATGCCTGGTTTGTGGAGCCCTTGGGTGACTTGGGTGACTTCAGAGCATTCAGAGCTCCAGCAATGCTCATCAGCCTTGCACCCCCAAACCCAATCAATGCCAGGCTAGTTCAGAACAGCACAGTGCCTCTCTTCTTGAGTTGGGGGCATATAGGGAGCACTCCTAGGTCTGGCAGAGCACTTAGAGCTGGAAAAATCCCTGGCTGTCAGGCTGAAAGCATCCAGACAGATCTGATGCTGCTGTGGAGAGGTTTGAGGTGTAGACAGGTGCTAGTTGCCCCAGGACTCTGCATTCCCAGTGCTGCACTAGCAGTGAGTGCAGTTGGCCTGGTGCTCTGCAGAGCAGAAGGCATCTCTTGGGCAACAATAAAACAGCTAATTAAGTCAGAATTAAAAATAAGTCAGAGAAAACCTTTAAAAAAGAAACTCTCAAAAATCCTCTTTGCTTCTTTGCTCTCTTCTCACTGTGGAATATTAATTACTAAAGGTATAATGTGCTTATGGACAGTCAGTGCATGGGAGAAACTGTTTTTTGTGGATCCTTGGAATTCAAATTTCTCAATAAACATACTACTTTAAGGTATAAGTGCAGAAGCTCATTGTCCTTTGCTCTTCAGCAGCCAAGAATCCCTACCTGTTCCAAATCTACTGTTCTGCCACCTGAGCATATGGCATGCTTGGAGAAGCAGGCAGTTTTGTGGAAGACATGGAGGTTGATAAATATGGGTTACAGAAGAGTCCCCAGCACATGTGCAAGCCCAACCCTGCACACATATTTGTAAGTTTAAGCTCAGTTGGTGATTATATGTGCATTTGGACCTGAAGACAGTCACTTTCAAGTCTTGGAAACACGTGTACAAGTGCACACAGGGTGGCTGCTATCTATGGGCTGGGGAGTGTTGCGTGTATGTGACATGTTTTTAAAATAATCTTGGGTTTATCAAGGCCCCTCCATCTTTGTGCATGTTGCAGTGCAGGAGACAGCATTAAAGCCTGAACAGGTGTTAATCACTATGCACTGTAATAAATTCTAAACATAGGGAAAGGGCTTATTTATACACGGCTGCTCCTCCCACCCTGCACTCTCTGCCTGAGCCTTGGTGCTGCCTGAGAGAAAGAGGCGCCCATGAGGTACCAGAAATGAGTGCAAGAGCTGGACTTGCCTTGCCAGAATAGAAGGATCTAGGGGTAGAAACCCCAAGCCTGTCACTGTCCTCATGTCTGGGTATGTCAGTCCTGCCCTCAGCCCCCCACTGTCACCTGCGGATGGTGTGGATGAATTGCACAGAGCAGTGAGCAGGATGGGGGAGACACCAGCCCATGGCCTGAGAGGGGGGCTGAGGGGAGACCACAGGGGGAAACTGTGTCACAAAGCACCCAAGGAAGCTGGTTTTGTTTATGTTTTAAAAAAAAAGGCTTAGCCCCCCTAATTGGCACCAAGCCAGCTGATACAGATGGGGTGTTACAAAACAGAGCCAAAAAGCAAGAGCACAAGGAACAGAGCTATCTATAACCCTGACAAAAGTTAGATGGAGTGAAGGTGGGGAAGAGGTAAAGACAGTGTGTGGCAGGCGGCTGCCCCTGATGCTGAGAGCAAGGACGCGATCATTCGGCAACAGGATTTGGAGCTGATCGACTCGCGCTATCCAGCAGGCAGATAAGGCTCTGTGGCTGTCAGCTTAACTCTGCCGTTTATTCCAGTGCTGTAGGGAGTTAAATAGAGCACACGGAAAGCCTGCTGCTGGGGAATGAAAGTCAAGGAGGGAAAGGGAAGGAAGAGGCTGTAATTGGGCAGTGTCCGGGGAATCGGGTGGAAGTGGCTGCAGGCAGAACCCCTCCAGGTAAGTGCTTGTGGCTTTTCATCCTCCTTTGCAATATGGACAGGCGAGGAAAGGGGACTTCAGGGGTGGCATTTAGGATGGAGACATTTATATGGGGGAAGCTGAAAGTCTCCTCAGTCACGTCGAGCGCAAGCACCAAATGGGGACAGCTATTTGTTGCGATTTCTCCTTCAGTGGGGACTGCAGGGAAAGGGCTCCAGCTCAGTTTGGGGAGTGGGGGGCTACAGCGGGTGAAGGTGGATTCAGTTTTGGTACTATGAGACGTATTAATCTAGTGTGTGCATTGGCATTTAGGTAAATCATCTAAATAGCCTTGCAAAGGTACCAGTCCAGGCACTGAACCTGCTCATCATTCTCATCAAGATGCTAAATATTTTCTGGTGGTTTACATTCCCATATAAAATAAATCAGTCATGGGAGGTGGGGGGAGGGTAGGCTGCTGGCACGTGTGTGGGGAGGGTGTCCTGGTGCAAGTGAAGCACCCAGCTAAAATAATGGCTGTGGATGTTGTCAGAGCCCCTCAGAGGGGACGGAGAATGGTTTATTTCTGTACTCCGGTTGAAATGCGTCCATCTAACTGCTGCTGCGACTGTGGGTGGCATGTCAGAGAGTACGCAGGGGGACACAAGGGTCTGTAGTGTTTTCCTTTTATCTGCGTCCTTGTATCCAAAAGAGAAGCAGGAGGGAAGTTGAAACCTGTTGTCAGTCACTTACTGTCAGGGGAGAGTTTATGGTCTTTGAGTTTCTAATTAGACTGAGGATTTTTCCTTCTTCTAATTAAGATGCAATTCCCCTCTTTTCAACACTCCCACTCCGTCTCCCCCGCCCCAGGTCCTTCCTTCTCCTTCTCCTCCGAGGCTCGCTTGCTCTTCAGCTCCTGCAGTTGCTGCAGTGGGAAATCCCCAGGCTGAAGCTGTGCTGCTCTAGCCACCACATCCATTTTACCTTAAAACAGACAGGAAGTGCTGGTAGGGAATACGGGGAGGGGGTGGGGGGAGAGGTGGGAGGGAGAAAAGCAGCTTGGCAGCCGCTGGTACCCAGATCTCAGTGAGCCTGAGCCGTGCGTCAGGGAGAGGATGCACAGGTGGTACCAGCCAGCATAGAGGCGACAGGAATGAGCTGGAGTCTGCTGCCCTGGCAGGGTCACCTTAGCAATTCATCACGTTAACCTTGAGCTTGAGGCTAATGTAGCTACCACGGCAGGCTATTGAAGCACAAACTTCTCTCTTTGGCACTTAGGTGAATCAGGCCTCATTTCTGCACTGTAAAGTTCAAAATGAATTAACGTTGCACCTTCAACATTCTGTGCCTCCTGAAACATCCTCTATTTCTCCTCCAAAACAAAGCTGATGCCTCAAAGGCAAAACACTAGCTGGGGATGGGAAAGTACAGCACTGTGCCCAGTCCCATGTCCTGCACCCAGGGAAGTGAATCTCATCTGCTCTGCTCTGCTTTCCCACTCCAGGACCTGGCTGGCAGGCTGCAAGGACTCATTCCTTCTCCTTTTGGGGCTGTGTGCCAGGCTGGCTGTTGGATGTGAAGACACGCTGGAGAAGACAACGATGCTGCCTACAACTGCTGGCCACCGGTGGAGGAGCAGGTTCCTCATGAGGTGGCAAGAGGCTTGTCGTAAGTAATGCCTACTTAGGTACTAAGTACAAAATTCCTGTTTGGCAAGGGAGTGGAAAGAAAATAGGTCACATCAGGGTTAAGAATAGGGGAGAGGGACAGCTAAGAATGGAGATGTTTGAACTAATTCCTGATTCCTTTAGAGGCCAGGCTAGCAGGGAGAGTGAGAATCTAAAGCTGAATATGGGCTTAAAGTGGGACAGCGAGTGATGATTGCTTCTGAATTCCAGTGGGCCTGGCAGGTGAGAAACAGCATGACAGATACCATCACACAAAGATCCACCCCGAGCATTTCTCAAAACAGTATCCTATAAGCTGCAGACTCCTCTCTGTGGTAGGGGTTTATACACAGGCTGCTGAACAAGGCTCCCAGCTCTTTACAGCAGAACTCACAACAGATTTTACAAGGGAATGGATGTGAAGGCAGAATTCTCCTACTAGGCACTGCCACATGTAGTGAAAATCAAGGAGTAAATAAAGAATATCTTTTTCAAATTAAATTGTAAGCATTCAGCCTGTGCATATTCCCAGTGGACTGGGGCATCTGCTACAGTACCCATGAATGCAGAGCAGAGACTGCTGGAGTGATGTGGGACTTCTGGCAATGTACCTGCATCTCAGAGAAGCATCTGGGGACCACAGCAGAGGAAAGGGAACACTCGGAGTGTGTCCAGCACTACCGCATGCCCAGGCACCAAGTAGGTCTGTGGCTTCCATTGTTTCAGTCCTCCTGATCAAATTTGGGGCTGCCTCTGTAAGAAGCTGGGGGAATGATCTCCTTCTCCAGAAAACAGGCATCTTTGTAATCTATCCTCATGGACTAGACTGCTGTATAAATTATTTGTAATGAATGCTATTGAGTTTTGACTTAATGTGATATACCTGGATCAGCTTTCTGCCACCTACCAGAGTCACCAAACACCCCACAAAGTAACTTCATCTTCCTCTAACACAAAAACACGTGTTATTCATCCTCTGTAGGGCTAGAAGACAGCTCCAAGCTCTGTCTACTGCTTCACTGCCTCTCTCTCCCACAGAGCTGCCTCCTAACCAGTGAGACGAATTCCTTGGTCTCAGCTCACATCCTAGTGGATGCACTTCTTGCAAGGAAATGAAAATGAAATCAGGCTTTCTCTTCTATGGATGATTTTAGTAAAATATTTCCATAAGCATACAGTAATGTATGGGTAACAACAAGACATTTTTGGCATATCCTACATGGCTGCAGAAACTTGGCATAAATCCATTTCCTGAACATAACCACAGCCAGCTGCCTGAGACTTTGTTCCTGCCAGCCACTGCCAGCACACATACTGGTGGAACCCCACAGCCACCCAGTCGGCGCCGGAGGCAGGCAGGCATTTTGAGAGATAAGCCCTGAACAGAATGCCACCTGTATAGCATTACACATGGTCTGCTCTTGCCTTTCTTGGTGTACAAAGCAGCTAAGTGTTATCTCATCATCACAGCTGTCAATCTATTATTAATACTGTGCTTTTGTTAAGCATCCAGGAAAAGACGGGGTCACTTGAGTGACTCATGGCTCTCTCCTTTCCCCATTCTAGTTCCCATTCTTTTGATTCTCTTCCTACAACAAGAGGGTGACGTACTCTGAATGGAATTAAGTATCAGCCAGCTAGTCAGAACCTGTACACAGGCTACAATCTGCTTTCACGGCAGTCTCTGCTGTGGACCCCAACCTTTGCGTGACAAGAAAGCAAAGAGGCACTCAGGGTAAAGATCTGTCTTGTACTTCACCATAAGAATCCATAATTATCATTAAAAGGGCTCACATATTGGCATGGCCTGGGATGATGGAGACCTGAGATCTCAACTGTAGCATAGTAAAAGATGCTTGAAGAATTGCAAAAGATGGATAAAGTAAGAGAGAGCTGGGACACTCTCTCTGAACACTTATCCCATGGTTCTTTATAAAGTCAGATAGCTTCAGGTCCAGATTGGGTATTTCTCCTTAGGCTGCCAGTCTACAAATGTGCCAGTTGTCCCAAGGATCACTGGGAACACAAAACCCACCCTATGCAGCATGACAGGGTTTGAATATGAAGGCACATCGCTGACAGAAGTTAAGTCGGTATCAAAAATGGGCTATGGGTCAGATTCAGCTCTAGAGAGTGGCACAGGGGAAGAGAGAAAGAGCACAGCTGACTTCAGAACTGTTCCAGGTAGAGCTACTCCAGACCTTGTGTCTCCATTGACTCCCTCTCTTGTGGCAGCCCTTTCACAATTCTTTTAGGGTTAAGAAGCAAAACACCTACTTGTTGGTTCTTTGAAAAAAAGCAGGGTGAAAGAAACTGATTTCCAGCTCAGGATAGAATGGTGAGACCATAAATGCATCCACTTTAGTCACCATTCACCCCTAAAAAGATCTACCAACCCCTAAGTGAATGCCTTCCATGAAGAAACGTGGGAAAGGGAGAGGACAAGGCACGACATATAGACAAACCTGCTTCAGTTTTAGTCAAATGCTCTAACTTGTCACCTGAAAAACTGCAAGGGAGCTGAATTTGCTTCCCACATTGAAGAATTCTGGAATTCATTGTGCAATCTCAATTCCACAAAAGGAATTAAGATGAAGGATGCAAATGTTTTACATAGTCTGCTTAAACATAACTCCCACTCCTCTAATGACAGGAGGCACAGAGCTCACTTTCCTGTTGCCAATGCTTCTTTGTCACAGAAATGAGAGTTTTAAAAGCTACTGGCACCCAGAGAGGGTTGATAACTAGTGTCCTGATTCCACTCAGAGAATCTGGACCCATGTCAGGAATGGTGATCCAGAGCAGTTCTAAACAAACGCAGATTTGTCGACTGTCTGACTTTAAATGTGAGACACTGTGGAGAAAGGGTGTACACTGTAACCCTTTTCCTAACCCCCTTTTTTTCAACTACCAACCTGCAATTTTTTTCCTCATTCCACTGTTGTGGGCACTTTCGGTCAATGGAGATACTTCTGGGGCTATCGCTATAGGATTACAAAACTGTTTTGAGAGCAATGGCAAGTTCCAGGTGTCCAGTCCAGGGACTTCTTGTTACTTTTTAACAGCTTTCTTGGTCATCCCTTTGTAACACACAATTTAATTCATTAAAAGTGGACAGAAGGCCCACATGACATACTGTGAATACAGTAAGCAAACGATACCCTGATTTACAGGCTACTTGAGATCTGTGCCTGTTCTATCACAAATATCAGAATTCAAATAGCAGGAGCACAACTGAGATGTGGGTTGTTTTGTTTTCATTTTTTTTTCTTAAAAGCTCTGAAAAAAGGAGCTTCTTGAATATAAACTGGTCGCTCCTCTCTCTACCTTGACTGCTTAGAAAGAGATGTCCTTTATCAGAGGTGACACCTTCCACCACTCTCTGCTCCATTCTCCTCTGACAGGTACCAGTGCTCCAGTACCTGTCAGCAAAGTCCTCTGGGATGCACCGTTCTAACTTCTTTGTGAAACTGCAAGGATATTTCCTTGCTTGCTCATAAAAAGAAGGCTAAGAGGAAAGTCATGCTGTCAGGGTGCAGGTCAGCAGTAAAGGGATGCAGCTGTGAGGAAACTCATTACACTGCAGGGCACTGCAGCGAAGGGTCCTGCCCTGAGAGTTGTATTGTGGTCATGGCTGTGCTCAGGGTGGTGATGGGTGAGGGTGGGAAAGCACTGCTCTAATACATGCACTCTTTCTTCCCTGCTTTACACCTACCAGTGCTTGGCTGTTGGCTGTCGCTATGTGCTGCTGAGTCCTTCTTTGCTTGTCCTTCCTCCTGCAAGTGTAACAGTGGCAACCTGGAAGTGGACTGTAGTGGCCTGGGCCTCTCTTCCATTCCCTCGGACATCCCCACAAACACCAGGACCTTCCTCTTTCTCAACAACAAACTCAGCATCCTGCCAGGAGCAGTGTTTTCCAACCTCTCTGCTCTACAGAGGCTGGATCTATCCAACAACTTCTTGGACCAGCTCCCTCAGAACATCTTCAGTGACCTGGGGAACCTCACGGAGCTCCAGCTGAGGAACAACAGCATCCGGGCCTTGGACAAGGACCTGCTCCAACACACGGCTCTGCTGCGTCAGCTGGACCTCTCCATCAACGGCTTGGCCCAGATACCCTCGGGCATCTTCGATGACCTGCCTGCTCTCCGCTCCCTCTCTCTCAGGTCCAATCGCCTGCAGAGCCTGGACAGGGTGACCTTCGAACCACTAACCAGCCTGCAGCTGCTCCAAGTTGGGGATAACCCCTGGGAATGTGACTGCAACCTTCGAGACTTCAAGCACTGGATGGAGTGGTTCTCCTACCGAGGTAGGTGCTTACACTGTGGGAGTGAAAGTGCAGAAGTGCTGCTCTTCCATGGAAGGGCAAACAAAGGCAGGGAAGAAACCTGAGCAGATACATCTTTCAGGTCAGGCTGACCTGAAGGACATGTTTTAGACAAAGAACATGAGGACCATGTTATAGTTTAGAGCCAGCACACCTTTGTACAACCACACTGCCAGGCTGAGGAGTCCTCTGCAGAGCCATATCTTCTATTTCCTAGTTTAGTTTCTAATCTGAATGGTTACCTTTTTTTTTTTAACTTTGGAGAAGAAAGAACTTTCCCCATCTAACACCAAAATTTCAGGATTATGAGTTCACCTCACCCTTACCCCCAAAAGAGAAGAAATGCTTTTCACAATTGAAAATAACCATCTTGTTCTCTTTCTTAAGCCAAGTGAACTAAAAGTCAGTTTTGGCTGTAAGGCATCAGGTTTTCTGCCAACAAAAGAACCATAAGCAACAATGCCACTCAGGAAAAACAGTCCAACTAATATTGCAAAACCCAAATTAAGGCTTAAATTAACAAGCCAGGTCCCAGGTCAGACTGGCTATAAAATCATTATTTTAAACCAAGCAGTTTTTAAGAAGTTCTCCTTGAAACACAGAAGGCTGGAAAGGTGCATATCACCTATAGGGAATGCTGCTAGGATGACATGTTTTTAGGAGCTCCAACTCAAAGAAAGATGGCACATTTTACAGGAATGACAATTGAAGGCCTGACCTTCTGTTGCAGGACCCAATGAGTAGGAAAGGGTCTCAAATCATGCAGATAGCAACAGTCAGCTGTCACATCCCTGCTGATCACAGCCATGCTGCAAGAAGATTATCTCTGCCTATGGCTACACTGCAGTCTGAAATATGCATTTGTGTGAGCAGAATCAAAGAAGCACACCAGTGCCACTTTCCTCTTTTTTTTTTCTGGTTTGTTTTCTTTCTTGACTCCCACATCACATGGAAAGCACACAGAGATAACTTTGCTTTTTTTCTCCCCTTCCAAAGAAATTGCCCAAACTCACTCAAGCATTTGTTTCAACATCTGTCATTATTTTCACAGAGACGGATTTGTTGTTAGAAGATGGGACTGTGTATCTGTTGTTATTTTGAGAAGATACAGCCTGGTCCTATCTTTTTACTTCTATTTCTCCTTTTACAAAACAGTTCTACTGACATTTACATAACTCACTAAACAACAAGAGGCTGACTTAATAAATGATTTCAGAGGGCTTCCGTGTCTTGGCCTCAAAAATGTCTATGCACATATCATGCACCATGAGGTATAATGTCAAATCCAACCTCCACAGAATCATATCTGCCAGCTGAGATGGTTGAAGCTTCTGCAGGGAAAATACTTAGCAGATGTAAATGGGGGCCCATGAACTCACCCCACCTCAGGATGTAACTCTGTTGTCATTGTATCAGGATGAAGCTGTGATTCACTCCTGTTATCTCTATTGGAACAGGTGGGAAAATTGACCAGCTGGCATGTACCCTGCCCAAGGAGCTGAAAGGGAAGGATATGCGAATGGTACCCATGGAGATGTTTAACTATTGCTCCCAGCTGGATGATGAGAACAGCTCTACAGTCCTGGACAATACTGGCCCACCCTGCACTAAAGGAAGCCCAGCTCCTTCCAAATCTAAATCAGGCCCAGAACCAGAAGTGGAGCCCAGTGTGGGATGCCCCCAGAAACAGCGATATAGGCCCGTGAGCGTGCGCCGGGCTATTGGCACTGTGATCATTGCAGGGGTGGTTTGTGGCATCGTTTGCATCATGATGGTGGTGGCAGCTGCTTATGGCTGCATCTATGCCTCCCTTATGGCCAAGTACCACCGGGAGCTGAAGAAGAGGCAGCCGCTCATGGGTGACACAGAAGGTGAACATGAAGAACAAAAACAAATCTCTTCTGTGGCATGAAACTCTTCTAGGAAGGAAGGGACAGCAATGAAAAAAGGTACCTGAGAGCAGTCAAGCATGGGGTCATCCCAAAATACATCTTCCCAGACAGAGAGACAGACTGTGCTATTGCTCCACTCACCCAAGTAGTGTAACATGCTTCTGGGGGGTCAGGGCACCTGGCTCAATTTCTTTTCCTCTGCCCCAGGCCCATTTTTTGCCCTTTCACCCTTGGGGCCTCCCAGGCAAAATAAAGTAGAGTCAGACCTCGAGTGCTTGCTGTGCCTCATGCCCTTGCACAGATCTTCCCTCACATGCCTGCTGCAAAGGCAGCTGGCACCTTCTGGGAACCTGTGCCATCCTTTGAGCTTCGGTCCTGAGTTGTTCTGTATCCTGTCAAGAGTTCTCTGCAAACAGAGAGAAGCTCTGTGAAAGCTTATGTGGGAAGCAGGACACCAGAAGTGTCCAAGCCTCACTGTTAGGGTCACTGCTGTTGTGTGGCAGCAAGTTGCTGTCTACCCTTCAGGTCAGTGCTGCCAAGATTATATCAGAAGGGAGGGAAGGTCCCCAAGGTAGGACAACAATCAGTGAGAGAGCTCCCTTCTCACTTTTAAAGGTGGAAAGATACTCATATCACTTTAACACACTGCCAGGGAGCACAGTGTCCCTCTTTTTGCTCCTGGCCAAATCGAAATCTGTGAGCTGACACACGTCATCTCCTATAGGTGCACAGACAAAGAGTCACTCTCCTGTACACACACACACTGACTCATTCTGATCCCAACACGCACACACAGCCAGTCCCAGTTCCAGACATGCAGGCACCTCACCTGCACCAGCAGAGCCACCCGTGCCCGTGCTGATCTGCCCTCTCTGTGCAACCATGAATTCATTCAACCACTTTACCTTACTCTGATCATAGCAGTGCATATTGCCTTCTGCTTCAGACAAAATATATGCACGCTGCCACTGAGGACCTAACAGAAACATCTCAGCCATAGTGCAGAGCCAGTGGAAACTGGCAGGAGATGATGGAGAGGGGCAAAGTTATCGAGATCACAGCAAGTAAGTACACAGCATGAAAAAAATAAGGTGTATTCTTCTTATCTGTTTTATGTTTCTCTGATAAATGGAGAAGATAAGGATATGAAGCCTCCATTTAGAAATGTTTGATTGGCAAAGCAGAAGTGGGTCATCAGAAAAGACTAGAGGAGGTGGTGGCTTACCAGCTTCAGTAGTGTAAGCCATGCTGAATAGTGTGAGCCTGGGGAAAGGTGTCAGGGGAAGAAGTCACACAACTGGTGTGGCTGCCAGAGGGGCCAACATGGTGTGTGGAGGAGGGTGGTCCAGCTGGGATGACCGAAAACATTGAGCACAGTTCTGGGGCATCTTGAGCTGAAAGCTGAAACTTGGACCACAGCGTGGCACAAGTGGGAGAGCCCAGGAAGGGTCTGGCATGGAAGGCAGCACAGCCCACATACACTCCCTTCACCATCACTGGTGTGTTTGATGCCATCCACAGCTGCACATGAGTGTGTGCACACTGCCACTGCCACTATCACGTAGGGTGACTTCCCCAGTCAGACTTTAAAGCCCCCAGACTGCAGTGCCTCCCATTAGTCTTAGCTCATTCTGACCTGACAGGGGAAAAAAAAACAAGTGAGAGGGGAAAAAAATGAAAGTAACTCAACATAAGGACTCATTTTATATCACTGGAAGTGGGATAAAATGCTGTCTCCAGGGGAGAACGCACATTGCCATGGTAACCTGCTCTAACCCGTCACAGTGGGTATTCCTGGGCGAGGAAGATGACACCAGAGGTCATGCATCCACAGTGCCTGTGGATGGTGTGATCCTTGCCATCAGGAAACAAGCTGGCAGCCAGCCCAGCTTTGCAGGGTGTTTCACCGGCAACCTGTGTTCAGAGCCCAGCATGCACTGCAGGTGGACCCTGCCAGGGCACATCACCTCTTCCACCTGCTCCATCTGAATCCCGATGCCTCCGGACATCTCACAGCTCTCCTGCTTGCTGTGACTGGATCCCTGTGGAAGCAATGCACGCTGGCTCCTCACCCCCTTCTGGTCCCAGACAGGTGGTTGTACTGACCCATGGCCACACAACATCTTTAATCAAAGCCTGGAGCAGCAAAATCACTCCTGGTCTACCCAGAGTCACCAGATGTGAGGAGACAGGATGCTCTGGACTCTTTAAGCATGACTTCCCTTCAACACAGGGATGCATGGGACAGGGGAGGATGTTCTTCAGGAAGCAGAAGCCCAGGCTGCCATGGAAGAAGAACTGGGAGAAGCAGTCCACCCATGAGTGTGCACACACATTTTATCCCTGCTCCCAGCACACTGCTAGTGGGGAGGAGAAGAGGAAGAGGAAGGACTCTCACCCCATGCACTGTATAGCTACTCCAACCATCCCATCTGCTCCAACTGTAGCCCACTCTGAAGGGCAGAACTGGTGCACTGCAGACTCCATATGTGTGTTACTGCTGCTCCACATTGCCAGCAAGCCAGGACTAGACTCTGCCTGCTGGATCCAAACCTCTCCCCAACCTCCCTCTCAGGGGAACTTCTCCCTTTACCATACTGGACTCCGCAATCATACTTGAAATGGGACTTGAGTCAGAGTGGTATATTTATAGATCTATATTTTACTTGCATCAAATAATGGTGAAATATTGCACAAATCAAATGGGATCTATATATGTGTGTGTGTGTATGTGTGTGTGTGAGTGAGCAAGAGAGTGAGAGAGACTATTTTTAAGGGAATAGACTAGAGGTAAAATGAATGGGAGGAAGGCAGGGGACACTGCAGGGGTTGGAGGGATGAAATCCTCCTTTCCCTGCACCTTCTCTGTGACTCCCTTCTGCCCTGACCAATTCTTCTTTGTTGCTAATAATATTTTCTATATCTTGTGTTGTGGGGCTGATGATGACCTTGCCCATCCTTTCCTTTTTTGTTTTAATTTATACGGCAGAAAGCCTGGATTTATCTCAACCCTAGACATGGGACTGCTATGTTTAGAAACCCACCCAGGAAAGGAGACAACTGAGTGTTACTGACAAATATGAAGGCTGGCTGTTATGGGGAGTCCCACTGGAAAGCAAATACTATGCTTGGGAGGATGAGGACCTGTCCTCTAACATGCAGAGCAGAGTAACTGGGTTCGCTGGGAAACGCCCTCCTCATGCCATTGATTGCAAACAGGCTCTTTTCCCCTTCCCTAGCACACCTGGAGAACAGGCTACCCTAGTGTGACTGAGCTGCTGCACTGTCCACAGGCACTCTAGGGAACGGTATCCAGTGTGGTCCAGCTCTCCTGTGGGTTGCTGGTTACAGAATGACACC
Organism: Sakesphorus luctuosus; assembly: GCA_013396695.1. Lineage (NCBI taxonomy): Eukaryota > Metazoa > Chordata > Aves > Passeriformes > Thamnophilidae > Sakesphorus > Sakesphorus luctuosus. Next base: position 140,289 of record VWZD01003414.1, on the reverse strand, counting down.
CAGTGCTCCCTGTGTGCTCAGCCAATGGGTTCCTCTGGTGTGTGGAGACAGGGGCTCCTGGCATCCCTGCAGGCATGGGGGAGATCCCTCTGCCCTTTGGCGCAGGCAGGTGCACCAGTGCCACACGCAGGTGCCTGCACTCAGGAAGTGGCATTCTGGGGCACGCAGGTCCAACACATGCCAGGGCATTGCATGGGCTGGCAGGGCCACCAGAAACACCCCTTCTGCTCCCTCCGCTCCCCTTCCCCACACACCCACCTGTGGTACAGGCACATTTCTTGCAGGGAACAGATGGCACTTGTAATTCCTTTTTCTTTTTTGTTACTGTTTGAGGGAGAGCGACAAGATTTTCTAAAACGATTGAATGGAGGTTTCTTTGGCATGAGACAGAAAATTTTTAAAGGTATATTATATTTCTGGCTTGTTGTTACAGAATAATAATAAAGAATGTATTTTCCTATGCTCCTTCTTGTTTAAATGAGATCTCTGATAATCAGATTTCCTCTTTCCTTGCCCCCTGCAAAAGCAAACACCACAGGGATAGACAGCCAAACGAGAAAGTCCCTCAGTTCCCACCTATGCTTGTCTGTACACTCTGTTTGAACTTGGAATGAACATGCACATACACAGTGTATGAGTGTAAGGGAGGGTGAGGCTCCAGGACTAGGCACACAGTCAGTCAAGGTGAGACCCTAGATCTAGAAACACACACACACAGTGCTCCAGGGACACAGCCAGACAAGGGTGATTGTGTAACAAGGATAAGATACTGTGGCAATCAGCTCATTACATAAAAGTAGAAAGGGCCAAATTAATCCCTAGTGTAAGAACTCAGAAGCCAATGGAGTTATATTCAGGTCAAATTTGATTCCAAAAGCTTTTTTTTTTTAATTAGAACATAATGTAACAAATAGTGAGCTATGGCTTCCTACATCTCCAGATTCCTGACCCTCTTGAGCAAGGTTATTTTGAAATGGATGGAAATTGCTATCTAATCCTATTGCACCCCAAGTACACAAGCTGTCACCCCTAGAGCTAAAAGAGTCTGTCCACCAGCTGTTCCCTGGCTTGGTCTATCACACACAGCTAAGGAGTTTAAATTCCCCACTTTGCCACTTCCAGTGCTAAGCATACACAATTCATTACATTCTCATCCTGTGAGAAAAAGCTCATCCTGGCACAAGTGGAACCACAAAAGATGTTAAATCCCACCACAAGCAAACCCTTGTGCCACCGTACTCACACTGCTATACTCAGTCACCCTGTTATGCTCAGTCTGATTTCCAGAGAGAAAGTGGGAGCAGAACCCAAATACTCTAAATCTGATAACAGCTGAGGCATCTGTGCTGCTGAAAAGGTATGTGCTGCAAGACAGTCACCATTATTGTTTAATAGTATGGTGTCTATGACACATGGTTTAGTCTAATTTTGCCATGTAGGTAGAGGAGTGCACACAGATACTACTAAGCAGTTCGTATAATACCAGAAACACAGAGCAGAAAAAGCAAAGCCAACACACTCATCTGATGACTCTAGGCTTTTTCAGTTCATGAACTATCTGGGAACAGGCTGTAATTTTCTGTGGTTTGATTATTATAATTTGATTTTTATTTGATATTGGCAAATGTATTTGTCCTGCTTACATATCTACTCATGCAAACACACATGACACCACATATAATTATGTGTATGTATATATATATATATATAACATGCAAAATATATAAAATAGAATTCCTCCTCAGTATCTTGTTCACCAGCAGCCTGCTGTGCTGGCTTGAAGAGTGTTTGTTAGCATTGATTGGAAGCACAGGTCAGAGGGTCAGCTTCCACACTCTGATCAGGTAAGTGCAAGCCCTAGCATGGGATTTCTGAGAACCAAAAAGCCTTCCCTCCAAGAGCAATGCAAACAAAAGAATAAGCATTCCCAAAGAAGGATGGTTACAGAATGAAGTGCAAGTAAATAAAGATTTCCTGTGTCATTTTGGGGTGCTCTTCACATCTGTAGCAGCCCTGGAAATCTGGGGAGAAGGCAGCATCATCACAGCTTTTCTCCCTGCAGAGGATGGGGGGAAAAGCAACCAAGAGGGGCCAGGCCTGTCCTTCCCACAGCCATGCTGTGCTGCAGCCAGGCAGAGGCCATGTGCAGGGCACCTGGAGCCAAGGAGAAAGCAAACTGTGATGCTAAGAATAACTCTGCCTTGCATGGAGCTTCTGGGGCCAGGACAAACACGTGCTGCTCCTCGCTCAGGGCTCCAAGTAGAGATTTGCCCCTTCACATTTGCTTTTTCTGGGTCCTAACTTGGGAATAAACTTGTTTATTAGAACAGACACAGAAAATCAAGTCTCAAAGGGCACCAAAGGAGCGACGAATGCAGGTATTTGATTTGAGGCAACACACACAGACCATACACTGTGATATTCAACCAGCTCTGCACAAAGCTCAAGGGAAATATGCAGAGTAACAACAATGCTTTGCATTTCTATAGTGCTTGCCTTTGGCAGCTCTCTGGGAGCTTGCAAACATTAATGAATTCACAGAGGCAGAGATTCAGAGAATATAAAGGCCAGAAGGGACTTTAGATCATCCAGTCTGACCTTCTGCGTATCGCACGCTACTTGGAAATTGGGTGGAAAAGAACCACAAACACTATTTGAGGGTGGCAGAAAATGCCTTCCTGTGAAAGGCTTAAAGAGCTCAATCTGTTTAGCTTATGAAGCAGAAATTAAAGAAGTTATCCTGTAGAAAGACCAGCGGTGAGTGTTTACACGCAGCTAAGTTGAATATTCCAGAAAGGCATCTACCTTTGATTTAAAAAACATCCGAGAAAGGGAATAATCCCATTTCCCTTCATACCTTACTACAGTAAATATTCATGCTCACTGTTAGCATTCATGATTACTAACTCATTTGAATTTGTTTGGTTTCCCACCACAGTTTTTATTATGCTTCTCTCCCCGAGATTAAAATAATAAACCTACAGTGACCAGCGCCTCTCCCTGTGAAGGCACTTTATGCTCTAAATGAGATCATCTCTCAGTCTTCTTTCAGGTAAAATAAGTAAATTGAGTTCACTAAGTCTTTTGCCTGTAAAGCATTTCCTCACCTCTGAAACAACACTGTATCCTATTGGCACACTATTTCCAGTTTTTCATCCTCCTTTTAGAATTATTCTTCTCATCCATCAGTATCTGTGCTCTGTATTGTAGATACTACATGACTTTTGCCATAAAATAATAAATATTACCTTTCCCTACTCCTCTCCACCAAATAATGTCTCACAGCACACTCGCTGGGCTGTGTGAACATTGTTCCTGATTTGAAGATGGAGGCATAAGGAAATGCTAGGGCAAACCCCTTACAAGCAGCTTTGAGGGACCCAGATTATGGGTAACTGGTTCTGATTCCACTCACAGTCACCTTTTTAGTAGTATAAATTCACTGAATTTTATGGAAGAGCCTCCAGATTTATCCAATTCTTGGCAAGAGAAAATCTAGCCCTTTATTTAAGAGGATGTTCCCCTTCTAGCATTCTCCCCTTTTTCATCCACTCAGGGCCTCATATGGTTCTTTTGCATATCTCTCCCACTGGAAATACATGTCTTTGGTCCCTCAGTCATTCTCTCTTTCTCCCCCTTATTTTCATCCTCTTGTGACTGATCATTCCCTTTTCAGTGAGTGCCTCTGACCAGCTGCTTTTCAGATTCTCTCTACTCTGCTCAACTGTCACTCCTCAGCTGCCACAAAACACATCAGCCCCCACGTCCCCATCTGCTTTTTAAGGGTTTGTTATCATAAGCAGGGGTTTCTCTACTCACAGTTCTTTAATTTGCAAAATCCAAATCAATTAACAGAAACCACTGCACTGTCAAAGGCTGAGAGAAGGGTTTAGATCAGCCCCAACTTCTGGCCTTTCAGGTGCTCTGCTGGGGCTTTCAGCAGCATTAACAAGCATATTTTTATTCAGTCATGACTAAAATCATGGAGTGTGTGAACTATATGGTAAGAAAGCCCAGCCTCGTGCCCAAAGGGAATGCTGCACTCATGGAGTTCCCTGAGTGACCATCCTGCACCTCCTTTGTTGCTGGTTATTGCATGGTGAGATCAGGTTCTCCAGCTGTTCCCTGGTGATGGAGAAGGGATGGCACACTAACAGGGCCTCAGCTCTTTTTATTCAAGGCACCACCTCTTTCTTACAGACTTTCCAAGCACCAGCTTAAACCCATTTGTGTTTTTACCTCAGATTCTGCGCAAAGCTGCATCACCCTAACAGAAACCCTCTTTTAATTTTCCACTCTAAATATTTTCATTGCTTATCTGTGCTACATTATGTCCATACAACCATGTACTTTAGTTTAAAAGTTTCCTTCAAGATGCATTTATTACAGCAATCCTATCCACTTTGGCCTTGGTTGCACGTGGTTAAACAAGCTGGGTGCTCTCGTGTTCCTCTCTCAGACTTTCCTCTCCTCTCCTCATCTTTCCATCCTGTCTGTTCCTGTCTTAGCTTGTACTCCTCTGACCAAAACTGTAACACAAACTAGAGGAGAGGTCTTAAAGGACTTTGGGTAGGAGCATCAATGCATTTCACCACTGGGAACACCTCCCTAGGTACATTCTAGAAGAGAGTTTGCTTCATCCACAACTGCATCAGACTTTCAATCACCATCATCCCACCATCACTTAACACAGAAGATCACAGCATTTTTGTCCTGAGCTTTGTCAGGATACATTTACCTACTGAGTCTACCCAGCTGCCTTTCAGCAAGAATCTCAGGACAGATCCTGGCAGATGACAAAGGTTCCCTGAATTTTACGGGGGCATCAAGGAGCAATACAGCTTACACTGAGGATCCTCACTGAGTCTTGGCAAAATTGGCCCAACAGTTCCCAGAAGACAAGGACTGCCTGTAGTCCTGCTTGCTGTGCTCTCTGCCAGATCTCACAGAGTTCCCAGCTTACAGAAGATTTCTATTATTAGTTGTCAAGCATATGACCTTGTCTGTCATACTATTGAAATTCATTCTGTTTCTGGTACTCCTGCCAAGGTCAAACAAGGCTTTCTCTACAACATCCTGGTCCTCCCATGTACTAGCAATGCCTTCTAATGTTGAATTATCAGGATACTTCCACACTATCTCCAGTTATAGGGCCTTGGGTTAATATTAGCAAAGGCTAATCCTATGGGCAGCCATGGGGAGTGTAACAAGTAACCTTTTGCTAGACTTTGATAGGTGATCTTGCTGCTGCTGCCTTCTCAGATTAACTTCTCCCTCCCTGCCCCTCACAATTCCTCTGCCTTTCTTGATCTTCTCCAGTTAAACTAATTGTTTCTTCTGTAACACTGTATCAGTGCTTTACTGAAATATGGGGATGAGACTTTTGACAGTTCTTTTGCCTTCCATGGAAAGAACCATCTGAAAGAAAGCTATTGGTTAGTCTGGTATGATCCAGCACTGATAACCTCATATTGCCTGACTCCCTTTTCCCCTAACTGCTTGGTAAGAATTATACTTTCCTTCAAGATCTCCTCTAAAGTGCTACAAACATTACAGAGGTCACACTTAAAGGTCTGACAAACTTATTTCTTGCCTGTCCTTAATCCTAACTGTTGAATTTTCACTTTTCCAGACTGCATGGAGTAACCACTGTGAGCAGAGTTGAAAAAAGCCCTTTGCTATAAGCCTGTGTTTCCACATGCCAGCTCTCCCAGGGCCAGAGAGCAGCCATGCCCAGCACTGCCAGTGCACTAAGCAGCTTGAGCTGCTTATTCATGGTAGTCAGCTTGTTTCTTTCCCCAAGGACGATATTTCTGTCTTTATCAATAGCCTGGGCACAGAGTCCTCTGGTTTTGGCTCAGACTTCTTATTCTTCTCCTTTTTTTTTTTTCAAATAGCTGAAGAATCTTCTGCTGTTTGTTTTAACCTGCTTTGCAAGGTCTAACTCAGCTTGATTTGGAAGCAATCCTCACGTTATCCTTACATTTCCTGACCCCTAAAAGAGGGCAAGGCAGGGCAGAGGCGAGGTAAGGCAAGGCAAGGCAAGGCAAGGCAGGGCAGAGGCAAGGCAAGGCAAGGCAAGGCAAGGCAGCCTTCTTTGCTGTCTCTTCTTTTTCCATTCCACAAAGGCTCCCTGCAGACCCAGCTTAAGAAGCCTAAGCAGTTGCCTGGGGTGGCAGGCAGATGGTGGGTAAGAGAATCAGGCTCTTCAAAGAAATGGGGCCCTCACACTGTCCCCAGAATCTCAACTGCTCCCTCCCCACACTCCAGACTTTGCCCTGCTGCCTGTGAGAGCAGCACCGAGAGCCGGCAGAAAGCAGAACATCCTCCCCACACTCTGGGCAGTGTGTTCCACATCTTGCCTATCTCCTGCACACACAACCTCATCTCCCTGCCTCTGCACTGCCTTGGGGAAGCCTGAAACTTCCCATGGCTCCCAGGCAAGGGCTCTCCCATATGCAGAAGCAGGATGCCTACCTTCCACATTTTTCCTTTGCTCTCCTCTCACGTCCTCCTTGCCTCAGTGCCCAACACTGGGCTCACTGACACTGCAAACTACCTTGCCTTCAAACCTTCTACAGCTCCCAGTGAGCAAGGAAGATTTGCTGATAATTCTCATACAGTATAAGGACAGGAAGAGAGAAAGGGAACGTCTGTCAGTATAGCCTCTGCATGGCATAGCCAGGGAGAGCACAGTGCAGGAGCTTTTGGGAGGAACAAGAAATATTTCTGGGACTCTTAACATGAAAAAGCTCTAAGCAAACTGGTCTGGCTTCACAATTGACCCTGCTTTGAGTAGAAGGATGGCTAGACACCTCCAGAGGTGCCTTCTGTCCAGAATTACCCTGTGATTCTTTAGGTGGGCTTTCTGTATCCCAGTGAAGGAAAAGAAGAGAAGAGGTCTTGCAAAAGGAAAGAGATGGCAGAGTCCCATTATACAGACTTATGATGGGGAGATTGGTGCTTTAGGGAATAGGTAGGGCAGAAGAAGAATAATTCAGGCTGTTTGGTGCAAAAAGAATGCATCTTTGGATTAGACTGGAGCTGTATTCAGATCTGCTAAGTTTCTGTGGTTTCCACCCTGCAAACTGTCTGCTTGTGCCTTGGCTGAACTTAAGCAAAACCATCTTAGCAGACATTTCCTATAACCTCCTCTGCTGTGATATTTACCACCTCCATTTTTACATCTACAGGCTGCTTATATTCCTATTTATGATCACATATGCTTATGTGATCCTTTCCAGCATCTTCTCATGTGACTTTGCTTCTCTGCTGAACTGTAGGCCCTAATACAGCTCATGACATTGATTATACGTGGGCTAAGGCTACAGTCCTTGCTTGGACAGCACTGCTGTACTCCATGTACCTCAGATGCACAGTTGTGGGGTGTTGGGGGTCAGGTGTGAGCAAAATAACGTACTGGCCTTGAATTCACACAGAGATTTAGGTTTGGGACCCTGCTTGGTCAGAGGTGCCAATGCCGCTTGCTTGACATTTGGATCTCCACACAGCTCCAAGTGGAAGGTCCAGGACCATTTGTGACCCTCACACTTTGTCAGTCCCCTGAAATACCCAGTGTATATTGACAGACACTGCACACTGGGTAAAATTTCATGTCTGCAGGGATTAATCATGGACATACCTGTGTGCACACACAGAAAACATGTGTCAACATGTAGCCCCACCACAGACAGGAGTAAGTGCAAATTGCTCCGTGGGTATAAGTGTCTGTGCATGTACCTAATCAGACATGCAGACAGGTATCCCAGCCACAGGACATGCTGCAGAGAAACTCTTTATGGATACCAATACACACATGTATCACAAATCCCCTCACACACTGTGCATCTGCACATACTCCTCTTGAAACGTGCTCCCCTGGGGCCATGCGGCCCTGGGTAGAGATACAGGTCCCTGCTGATGCTGGTTAGGTAAGAGTTAATGGGAGAGAGGTTGGGAAGGAAATTAAAATCAAGAAAAGTTGAAAGCCCAGCACATGATCCTTCTCCTATCACATCTGTGAATCCTGGAGCGCAAGAGTAATTGTCTGCAATGAGTCAGACCAAAAGGCACAAGGAAATGGTTGCTATGGCAACCCCTGCACTGCTCTAATTCGGCTCAGAATTAAAATGATATAAAATAATTTGCAAGCAAAGGGAACATGGCAAAGGCGCTGGGTGCCAATCTAAAAAATCCAGCTATATGCAAGTGTCTCCTGAGTCAGTGTCAAAGGCTCTTTTCCCTCCAAGAGTGACAAGGATGGCAATCAGAGGAGCTGTCGAGGTGGCAGTGATGGATAACCTTAGGCTAGAGGATTCCTGCTACACATAGGAAAGAACCTGGTCCTGGGCTGGAGCTCAGCCTGGAACAGGCTTCAGGATTGAGGATGTTCTGGAGAGGCCTCACCACACCCCACAAGAGAAAACTCACTGCTCACAATTTGTTTTGGTGTCCCATGGAGAAAATTCCCTGAAAGGGTTGGTGAGGGCAGGGCCTGGGCACAGGCACCCACCCACAGCAAGGGCACTTGCTCTGTGCTGGGTGGAGCACTGCCTGCATGGGCTGAGGAACAGAGGGCTCAGTCACTTAGTGCTCTTTCCCCAGTAAGTGGCACAGTGTGCAAAGTCTGGCACTCAGCAGAGACTAGAAGGAAATATTTATTCTACAGAATTGGCTCTTGTCTTCACCTGTTCCCCAGACAAGGGCTCATCCCAAGGCAATAAGCAATGTCTGCACACACAGGGAGGAGGCATCATTCATGCACTGAAGATCTTACAGCCTATGCAGACAGCAGGTACACCATGGAAGAACTGGAATTGCGAAGGTCCAGCCAGGGTAAGCACAACACTATGAAAGATGTCTCACATGCCTATTTTTAGCATTCTTTTGAGGATAAAATCAACTTATTTTGCCCTCTTGTCGCCAGTTACTGTCTATACATGGAGACATCTATTCGGAGTTCTGCAGGCAGATGTTTGCTCTTTCTGCTCTTTCTGTTCAGTGACCTTGCTGGAGGATAATCAGCTCTGAACAGGGAACCATGTGGTCCCAGCACCAATACCAAACCGTGGTGAAAGGCAAAGTTTGTAATATCAGAGCCAGTGCAAAATAATGCAACCACCTTGCTTTTGTCTGGCTCATAGGTCAGCTTGTGTCTGCCACAGAAACCCCCAAAAAGCAGCCTTTATGCTTACAGGTCTCTCCCCCAAGGCTCAGTACAGAAGTAGAACTCAGTAGATGGCAGGAAGATGGATGGATGAAGGGTGCAAGAGACACTGATTTTGGCACCCCAATGACACCATGTAATGTGGATACCTGGCCCATGGAGTACTGGCTCAAGCCTTAGGCCAGCCATGTGTGCACCCACTGATAATGCCTCCAGACAGGCATCCTGAGAGGTGGAGGAGGTGTGGCTGCTGTTAGCACTAAAATCATCAGCATCTCTGCCTTATGAGTGCCCCAGCACTTCCGATGATTATGTTCCAGGGCACAGCCAGTTCAGATGCCTCTCATTTGTCAGATTAAATGAATGAGTGAGAAACTGCTCAGGCTCTGGGGATTGCCAGAAGGGGCTGACATCAGGCAGAAACCAAACATAGCAAGTGATGGATTGAAAATGATTTGAGTCTTCCTTCTTTTTATCCATCCTACCACTGGATGCTGTGGGGACTGTGATTTCCATAAAGGCACCTGGTGATGCCTCAGAAGCTCACAGAAGTCTCTGTACTGGGACAACTTTGGCACAACCTTCAGCATCAAAAGAGAGTATTCCTTCTGAATACTGTAGCACACATCCAAGAAATCAGCTGCCCTCAAGTTTTGTATGGGTAGCTTTATGCTGGTTTCTGAACCATCCAAGTGAAATAATTTTAATTCTCTAGCTTAGATGCACCTATTCCAATGTAAAATGTGCTTATGCTATTATAGCTTATTTCCTGCCTTTTAGCAGCTTCTATGGATGCAACTGTCACTTTCATGAGAGAAGGTTGAAATGTTTTATCCATCCAAGCAATGAAACTGTAGGAATACAGAATTGTGTGTAGATTAGTTTGAAAAGATGCCACAGCAACAGAACTGCTGAAAAAGCCACTTGCACCTCCTGTTCTTGCTTGCTGGTAACAGACAGTGAGTAGCCAAAATCGGGGACCAAGGAAGAGACATCAAGCTGGCCAGAAATTGCTTTTTAAATGAAGAGTTTCTGTCAGACTCATAGAGGTTGGATTTTAACCAGTGACAAAATGGCAAAATAACTTCCGTTTATCTGCTTTTCAGACTGATTGATTTCAAATACCTCTGAAAAAAAAACCCCAAGCTTTTTTTTTTAAATCTCCTCCTGCTGTGAGTACAGAGCTCTTCCAAAAATACTGGTCTTAATAACTCAGTGTCCCCAAACTCTCTCTTTAAAATAGAGACAATATTCTCTTCTCTGGCTCTTGTTTGAGCTTGATTAGACCTCTCCTGAAATACATCTGTATATACTTGTTGTCAGGGGATAATGATTTCACTGTAGTCCAATCACTGCTGATAAGAACAGTAACTTTCAATATAAACGGAGGAGCTAAGTATTGTATAAAATAAACCTGCATCTCCTAAGTGCCCATTTGGATTGTTTTTGTTGGGCACCATGGAGCCTGGGCATGCCCCATCATCCATTTCCCATCCCTGAAACATGACAACCATGGCAAGGCACCGACTGGAAAGAAACCCCTACGTGCCCCTGGTGGGACTGGCAGCCAGCTGACAGCCACGTAAGTTGAACAGCAAGAAGGTCAGGCAACGAAAGAGATGTCTTATACAGCCCAAAGTGACAGCTGAACTCCTGTGCAGATTCCAGCAGTTTCACTGGGGCTTTAAATCACTAAAAGCTTCTGTCAGCAACTACATGTGATTTCTGCCTTGCACCCCGAGGACCAGAAAGCCCCAGGCTACTGACTCATGGGAGGGAGCAGATGACAGTGCTATCTGGGGCAGGACATGGCTTGGGGAGAGTGCCATCACCATTCCTTATTTCTCATTTCCAACAATGTTAGTGTGCATGAAAGGTACTGGACTGACATCCCAGCAGAATAGCTGCCTTCTAGTTAATTATAATTAATCATCCAGCCATTACTTAATGTTTGCATAATGCTTTGAAGTGGCAAAGCACAATACAGCAGGTAGATATTATTAACTCCAAGAAACAGGTACAGTCAAGCCAGAGGTTGTTTCCTCCGTGTGGCTTCCCACCAAAGAGATCACACCAACTCAGCTCACACCAGTGGACTCAGTCTTGACTCCACCACATCCTCCAGGAAATTTGCATGTACCTTGAACCCTTTGTGTCCCCTGTTTGTGCACCAGGATTGGCCCATGAAGGAAGGAGAGGGAAAAAGGAAGGTAGGGCAGGGCAGAGAACACTGCTTTTCTCTCCTGAATTTCGCCTGCTCCCCACCTGTACTTGTCCAGTGTAGCATCTCCAGTGGCAAAAGAAGCAGCTTGGACTCCGCTCAAACACATTCTGGGATTCCCTACTGAGCTAAGCCAGACTGAAATGGAAGGAGGCCCTTGTATTCCCTGCTCCATCCCTTCCCTCAGCCCTAGAGACTGGCTACTCTCTAATCCCATCTGACTGCTCCCTCACTCTGTGACAGCACCCAGGCCTGTGTCATCTTCCTGGGAACTGATTTTACCAGTTTGCCTTACTCTGCCTTGGCTGGGGACTGACATTCATCTGCCAGAAGAAAAGGGGCCCAACGCTCCATCACTGACGTTCTCCCCACGGGGACACTGAGGGTGCTCCCTCCCCGTGGGCACGGCTGTAAATCCTGGAGCTTAATTTTTCACTGCATGCATAGCGAACATTTCATAGTGCTTACAAATCCCTTCAAGCACCATCAAGTCAAACAAGTGACAGTAATTATCAGTGGCAGAATGACAGGCCAGTTCATACCACTTGTTCTTTTATAGGCGCAGTTAAAAAGTCTCTGTTCCCCTTTTATAGAACTGTGACTGCATTTATTCAGAAACTACAAGTCTGCCCAGATATTTGACTTTCTGGGAACCAGTTCTGGGTAGCAAACTTCTGCTAGTATCCTAACCCCAAATGAACACAGCATCAATGCCACTGAGGGCTGATGTCATCAGAATAACCATAATAATAACAACAATCTGCATTCTGTTCTGTTTTGATTGCCTCTTGCTGTGTCTCCACTCACTCCCCTTCCTTTAACTCTGTCCTGTACTCAGGATGGTTTTGCAGCATGGCCCAGCACCATTTGAACTGGAGCCTCCACTGTGGGATGAAGCCCCCTAAAATCAGGTTCTAGCCACTCAGGATGATTATATTAGTGTGAGGAAAGATGAAGTGAGACCTACATCCTTACTCTCAAAGCTGACATCCTCAAGAAAACACAGTATTTCCACAGCTAGTGTGACCACAATTATTGTCCTTTTTTAATGATTACTAGTATGAAAGATTCAGATGATGAACCTAGTCAGTGCTGGGAAAAAAGCAAATGGTAATATAGTACTTTTTTGCTCTCTGAAAGCCCCCAAACCTGGTGTGAACTGACACCCAAGCCAGCAAATGCGATATATCTCAGCAAACCCTTGCACTCCTGCTGAAGTCAATGGGGGCTACAGCTGGGGGGATGAAGGACTTTGGACCTTTTGGGAGAAAGTAATTGTCTTGATGCTGCAATTTAGCCCATACCATGGATGAAAGATGGGTAGTTTTCATCAAAGCATAACACCCACAACATGTGAGAGTAGAAGATGCCTGTAGTCAGGTCACCTAATGGGCTTGCTAGTCACAGGGGCCATAGTACCTTTAAGGGATGAAAGCAATTGAAAATTCATTTCTGTGTCTCAGCTTCCGTGGTTGCCAGTGAGAACACTGGTTTGTTCTGTGTCATTTCCACAAATGACAGATTTTTCACCTTATTGTTTTAACATGATTTGTTTCCCTATCCTCTGCTGTTTTTTCCACCTTCTGCAAAGAATCCTGCCCCTTCACAGCATGTCCACACAGACAGTCAATTCAGTATTCAGCGTAACTGAGTGGGTGGAATCTCCACAGGGGTTGTGAAAAGCACTGCTGACAGAAGAGACATGGCTCTGTCAGGGGCAGATCCTCCTGCCACTTGTTCTTGCTCCAGTGCTTCCACTGAGAAGTTTCCTTCCTTGTATATATGCTGAGTGCCAGATGAACTACCTGTGTGCCTCTGCTCTTTCTCACAGGTCAGGAAAGAGAAGGAAAGGGATCATGAAGAACAAAATCTTTTTTTTTTAAGAGTTTTTTCTCCACCTTAATTACTGTTTAGAAAAACACTCCAGTGCTGCACAGGGACCCTTGGTGCAGTATCATGTGAACTTTGCTGAAACCATCTCATTTCACAGACGTCTCTGGTCAGTTTTCATAATATTTTTCAGGTTTGGGGTTTAACATGGTGGTTTATTTGTGAAAAGTGCTATTTCATATCACCCCTCCTTCAGCTTATAATACTTTCTTAATGCCCAGGTGATATTTAAAGAGTATCACTCTCAGCTAGAACTTACTTAAAGCCTGGAAATTAAGGAGTACTTCATCAGATGACGTTAAATTACCATGGTTTTACTGACTGGTAGTATTGAAGATCATTCCCTGTATCCTACCCAGCCTAGGCAAAAGCAATGGCAAGTACCTGCTCTATGGCCTTCTTTCTACTGGATACTTCTATAACAAAATTGCTGTTTGGTATCTGCTCTATCAGTCACTCCTTCCATCATACAAGGCTCCATTAACACTAACCATTCTTTCACAGGAAGCTTTGCATCACAGCATATTTCTCCACTAATAATAGTTACTCCACCAATCTCTCCTCTTAGTCAATGCTTCCAGGTCTAAACCAGCTTCCACTGAGCTACATCTTCTCTTACCCCAATACTCCTGTGCTGAATGTTTAAGTTAGATGTGACACCAGCATTACTGATTTATGTTGATTTGTTTTCTTAAAGGGCTGCTACGTTTCACTTCTGAGTTTACTGTACTTCTGTAAAGGCTGACGCAATTAATACAGAAAATGGTGAATCTTCAAAAGCTTTGAGATTCTGTTGGAAACAATGTGCTGTATGAATTTTCCAGAAGTAGATGCAGAGTCTAGTGAAGGTCTACCCAAAGGAGTTTAAAGCTCAGATACAACAGTAAGTTTGGCAATCTATAGGTTTGAGTTGGAGATTGGCAACACATACGTTCCACCAGCAAAGTTATTTTTCAGCTGAGATAACAATGGAGATACACGAACGTGATGCTGTTCCAAAGCCAAAAATGCCTGCTGCAAAGAGTTTTAAACCTGCATGGACTTGACAATCTACTCATGCTCCAGAGAAACAGTCTCAATCCACCAATTCACCAGAACTGACAATGGGAAGCTTCCATTCAAACAGCCAGTTCTCCTTTCAGAAGCCTGTCAGCCATTCAGTACCTGTTCTATTATTCTCTGTTTAGCCTAGTTTTCAACATCACAATCTATTGTGGCTCCCATCACTTTCCCTGAGTGACAAGCTAACAGCTCTGAGCTCCCACACTCCATCAAAAATTCAACCACTTCATTCAAGATAAAAAGAGAAACCAGAATGTCCTACCTGCAGCAATCCCCATCTTCCCATCCACAGACACAGACACAGCTGTGCTCACTGTCACCACTTTTGGTAGGCCACCTCCCTCTGTTGAGACAGAAATACAGCAGGCTTGGTTAGCTTACCACCAGAGAGGAGCAGGAGCAGCTTGCTCACATATTTGCTCATCCAGGACAGTGGGGGTTGGTCTCTTCTCCCAGGCACTCAGCAATAGGACAAGGGGGAACGGGCTCAAGCTCTGCCAGGGGAAATTGAAGTTGCACATCAGAAAAAAATTCTTTGCAGAGAGAGTAATCAGGCATTGGAATGGGCTGCCCAGAGAGGGGGGGGATTCCCCATCCCTGGAGGTTTTTAAACTGAAATTGGCCGTGGCACTGAGTGTCATGATCTGGTAAATGGACTGGAGTTGGCCCAAGGGTTGGACTTGATGATCTTGGAGGTCTTTTCCAACCCAATCCATTCTATGATTCTATATGTCTCAACTCTAAAACATCCCAAAGTTTCGAGGACTAAATCTTTCAAGACACACAAGTAACCTAATGGACTAAGAGTAGATACTATTTTTCTGCCTTATAGATAACGTCTCATGATAAAAGTAGCATCCTCAGCATAAAAGAAGTGTACAAGGCCAGGTTGGATGGGGCTTTGAGCAGCCTGGGCTAGTGGAAGGTGTCCCTGCCATAGGCAGGGTGGATGGAACTACATGATCTGTGAGGTCCCTTTCAGCCCCAAACATTCCATGATTCTATGACAAAATGTAAAGGACTGGCCTCCTCGATTTTGGACATGTAGGACTTCTCTTAGGCCAGAAAGCTGCTCTTTTAATGCACCATCTAAATTCTGTAGACAGAGGAGAAGCAGCACAGGTAATTCTGACAATACTTGCACAGCAAAGTCCAGGCTTATGTCTCAGTTACCCGCGCCAGGCCAACACTGCAAACTGCAGAGGCAGACAAAGCACTCCCAGGTACTTCCAGGGTGCACTCCATTTCAGAAATAAGGTCCTTTGGGACTTTAAAATCTGTTATGCTCCAGGGTCTCCCAATTATCTTTTAAGCATTCTGTAAGTCCTGTGTCACATCTGCCAGCCCTGCGCAGATCTCCTGGCTCCCACAGGGCATTTAAAACAACATGGCTGGATAGGCTTAAGCAACTGAACCCCATCTCCCCTCTTTGTTAGTGCAGTTGTTTCAGCCTGCAAATGTCCAAGTGGGAGATTCCATTTCTGTATTTCTTTTTAACCATTAGATTAGCTTCAGCTGGGGCACCTCTTTTGGAACTGCCAGGGGACAGTTTAAAGGTCAGCATGATTGACTTAGTCTGCAACTGATTCCCTCCTTGCATGCTGTATGGAAGTTTCTTGCTTAGAGAGATGCATCAGGGATTATTTCTTTTCCAGCTGTTCCAGCATTTGTTACTGCTTTCCATTTCTGCCTTCATCATTCTGGGTGATACCCAGAGTGTCCAGAGCACAATTCAGTGTCTATCACAGTTTAGCCTGGAGGTTCATTTTTTTTTTCTTTTAATTTTTAGATCAAAGACAGACTAACCTGTTCAAGGGTGTCAGAAATAGTGAAACACTTGGGAAACACTACCCAGCCAACTTATGCTCACATGCCTTGGGTATGATCCTGCCTTTATGGTGAATCCCAAATGTCTTGTTCCTCCTTGGATGGGATGAAAAAGTGAAACACACCTAGTAACTCTAGAAAAAAAATCCCATCCAACACTTGTGGTAACTGGTCAGCAACAACAGTTCTGCTTGACATGCAGAGGTTTCCCTGCTGTCTTTTTATCTCTGGGACTTTTGAACGCTGGAAGGAGGTGCCCTGGATAAAGTATTCTGATGACCTGCAGTCATTCCCTGCTGGTTTCCTCCCCAACAGGATGCTCTTGGGGCTTTCCCTTCTTATATAATTAGAAGTCCATCTGCCATGAAAACCCCTTGTCACTGGGTAGGGAACTGCGGAAAACATGAAAAGGGGACTTCAGCATCTAATAGAATTTAATAAGAAACTGGGTGGCCTATTTTGGCTAAAAGGTGGGGCAGTCCTGCTTCACTGGATGTCAAAGAAGGGCCTGGACTCTGCTTTACAGTGAATCTCTGTGACTCAGAAGCACTGAGTATTATTTCCTGGCTTTTTACAGGCATACTGCGGGATCTCATGGATCACAGTCCCTCTAAACACAGCTGCTCATCCCTAAAGAGACTACTAATCTCCCTTACAGTTTAGGGCACAAGGTCTTCAGGGCCATGTACTACTTTTTATAATGTGCCTGCAGGGTTTCTAGGTGAATGGGGTTCTGGACTTGATTGAAGCATCTGACCAACAGCCATGTAAAACAAAAACCAGTGGCAGGTACTTGTCTTCTGTCTTTATGCATAACTACCCATGGCTTCTAAGAAAGCCACAGCAAACACAATCCCCAGGAGTGACTACTGTGGGTAATGGCTGCCCTAGGAAATCCCACAGGGTGTCACTGCCTGGTTTTCTAACTTACACTCTGTTCCAAAGAGCAACTACTGTGGCATGCAGGGGAGTAAAAGGACCCTTCTGCCATCTCTCCTCCTCTCTCCACACTTGACTTTTAAGTGAGATGTAAGAGTTCTGGGCAGAGAGAGGCTTTTGTAGAAGGTTTCAAGTGTTTTCTCTTTCCATCCTTCTCACTTTACATCCTGGTTCATCTCTTGCCTTCCAGCCTGGTTTTCTTCACTTTGCTACTTGCTTTCCCACCCACCAGCCTCCCACCAGTGTGCCACAAAAAGCTTTAACAGCTGAAGTGCCGAGCTCCATGACAGCGATGGAGAACTAGGGGCCAGGAAGGAGCACAGAGGGGAATTCTGCCTTCTGTGTAGGAGGCTCACATGAATATTTTGTTTTGTTTGTTTCTTTTTAGGCTCTTCTGCTCTCTTCCAGCCTTTGAGGAGGTCCTGGCTGGCCCTGCATACTCACAGGAACCAACACCCTAAGCAAGAGACATTGAAAAGCTACTCCGTGCTTTCCTCTAGGGTTTGAAGTTCTTTACTGAGCAAGAGATGCCATATTCTAGTAGTAGGATAGGAAGGATGCAGGGCACCAATGCTATGGAAAAGCCTGCCCCCTGCCCATTTCCTCTGCCATCTTCCATAACGAAAACATCCATTCCTGTCATGGAAAGTGGTGATGGAAAAAACGACACCCTTGAAATTTAGACTTCCTGACTGAGTGTTGATGGTCCTTCATCACTGCCAGCTGCTACTGTCACCAGTCTGGCTGATGTTCCCTTCCAAGCCTGGCCACACCTATGTGTCTCATTCCTTCTGCAATATCTTTCCTGTTCTCTTCTCACCTTTCATGTGTTCTCTAGACTCACAGGTACCTTGTGGTCCCCCAACTCCCACCTTCCTAAATTTTTCCATCTACCCAAGCCCTGCATTTTCATGCATCCTTCACCTCCTGTGTAACCCTGCATCACACAGCCCTGCCTGCCTTCCCCACAGCTCACAGCTTTGTCTTTCTGCTGGGACCAGTACTTTGGGAATGACCTGTCCAAGGTAACAAACACCAAGAGGTCAGGTCTCTGCGCTTTCCACTAGGCAGGCAGCAGGAATAAATGTACTGGGATGGGCGTGGTGTAGGATGCAAGATGTGAAAAGCTCTCTCTTTCCTTCTCTTCTACTCTGTGTTCAGGCTAGGGTTACCTGAATCATCTTCTGAGACAATGCTGTAGATGAAGCTCCCGGGGGGATGCTCGGCCGCCCGGCGGTACCACAGAGGGAAGTGGTCCATAGTGAAGATACTTTCCTTGTCCTTCTGTGTCAGGAATTTCCTGCGGGGAGAAAACGCAGGGAGGCCGCTGTTCACGGGGTGGAGGGCTGTGCAGTGCCAGCCCCGGCGGTGGGCACATCGCCTGCATCTCATCACCTGGGGTTTCCCCTGTGGTGGGGGCGAGCGGTGTCCCGCCAGGGTATCCCCGGGGCACCCCCGAGCCCTCCTGCGCCATGCGGGGGCCGCTCCCGGGCCGATGCAGCCGCCAGCCGCCGCCAGGTGCCGCTGTTGGCCCGGCCGAGGCCCGCGGCGCATCCCCAGGGATCGGGGCTTGGAGCCGGGCAGGGCGGGATGCGGGGATGTGGTCCTGCCCCGCCGGAGGGTTACCTGGCAGGTTACCCCGCGGGGAGCCGGAGCAGAGCCGGGAGGGCCAGGTGAGCGGGTGGGAGAGGGGAGCCCACGTGGCGCTGGAGTGGGGCCGTTAGTTACTGCAGTGCAGTGGGGAGCAGATGAGGAAAGAGGGATTAGGCACTCTCCTACAAAAACAAACAAACCCCACCCCAAACGTAAGATCATACGGCTGTAGCCAAATCCCGATCTCCTCGGGAGACCCTCTCTCAGAGTGGAGACCTCATAACAACCTCCCAGTATCTGAAGGGGACCTACAGGGAAGCCAGAGAGGGACTCCTCCTTAGGAGCTGCAGTGATAGGACCAGGAGTAGTTGAAAGAGGATAAATTTAGGTTAGGCATTAGGAAGAAATTCTTTACTGTGAGGGTGGTGGGATATTGGAACAGGTTGCCCAGTGAGGTTGTGGATGCTCTAACCCCGGTGGTTTTCAAAGCCAGGTTGGATGGAGCTCTGAGCAACCTGCTCTAGTGGGAGATGTCCCTGCCCATGATGGCAGGGGAGCTGGGACTACACGATCTCTAAAGTGCATTCCAACCCCCTAACATTCTGTGATTCCTAGAGATTCAGGGACTGAAGTGCTGGAGCAAAGGGGTTCTCCTGAAGGCAAGAGGATGTGTCCTGGGGCATTACAAGGCAAGCAGTGGCTGCTCAGGAGAGACCTCATGAAAAACAGGTCATTGGTTTCCCTCAATGTCCCTATGACTTGGCTGGCAAATCCCTTTGTTTTCAGGCTCTTGTTTTGCTGTATATTTTGATGTAATGATAATTACTCATTTATATGGTTCCTTCCTTTCAGGAGATTCCAGAAGCGCCTCCTGTGTGATGTGTGGGGGTCTGGCTCAGCAGTGTGGTGACTGCAGCTGTTTGAAAGCACTGAATGCTGCTCCTGATGAGCAGTGGGGGAGAGGGAATCATCATATTAGCCTCCTGTAGCACACGGCGTTTTCTCCCTTGTTGCCAGAGACTGATTACTCTGCATTGTTCAGACTGCCTCAAAAACATGACGAGTGTCACCTTTCAGGCACAGCAGAGCTTGAGTGTAGGACTCATGTTTAGGGAACTTGGGGACAGTGAAACAGCTGCCAAGAAGTTAATGACCACCATGAACATGGTCTCCTTCTGTTCCATCTGCTGGTGTGCCTCTGTGACCTGTCCTTTCTTACAGCAGCATGCACCAGCCTGCACATTCAAAACACAACAAAATGGAAACCATAGCCGTGTCAAACCCTCCACTGAACACACGCTTTTGCCTGGAGGGAGAGGACAAGAGAACGAATTGTATGTGACAGATGTCAGTCACATCACTTAATGCCTCACTGGAAGGCACTGGGATGCTACTGCGATGTGGGCAATGTGAGAGGCAGAACAGAATAAATCTGGAAGAGGAATTGAGACAGAAAGATCAAACACAGCCAAGCTGGAATGTCGCCGGGGCACTGGAGTGCAGAGCCTTTGCACTGCAAAATGGTCCTAGGGAAATGTAGCAACTGTGGACATTTTCTGTGCTGGCTGACTGAAGTCAGGGAACGATTGAAAGTGTCCATTGACATGAATGCACTTTGGCATGGCATTTTAAGAAAAACTCAACAGGTCCAGGCCCAGCACCCTGACTGTGAATCAGCACCAAGGCCATCAAGGTGTTCCTTCTTTCCATTCTGTTTCTGTCTCCCTAAATACAATTCCAAGGCTGACAGTGATTTCATGTTGACCCTTCATAGACACTGAGAGAAACCCCTTAATACAGTTTTGGGACTTACCTGTTGGAAATTTTCTCAGAGCCCACATACAGGGCGCTCCTCATGAGTCCAGCCCGAGTGCCCAGAAATGCCATCTCAACACCTGCATCGGTGTCCCTGTGGGACAGAAACACACAAGCAGAAGCAAACAGTTCTCAGAAGAACAGCCGTGTCCCTGCCCCAGGGTGAGAGCCTTTCAAACTAGAAGCCACACCTGGAAACACGGTTCATTTGCAGCATAACCCATTTACACCAGGAGTGACAGTGGTTCCTCCCTGCTAATGGAAACAGGCTGTTACTGGCGAACAATTGGCAGGCTTAACACTCGTACTTAGATTCACACCTTTGAAGTTTGCTCATTTCGTTCTCTTCTAAGTAGACCATAAGCTCCTCTCCCTGTGCTAGCCCTGCTCCAGGCCACACTCATGAGGCTGAAGTGAAGGAGAGGAAGTGCAGAGAGAGAATGGCTGTATCAGGGATGCAGAGAATGGGCAGCATAGCAGAATGTCTCTGAAGAGAGTGTGTTGGTGTAGCTGTTTAAGGTTGTGCAGATAATTGGGTTTCCTAACGTGATTGTCACTGGCTCAACCTCACCTCAACCTGTCAGTGGTAGGGATACCAGCAGCTGAAACAGGAATCCCGTGGCCACAGATCTGTGTAAGTAACATATTGCCTGCTGAAAGAAGACCTTTTTGACATGACACAAGATACTACAAGCAACAGGTGCCTCACTGGAAATAATAAAGTAGGAAGTTGGTTAGTGAAGGCAGCCTGTCCACTACCCTCTTAAGGCTCAATCTGAAGGTATCACCAACAGAGGCAAGACCAGACTCCCTTTTCTTTACTAAAAAAATTCCTCACCAAACTGAAGACTGTCCCTAAGAGGCCCAGCCTGCTGCAGTGCACTCCTGACAGACACCTTTTGGGTTATTTCTAAAGCTATTTCTATCAGCTTTTTGAGTTATTTCTAAAGTTTCTTGTATGCTGTGCAATGATTTGTGACTGTGTCAGGCACTGGATAAGCCCATATCCTCTGAAGATGCATCTTCAATGTTGTTCTACCCATATTTATTTCTCAGACACTTACATGGACATATTGAGGGCTAGTGTTGTCCAGTAGGCCTCCATGGGTGCAGTGACCACTGCATCAAACAGCACTTCCTGGACCAACTCCTCATCGCCTGAGAAGAAGGGAGAACAAAAATCAGGAGAGAGTCCCTTGGTAAGGAGCATCTACCTGGCCAAGACAATGGGACAATGTAGCACAAGAAGAAGCCTCCCATTACAGGGCAGAGAAGAGGACCTACCCCCCTGGATGGTGGAGAGCACAGGAACAGATGTTACTGCTAAGATCGAAGAATCACAGACTCAATTAGGTCTGAAAAGACCTCTGAGATCATCAAGTCCAAACTATGACTGAACACCACCATGCCAACCAGACCATGGCATTGAGTGCTATGTCCAGTCTTTCCTGAAGCATCATCAGGGATGGTGACTCCATCACCTCCCTGGGCAGCCCATTCCAATTTGTAATTACCCTTTCTGTGAAGAATTTCTTCCTAATGTCCAAAATCACCAGACAAGTTCCACTTGCAAACTTGGTGGAAGGGTGGTGCCCAAGCCAGTGTGGGCAAGTGAGAGGCTTTCAAATGCAGCTATTCATGAGACCTTCACTCAACCATCTCCTTCAGTGAACAGGCTGTCCATAGACATTGCCTCAAATCCCTGCCTTGACTTTTCTTCTGGGTATCCCATAGAGAGGATACCAGTCACCACCTTCCACTCAAGAAGCTTTCTTCCAAACCACTAGTGACTTCTTTATGGCTTCTACTCTGTCCCTGTGCTCACTGGCTTCTTTCTTAGCCCTCTTTCCTTTGTGTAAGGCTCACAAAACACTGTCCTGTCCTGGTTTCCACCAGGTGCTCAAGCCAGTCCAGGCCACCAGTCTAATCCACTTTGGAACTAAGAAGTGATTAAGAATGCTCAAGGTATCATCATGTGCTAAATGACTTACCCCCAAACCCCATTTCTTTGACCTGCTTCATTATTGTATTGCCCTGCTTGCATTAATCTCCTGTGAGAATATGATGAGCAACACATTGCATAAATGCCCCTTTCAGTGCTGTTCCACACGGAGACACCCCCAGAATTCCAGTGTTTCTGACTCCACTTTCTGGGTTGGTGTTCCAGTCTCTCTTAATGTTTTATCTCAAGTTCTCCAAACTTTCTTTGTCACAGCTCTCAAGATTCTTCTCTCCATCCTTGCTGTCATTCAAACCTCAAAATCAGAGCTCACCACGAGATATTTCCCTCTCGAGGCCCCATTTATCTCAGATGTGTTCAAATTATATTTGTTTTTCCTCCACAGCACTTCCAAGTCTGCATGTTTCTCATAGTCAGCTCTCCTGAAACTTTCCTCCTCCCTGGCCTCTTCAGCTCCTACATCTCCTCTTTCCAGCCTGCTCCAAGGACAGCCAGGAGGGGCAAGAGATGAAAAATTACTGGATTATATTTGATTTTAGTTTTAAGAGATTCCCATCCTTGTGGAAAGGTTTGGGCCTCTCATGTGCAGCATTACTTGCAAAAGCTTGTACTTGGCACAGTCAGAAGGCTGAAGGACATCCCAGCAACTCCTGCTGTAAGGAGTTCCCATGCAGAGCTTCCCACCTCTGCCCTCTGACAGAACTGTCACTGTAGTGGTGCCGTATCAGCTGCCTGTGTGGCTGGAGAATGGGACCTGGTGCAAGGCATGAGCAGCAGGGAGAGCAGGAAAGAATAATGCAGGAACAATTTCTTCCCCCTAGATCAGTCACCTACTTTGTTTGGAAAACAAAATTAATAATCCTTGTTCTGAAAGAACCCATCTCTCTAGACAGCACTGTGAACCCCTGGAGGATGATGACTGGGGGCCTGGGAAGCTGAGTCATCTCAGAAGTTTTCCTGGCTCTCCTGCCACCACCCCCTCTAGCCCAGTTGGTCAGTCTGTCTTAAACACGGTGTGCAGCCCCTGCCAAACTCCTTTCAAGCCTCTCACCCTTCAGTATTTCCTATGCTGAGACCTCCAATAAGGCTGAGTTATGTATCAGCTTTGAAATGGAAAAAAATCCTCTGACAAAGACAAGGAAGTGGATCCTCCGTTTCCACTTGTGAATTAATCTGTGCTTGAGTTCAGTCCTGCCTGTGTGAGCAGTTGCCAAAGGAGCTCAGTCTGACACCAATCATTTTGTCATAGTCCCTTCTTCCCTGTGATGGCCAGTAGGGCCCTCTCAGTGCCTGGGACTCACATTCCAGGTCAGGCTCCTCTCCAGTGAGGAAACGGATCACAGCCTCCAGCTGGCTCAGCTTTCGGTGGTCTGGATCAATGTCGGTGATGCAGTAAATCCTGGTGGGAAGGGAAAAAGAAACCCACAAGGACAAAAAGAAACCACAGTCAAGCAAACGCTCCTGGAAGATAATAACTGCAAAAAAAATAATTCAGCAAGAAACCTCGGGCTGCAAAGACTTCGCCACCACTGCGTGGTGTGCCCACTCAAAACCTAACAGTGTGGCTGTAAGTCAAACCCTACCAATAAACCAAACACCAATTAACCTGGCTGCTGTGCTTAGTAGGGCTGCTGTTAGGTTTTTCAGCATAAGCTCACAATGCAACACAGCTGTCCCAATTCCTTCCAGCAGTTATCTGTATTATATGTTGTATAAGATGTGCACATGTGTCTGTATAGACAATAGCAGTGGGATGGAGAGACCTGAAAAGCAGAGAGTCTTGTGTAACATGAGTAAGATCAGACCAGAAGCAGAAAAAACATGAGACAGAGAAACAAAATGTGAGATGAGAAATGATCTTGCAGTATGATACAGTGACAAGAAAAGCTGTCCCAAGGGAACACAACTGCAGCAGCCTCAGGACACAGTCTGGGGAGAAGCAGAAGAATGTGTTACAAATGCTCTGCTTTATAAAAGAATCCAGTTTTCCAATTTTGACCACTTCATTGTCAGGAGAGGAAGGGGTTATAAGAGAGAATTACAACTCGTAAAGGGGCTGAAAGGAGTGATTTATGAGAGAAGTCTAAGGGAAATTAATATGTAAAGTGTGGTAAGCTGACATGCCAAGTCAGGAGTAGAAGAAGGAGAAGTCACTGCTTGTGCATCAAATGCACTGCCTGTGAAACTTAACAGTGTAATGAGAGGTGAGAAGGGGTGCAGGGCTTCTTGAATATAGTTATTTTGGCTTTGATACAAGCTGGGTTCATGTGACTGAGTGTAACTGAATGTTGGGTTCATGAAAACCCCAAACCGCACAGCAATAAATGGAAAGTGCCGTGCTTCACCCTGTCTCATATCCAAACTAAGCAAAACCATAAATTCTGCTTGCTATTGAAACAGGGGTCATAAATCACCTCCATGTTCACTAGAAATTAGGTCTAGGCTCAATTCAGAAGGATGCCAACCAAAAATAAGCTAGGATTTAAAAAAGAATTTCAATCTCTCACCAAGCTTGCAACAAAATTTCCTGACAGGTTTGACATACTGTAGGTTTTGTAAAACAATTCTGAGCAACACAAGGGGAAAAAATAAGTCTGAGCATAGAAGACTGAGGATAAATCTCAGATGTTTCTTAGCAGAGTAATGTGCCAGGTCTTGGTGAGATCTCCCAAAGGAAGAGATCTGAATTGCCTGGAGACAATCAGGTCTTTGCAGGTACAGCCCCTGAATGGCACTGCTTTTTCTCTAGGTCATAGAGGGTGGTGAATGAAAGCCACATTGCTGGGAGCTTTGCCCAAATATTGTGACAAAGTCCTGTGTCACTGACAGGATTTCCTCCACTTACCATTCATTTGCTAAAGACAAGTCTGGCTGGAGCAGGTCGTGCAAACCTGAAACCAGATGATACACAGAGTATTTAGTTAGGAACCAGACTGGTGAGGTTCAGAGTAGCCACCTTGTCCCTTAGGACAGTGTGGCCCTTTCAGATTAACCTACCTTCTTCCACTGAAGTGTTCCCCAGCAGAATGTACTCCCCGTGTCCCCTGGACAACACAACACCCAGGCTGGAGGCAGGAAGGAAAACAGAGGATGTGTCAGCAAGGAAAGGTGTAATTCCTAAACATGATGCTGCATTCCCTTAAAGACATTAACTCCCTCCACAGCTATTAAAGAAAAGAACATCATCAAAAGAGGATTAAGTGAGATCCGATTGCAGCATAAGAGGCAAAGGAACCTGCCTGTAGAGCTATGAGGCATTTCTGGTGATATTTTTTTTGTCCAACATTGTAGATTCAGGTCAACTATAACATTACTTAAATCTGTGCCAGTTTCAAACCATTTCAGCTGGAGTTAAAAAGAAACTAAACAACTCATGAGCAATCACACACACACACTTTACTTCATTTCTTATTTGATGTTTTGTAATTTTCAGTTTATAGCAACATTTTTTAAAGTCATACACCAGAACATAAACCATATTCAGTGGAACTGAAAATTGAGGATGCCTCATTTCTATGAAATGAAACAACAAGATTAACCTAAGGCATAGCTTTTGTATTCTGAACTTCAGATAAATCATAATATTCCTTTTGTGTTGACCCCAAACAGTTCTTTAATGGCTATGCAACAAAGAAGTCAGTTATTCACACTGCTCTGCTCATGAGTTGTAGCCAGCTTTATGAAGAAAAGTGACCAATCTGATGTCCCTGATCATACTGCTGATACACTGTGTTGGTGTCACATGAACTCTTGCTCACCTGAAGGGTGTGCCACTGATGTCCGTGAAGAAATAATCATTGGTGAGGAAAAGAACTCGTTTCTGGAATAAGAACACAAACAAGAAAATGAGAGACCATCTGACAGACCAAGAGCAGAGTGGTGATGGGGACCTGGGATATATGTCCCCAAGGCTAAGCAAAAGCAGTTGCTCACCAACACTTCACACCCTGCTAGGGCTGGCTGGAGGCAGGGATGAATGTGCAGTATTCAGCATATCCAGCACTTTCAGCATCCAGGCAGCCACTCTGTCTTTCCAACTAGGGCTTCAGTTAAACCTTTCTTTGCTCTAGGGCTCCTGCACCGGTTGCAGGAAGGGGTGGGGGGGAGCTGCCCCACCTCTCACACCCCTCCAAGCCAACGTGCTGGGGCCCTGCTGCTCTTTTGCCACACACAGCAAGCTTGACAGCTTTGCACATCATCATCATCATCATCTCCAGCAGGAGGGGGGCTCAGTGGGGCAGGTGGGAAGGAGAGGTGGGGTTGAAGGTGAGGCAGGATGGCAAACCTATCCACTGTGTGGGTGGGCAGCTGGTGCCAAGTCTCCCCACTCCTGGGGGAAATATTGATATTCCTGACCTTTGCTTTCATGCCAAAGTGGGACAAAACATTAGCATATTCCAATTTTGTTAAAAAACACCAGTAAAAAAATTACATTTTCAATTTGGAAAAAAGTGCTGATTCAAACCCAAGCTGTTTTGATTCACATGCAAGTATTTTTTTTCAGACTGACATTTCAAATGAAGACATTTCAGATTATTGAAAGCTGCTTCAGAACTTCATCTGTTTGCCAGACTGGCCTTTTCCTGTAGGAAAGTGTTGATTTCAGTGGAACTCTTTTCCAAAGGAGAGAAGTTTTTGGAAAGTTTCTATCCAAGCCTTATGCCAGCATATGAACCCTAATATGTTTAAAATCCTAGACCCAGTCTGAAAACGAGGTGAGAGGATGTGTGTGGGAGACAGGAGGTGAACACAGAAACTCAGTGTTCCCCAGGGAGAGTCATGCCTGCTCTAACCTGCTCAAGCTGTGCAGCAGTGGAAGTGGAGCGAGGCACAAAGGGTGAGCCAGCGCCAGCTCCAGCTCCGCAGTGTGTGCTGAGTTTGTGCTCACTGGGATGACTGGGATGGGGGATGTTTATAGGTGAAGAGGTGGTAGGGGGCTCAACCCCTTCCCTCCTGTCTCTCTCTCCATGTGTACTGCTGAGCACCAGGGCCTTTGCTGTGCCAAGATCACAGAGAACCATTTAGGTTGGAAAAGATACCTAAGATGACCAAATCCAGCCACTGATCACCACCTTGTCCACTAAACCATGGCACTAACATGTCCAGTTGTTTCTTGAACGTCTCCAGTGATGGTGACTCCACCACCTCACTGGGCAGTCCATTCCTATGTTTAATAACCCTTTCCATGAAGTTATTTCTCCTGATGTGCAACATCTTCCAAAGTGCTGTGATGCCTCCAAACAACATAGCATAGTGGTGTTTTGGTGGCTGTGGGGTTGGTACAAGAGGTATTAACCCTCTCTTTTCTTGCCTATCTGATCTGATCTGATGGTGGAGGCAGGGAGGCATGGAGAAGAATTGGCCACTACTCTGAGACCTTTTCCTTTAGCAGGGCTTGTCCTGCTCATCCTTTATTCCCCTGAAGGGCCCCTCTTCTGCACATCAGCCACTCAACACTTGCACCCAGAGGGAGAGAGGGCAAACCTCTGCTTGGGCAGGAGGAAAGAGTGAGTGGCCAGCCAGTGAGATATCACCAGTTATCCATGGAATGGAAGAGAAGCAGAGAAGCAGCAAGAGAAACCTGGCTCAACCCTTTAGCCAGGCAGGGCTGAGAATGATCAGGCAGGACTTTGCTACATAGTGGGATCAAGGGAGAAGAGACTGGGCATGTTGGCACAGTGATAGCAGGGCTGACTACCATCACCTGCAGTCTGGGAACACGTGTACTTCCAGTTTTGGTATTGTCACTGTATTAGGTATCCAGTCCTGGCTATTGCCATTACCAGTGCTTTGCCACAGCTCCTACCCACGTCCTCGCTCTTTTGCTTTCCCAGTCACAACTCTTTTGTACTTCAGCTGCAAGCAAAGGCATTTTTGCCACTAGATCTCTCTAAAAACTGCCTCTTGTATTTGTTCCTTATTTCCCCCCTCTCTATCTTCCTCTGCTCTCAATACCTTCCTGAGATCAACCTGTAAAATGGACCTTTACGTGGCTGACAGAATAATTTCTATCCCCTTCACTCAGGCCTTCTCTCCACAGTCTGACTGCCTCTTTCTCTTTGTTCCAAGGCTCTGTCAGCACTTTCTTTGTTTCAATGCTGATCTGCTTCATCAGCTAGCAGGATAAAAGTGGGAATTGCTAAATTTCATTTCTGGTTCCCACTGTGCGTGTATTCGGATCATAGTAAAAATTGTCACATACTCAGCTTCAGTCTCCTATTGTGCTTCATAAGGCTTCCAGAGTTGCAGATGAAACAGGTAATAACTCTTTACCAAGGCTACTTTTACTTTTTGTCATCTTTCTTTTTTCCCCCTGGGTAGGGGATCAGAAAGATGTCTCTAAAATATTGAACTAAAAAGATACCACTGGATGAGTCAGAAGAGGTTTTATTGAGAGTTCCCAGAAACAAAGAGGTTAAGCTGGCAAAATAAGCAATCTAGACTTACAAGGAATAGATTGTGCTTGAAAACCTTCATTGCTTTTCTGACAAAATAACTGAGGTAAGGGATGAAGGAAACAGAGGACATGCAATGTATGTGGGTTTATATAAAGCACTTGAAATAGCTTCTCATGAAATTTTATTCTAAAGGATCTGTTAAAGTGGGCTTAAATAAGACATGGAGTGAGAACCAGCTGCAGTACTGTAAACAAAAAGAAACAGTAAACAACAGGCCACCAAGGGAAAAGGATCTAATGAGAGGAACAGACTCTGCCTTAGCAGCCCTTACATACAGGGATCTGTAAGACAAAATAAAACATTTCTCTGCATACTGAATAAAAGTCTCAACAGCCATTAAATTTAGAAAGGCTGGATGAAGAGGAGGAGTGGGTTTCATGTGGAAAAATGGCAACTGGAAAAAATAGTTAAGCAGCATAGAAGTGAAAGCAGCAGTTCCAGCACAGCTGTGGGAGGGGAAAAAACCTGCAGAGATAGCAAAAAAGAGATTTGGGGCTCCCTGTTCAGAAATATCCTATTGCAGAGAATATATGCTCTCTGAAGAGCAACAGGGAAACAGAACTCTAATTCAGCAAAGCCCTGGTACTTGTGCACCAGAAATGATAAAGGAGACAAAAAGAACAAACATAATAGCTGAACTGCTTGGACTGAAAAGTGTGCAAATATTTCAAATGCAGATGTTGGCAATGCCCGGGAGAAGAAAGGCAAAGCCACTGACAGGTACCTGAGAGCTGCAAACACCAAGAACAGAGAAAGAAAATTTAGTGACAAGAATCTAGCAGTGTAACTATTCAGAGGAAACAGAGGGGTGTCTTCATTAGGAAATGGTACCTTTTCAGCAGTGGCTGTGAGCAGTTGGTTTGTTTGAATTGGTGCTGACTGTGGCTTAGCATGGGAGTAAGTCAGCCAGCCACTGAAAAAGTGCTCTCTATAAAGCATGGAAAATTTTCCAGAAATATGGAAGACTTCTGGGCAGTATAACTTGCAGGACTCTGGAATACTTCCTAACAGGAAATGATGAAAGCCAAAATCTTTAAGAGATTGAATAAACCTAAAAGAAAAAAGTACCAGTGAACATAAATGTACAAGATAATTTTGCACTGATTCCAAGTGAAGATGTATAACCCTACCCTAGAGCTGGTAGGGAGTGTTCAAAAATCTACATTTCACTAGGACTTTTCAGAAAACGTCTGCAAATATTTGCATAGAAACTTAATCCTGGACCTGGATAAAGGAAATCACACTCTGACACAGTGAGGGACAAAATTTTCATGAGTGATTTTGGGTAGGGAAAGGGAGTGGCAAAATAGTCTCCAAACCTTTCTGTCTAGGTCAGCTCATCTAAATCCCTGAAGATCTCTGATTTCATTTCACAGCCCTATAAACAACGAGCAACATGCTTTTTGGCTTTGCCTGGACAAAGTGGGGAGCTGAGAGGCATTTCCAATACCTTTCCAAGAGCAGAATATTGGAAGGTATAATGAGCCCTTCTAATGATGCTTTTTTATATGTCTTTAGCACATGCATTATATATGTGGTGAAACAATAAAATCCTCACATTCTGAAATGCTGAGCATTAAAACCACATCCTTTGTGGTTCTTCTGCATCCACTTCCCATCCACTCCCTTGTGTGACCTGAACAGAAGGATAATTTCTTACCCCTTTATCCACAGGAACCTTCACATCCATAGAGAGGTAGCCTGTTTCCCCATTGATCATGGCAGTTCTCAGCTGCAGAGGTGAACAAGTTTGGGATTAGTGTCTCCAGGCAGGGCAGGACAGGAATTGATAGAGTCACTTGTCATTAACACACAGTGGCTGGCAGAAAGAGTGACTGTAGCTTCCCTCTCCTCCCCAGCTCTTTCTTGCTTCTTTTAAACTGAAAACCTGTTCCCAGTGGTCAGAATCCTTGTTCAGTCAAGCTGATAAGTCATGCAGAATAGTAATGGTTTATGCTAAAAGCTTGTTAATATATCTTTTTAGCCAAAAGAAAGGATCTTGAATATCTGGAATCTACGAAATTGCCAGTCTGAGTTTCAGACTTCACTGTTTGGCAAGCAGAAAGTCATTAGCATGGTGCTTCAAGAGCCTGGGAGGGGAGACAACTGAGAAACTCACTAACACCCCCAGACTGAACCCAAAGCTCTCTGACATTTTTAAAACTGATTTATAAATTATAGGCTGTATTCAGCACCACTTCTGAGATACAGCAAAGCAGCTGTTCAGCACAGCAAAGCAAGACTGTATGTCAGCAGGGTAGGCAGTGAGAAGACCATTTTATTCAGTCCAGGATCCAAAGGTAAAATTTAATTTTTAGACACTCCCAGCCTCTTGCAAGAGAGAGCCAGGAAATTTTTCCACAAGTGCAGAGGCCTTGACTTTAGGTCCAGCCTGCCAGAGCATATCAGTCTATTGCTTCAGCCTGGGTAGAAAAAATAGGTGGGAAGCAACTTATTCATTCACACAAATTGTTTCCTTACTTCCAGAGACAGGCCTCCATTCAGGTGCTGGCCAGTCTCAACTGCATTTGCTTTACAAGGCCACGGTTTTGTTTACCATGGCTCTTTGATGTGGGTTATTTACAGACCTAGAATATAAATCTCATGTTTCCCAAGGCCCACATCTTGGAAATGAAAACACTGACTGGTACTATTACTCCTTTTTGGCTAGGAGTGTTTGACCTCCTGCCAGAGCCACTCTCTCTTCTGCTCTAACAGCCCGCAGCATTTGCTATGGGCTCTGGGGTTAGAATCGTTGAATATCCCAAGCTGGAAAGGACTCACAAGGATCATCAAGTCCAGCTTCTGGCCATGCACAGGGCAGCCCCAGGAATCACACCATGTGTCCTAGAGTGTTGTCCAAATGCTTCTTGAACTCAGGATTGGTGCTGGGACACTTCTCTGTTGCAGTGCCCAACCACCCTCTGGGTAAAGAACCTTTTCCTAATACCCAGCCTAAACCTCCTCCTGACACAACTTCATGCTGTTCCCTCAAGGGGCCCCCGTCACTGGTGAGCACAGAGGAGAGATCAGTGCCTGTCCCTCTGCTTCTCCTCGTGAGGAAGCCGTGGACTGCTGCGAGGTCTCCTTTCAGTCTTCTCTTGCCCAGGCTGAACAAGCCAAGTGACCTCAACCACTTCTCATGTCTTCCACCCTAGACACTCGACTCTTTCCCTTTTCCCCCTCACACTGTCGATGTCCCTGTGTTGCTTTACAAGCAAGCCCAAATCCTCGCTGCTGCCTGTCTGCAGATAAAACCATTGTGCATCAGTTGGTGTTTTCCAGACAATGCCATCTTCCCTCCACTACATTTCCTTTTAGCAGCTGGCTGTAGTACACACCATTAGCACTTGGGTATATTTTTCCAGTCTGAATTTGCTGCTTATCAGTGTTGCTTAGATTATACTGCAACTGATGTTGAGTCTGTGATTGATCTAATACCATAGCTGCAAATCTGAGTGTTGAAATGTTGGCAGCCTCCTGCTGCAGTGGGTGTATCTTGAGAGTCCCTAGACTTGCTGAAGTCACACTGCAGATATAGTTCACGTCACTGAATGTCTCTGCACCCTCAGTGACTGCAACCTTTCTTTCTTCTAGAAGGTGCAGTACAGGAACACAAAGTGGCTTTGTTTTTCTTGCCTGTTTCATGACTTTTTTTTTGTCCTGCTGGAGAGTTTTATTCTGACTGCCTATAGACAAAACCATTATACTTTGCATCACAGTTGCATTCAGGTATCAGTGTTGTTTGGTCAGGCAGGAACCTGCTAGCCAAATAAATAGGAGAGAAAAGCAAAGTTCTCTCATTTTCTAGACTTTTTAAATTAGCAAACTAGGTAAAGAAGAACAGCTTTAAAAGTGACTCCAGTGAGAGAGAACACTACAGTGTGAGCAGAGCTCCTCTGAATTATCAGTGAACCTACACATTGCCACTGGCAACTTGCATTTTGGTGGTTCCACTACATGTAAAGCCTATTATTTTTGTCTTGCTTTCCACGTTTCACACCCAGTTCTGCTGTGTTTTCTTTCTCAATTTGCCACTCTTCCACTTCCCAAGTTCCTTTGGTGTACCCTTTGTACTTGGCCTGCACTAGTGGCAGTACCTCCTTTGATCCTGCTGCTGGTCAGTTTGTTTGTCCTACCTGTTTAAGTGGATATCTATAGCATCAGATCCGTTTATCTCAGCAGTCTCCCCTGTAATCCAGGAGCATCTGTCTTGCAGCTAATTCTGTCCTACTCTAAATTCAGTTCTTATCTTAGTAACTTAAGTATCTCTTTTTTCCTACTTCTTCTGAGTAAAATAAAACCCCACTACCTTCTCAGTTTATCTAGGTTCCTAGTTATGCAAAGCAGCAATGTGCTGTTTCTTGTCTATCCCTTTTTAATAATTTTTATCAAAAAGACTGTAGAAAAGGTATTTTCTAATCTTTTCCCACTGGTCAACTATTGTTTTCAGTGCTTCTGCATTTGTCCAATAAGGTGGTTTCTGGAAATTTGTTTTTTCTAAGTGTGTAAGTCTCTTAATGTCTTTGTCGAGTATTAATAGTAACTGCAAGCTTTAGTCTCTTTCTGAATGAACTTCCTTCCTTGCTGTAGATCTCATTAGTTAAGTGGCTTCAGCTTTATCTCTCATACTGCATGTATGGGTAACATCACAGGACACTGCCATACTCCTAAAGCTACCTTGACTTTGTATTAAGGCAGCATTTGGGCCATGTATACACAGACCGGTTCCCTGGAGCACCCTCCAAAGTGCTTTCTTCCTCCTGCCAGCGCTTTCTCCTCCTTGTCCCATGAGAAGATAAACTCATACTGGGATGAAGACAAGCACTTGGTAGAGAAGCTTCATCTTTTGTCCTCTGGTAGACCATCAGCCTCTCCAACTCCAGTCAGGCACAGGGAAAACCAGAAATGACCACTGCTACCTCACACCTTCCACACAGGCATATAAAGTAATAGAAAGAAGGAAGGAACTACAAAAAAGGCTGAATTGGCTTTATGATACTCACTATTTCCTCCTGGTCTTCCCACTCCACTTCAGAGAGATCTACACTGTTGTAGTTTGGCTTAGGCTTCAGTTTCTTTCCTTCTTTATACTGGTGTTTATTCAAAAAAGGAGAAAAAAAGAAAGAATAAGAAGAAGAAAGAAAAACACCCAAGTAAGTGGCTAGATAACTTCCTAAACTAACCCTTTAAGAACTGGTTGAAAAAATAGGAGTGTCTCATTTATTCTCTGAATAGGAAGTCAGCATTTGTGCATCACCTTCTTGATCTTATGCCATGTATTTCTTCATACAGGCAGTGCAGGGCTAGGAGAGTTCAAGTGGGAGAGGCTGACCAGGAGCAAGGGACAGGCAGGAACACAGGTAAACTTGCAGGTAAAGGCTATGGCCTCCTTCTTCTAAACAGATGAGTACAATACACTTGCCTCCAGGAAATCAGTTTTTTCCCTGCAGCTAAGAGTATAATCCCATTAACACTGTAATACCAGCAGGAGATCTTTCCTGACAGGAGAAGGCTTTGACACCACTGAGGGTAGACTTTTCACCTAGAGCTCACTGACGCAAGAGAGCTGTTCACTGTAACAGCACCTTTGCCTAACTTAGTCTTGTCATATCCCTGGAAACATGATGTGCCCCTTCTCATATTGAAGTAACTGCCTGTGCCTTTGGTCCCACTGTGCAAAGCTGCTGTGAAGCCCTGTGGTGGCACTTCCTCTTGCCAGTGACCACACCAACGCCCATAGCTCTGTGCAGGTGGATTTGTGCTGACCAGCATGTGCATGGAGTGTAAAATCATTGCATGGCTGGATATCTGACTAGTGAGGACTGCTGTGTATTTGCAAACAGATGGGTGGTCTGGAGCTCCAAGTGGCACTGGGAGTGTCCCTTCCCTCAAGTCCCAGAAGGTCTTTGCAATCTACTGGTCTCTAAATGGTCTCTGACTCACCATGTTACTAAGGTTGGCGGTACTGGACCCTGCTAGGCTCAGAATCCTAAAATGTTCAAATCCACTGGGTAGCTGTTACTGGGGTGCTACTGATGCTGAATCTCCTTGTAGGAGATATGCCTGAGCAAGGGCACCTGTTTCTGCATCCTGGCAGTGAAACCTTGTGTGGACACAGCTACACGTGTACCCACAGTGCACACAAATGCAGCCCTCACGTGCAGTCTTTTGGAGAACAGAAAGGCAAGGTACCCTAAGCTTCAGACCCATGTGTGTACACATATATACATCTATATACACAGAATTAATTTCTCTGACCCTCTCGCTCCTGGATGCCTGTATATCAGAGCCTAGTAGCCTTCACAGCTTAAAAAAACCCCCACATCAGAACGACTCCTGAAAGTCACTGTTTTCACATCATCAAAGGTTCTCAAGCTCACAGCTATACATACCAAAGGACGGAGGTCTGGGTGTGAAAGGATGTAGCCGTTGTTGGTGTTCAGAAAGGCGTATCCATGGACACCCAGCTGAAAAAAGAGGCATTAAGATAATTAGTGCTTTAGCTGGAAACACTTCTGTGTAATGGGTACCACTAATATCCTGCCACCACCAACAGTCAGAAATATTTTCCTTTTATAGGTGTCGACCAGCAGAAAATAGGGTGCATCCCAAACCATTTATCTCCAGATCTCTGACTAAGCAGACTTACTACGCTTGGATGCACAAAAGGATGGACAGGTAGCTGGTTTTCTGTACACACTCAGGAAAAGATGCCCTCCTGGAATCTGACTGTCGTCACGGACAACTACCACCCAGAGGCAGACTGAGCTCTCCACAGTGGGCACAGCAGAGCTGCACATAAAATGGGCAGTGATGGGGAATGTAAACAGCACAGGAACAGCAGTGACAGGTCTGTGTGCCCATCACTACATGTGCAGAGCAGTGAATGAACAAGTGAGCATGACTCTCACAGACGGCTTCCCTGGAAACCCGGTGAGCCTTCAGAGGAGCTCTGCATTATGTTTTGCTGTTGGCAAGACCAGACCTAGCCTAGGCCAATTGTACAAGCCTGTAGTCTTAAAATGGTTTTTAAGGAACAGTATAATCTAACAAGACCAGACACTGGCTGACCTGATCTGTAAGAGATTTCCGAGAGAGCAATTACTCAGCTCAAGCCCATATATAATACAAATTCCAGCTAAATCCAGAGTTGCTAAAAATCTGCAAATAGCCTGTGCTTGCCAAAACAAGAGATGTCTCAAGGAAAATAAGAATGGCTAAGGTTTCTATCTTCAAAAAAAGGCTGCAACTTTATTTTCCTATAGAGACGATTCTGGAGAGGTAACAGTAGGAAAATGAGGAGGTAAGTCATTTACAATCCGTCTGTGCATTCAGGGAATGAATTCTGTATTTCACACATCCCAGATCAAAACTTTGGACTGTCTCTATGTGAAGCAGTTTTTGCAAAGCACACTTGGCTCAGCTCAGTGTGGCAAGAATGAAACCAGGACACTGGATCAGCAAACTACTTTTTTTGCCTATTAAATCTGAAATTTCCCAGCCGAGTAAGCATGTCATTAATATATAAGCTCTTGAAGGCTGGAACTCTGGAACTGGGCCTTTTGGAACCCATATGCCAGGGAATTCAAGTTGAGGATCCTAGGTTTCCAAGCTATTTTGGAGTTGGAAAAGCTTCTGGGACGATGGGTCCTGCTTCTGATGTAAAGAAATCAAAATAATTTTGCCTCCTTCCCTGGCACTTCTTGGAGGAAAGAAGTGTCCTTACTTGGCTCAGAAGAGAGATTATGGTGACACCTGGCCTTTGAGTGACATGGAGAGAGGAAAAGGTCTTATACAGAAAATAAATGTATAAAAATTGAAGCTACTAGAAAAGGTTCCCCCAGGTGCAAACCAGATAGGTTTTGCATGCTGAGTGCATGCACCCCAACACTCCCAGTTCCAGGATTGCCTGAAGGATCATTTCCTGCAGCTTCATGTTAATGGTCTGCCCTGCATCCATGTCTGGAAGCGCCACTGAAATTCATAACTTCTGACAGCACTTTGAGTCCTGTGAGTCTTCAGCAATCAGGTTTTGGACAACTGCCTAACTGGTAGTAGCTGTCTCATAGTTATTTAAGAGAAACTGAAAACTTGAAATGATTGTTCAAATTACCTTGTTTCATAGTGGTCCTTGGATGTGCTTGTTGTCTCTTGGAGTGCAGCCTGACTGAACAAAGGGTCACTGCGTGGAATTTACAGCAGAAACCAAACAAAACAGTGCATCTCTTGGGGGTGGGGGGGGATTTCCTATGGATGAACATTTCTTTTTTTTAGATACATTGAACATAGAACTAATGGAAAGCTTTTTGACTAACAAGTCTGGGGAGAAAATACTCTATCTAGGTACAGCACAAGTAAGAGCCAACTTTCTGTATGCGGTCCTGCCAAAAATCTTCATGCTGATCTGGAGAAAGAACCTCTAGACATGACAGAGGATTTGGCTCTGCAATCCATTCAGTCCTCACTTTTTCTGCTAAGAATATTGACAGTGAAACTAGTACATTTTTTGCCAGCTGGCATGGCAATTCTTGTCCATTGGGAACTGCATATGAAACTTTAATTCTTCTAATATAGGCTGTCATCTCTCAGGAATCTAAGTTGGTGACCATCAAGATGCAAAGGTTCCACAACATTTTGCCAATCTACTGGGTCATCCAGCTCTTGAGTTCCTGAAGCAGCCTAAGAGCTTCTAGTA
This sequence comes from Sakesphorus luctuosus, assembly GCA_013396695.1. Lineage (NCBI taxonomy): Eukaryota > Metazoa > Chordata > Aves > Passeriformes > Thamnophilidae > Sakesphorus > Sakesphorus luctuosus. Next base: position 102,660 of record VWZD01003414.1, on the reverse strand, counting down.
GTGAATTTCACATGTGCTATGCAGAAACCACACATCACCACATCCAACATCTCTTCCTTTATGCTCACAGTTTTTCTTACAGGCAGGGAAATGATTTTGCAGTCATACCCATGGGAGAATGACTAATGACTTTGCTGTGCAAAAGAACAAATTGCATAATCTCAGTCTTACCTTATATCGTGGAGCAAGTTTTAACAACTCCCTCAGTGGTACATCAGAGCCCACCACACCCAGAAGAATGCCATGAGATCGCTTAAAACCAAAAGAGAATCCATTTTCAGAAGCAAGATCTGGGTAGTTTTCTACCTCAAAACACATTGCCTCTCTACTGGTCTCTCTAGGCTTGTGTGAATATCTTTGTTTAAAACTAACTAACACACTCCAGAAAATCTAAAGAGGTTGTTCCAGTGTTTATGGAGACGAGTATTTCTACACAATATTAGTCAGTACTATTTACTATGATTTAGAAACAACATAAAGTCACTGAAAACAAGTTTTGAGGGCAAACCTCTGCATTCAGTTTGTGTAAATAACAATAAGGTCAAGGCAATCATGCATCAGAACATGCCTGGTTGATAACTTGGGTCAACTAAATCAAATACCAAATATAAAATTATTAATCTAGGAAAAAGGAGCTCCCTCCTCCATGATATGGGAACTGGTTGCTTAAAATGACACACAGACTACCACTCCAGCACTGTGCTAGTACAGGCCAAGGCCAGCCCCAGGTGAAGACAGACAATCGTTCATAGGACCCAAGTGAAGAGTTTGTCCCTTGTACAGCAATGGTAAGGTACCATCCATCATTTTAAAAGGATGCTGAGAAACTACAAATGGTACAGAAAAGAGCATCTAAAGGGCTTCAAACCCCAGAGGAAATACCCTTATCAGATACATCTGAATAATACAACCTTTTTATCTTATCAAGACAGACAGGTTTGACTTTCTGGAAGTGCAGAATTTGCTTCCCAGGAGAACATACCAAAGGGTACAGACTTTTTAATCTAGTAGAGGAAGTCATTATGACAGGAAGGCAAAGCCTGACCAATTGAAAGCAGAATTTAGACATCAGTTTTTATTGAACAGTGAGCAACCACAATGGACAGCTTGGGGCTGGATACTTTTCCTCAATGACACTTTTGCCAAAACCATGCTATTGGGTTCATGAAGGACAATCTATGTGAAATGTAAAGCTCTGCAGTAAAAAAGATGGACTAGACAAAGTAATGATCTCTTCCAGCCTGAAATTTTAGGGTCAAAGAACTAGGCACATTTTGAAAATGGAAGAGAGAAAACAAGGAAAAATGAAATATTGAAGAGATATTTTGAAGAAATAGCATTCAGAGGAAATGAAAGTCTATCATTTTGACAGATAAATTATCAGCCATCCGTCCTGCCAGAGGTCTATCACAGTTCCTAATGGCTGAATGTTCTTTCAAAGACTTTAAAACCCTGCAAAGGTCCACTGCATCCTGTCACCTCTGCTGGCTGGGAGGGGAGCAAAGCCCATGTTGCACTCACCGTCTCGTTCTTCTTGCTGAAGACTGGCATAGCCACTGTCGTCATGAGCAACAGACTTTGAGCCTGAGATGCAAAGAGCTGCCACAGAACAATGGGACGTGTGTTAGCAATGCAATAAGAGAGATAAGCCAAATGGAAGGCACTGGAATTCCCAAGGACCCCAGATGTTAATTACAATTAGCCACCTCCTTGCCTCCCACACTTCTCCAAAACCAGATGGCAGCACTTTTAAATACTCTGTATCCAAGAGGATCGTGGGACGGATGCTTGCTTGTGTGGGGTGATGGAGATGGGATGAAAGCCAGTGAAATGTGTTGAAGCAGGAGAAATTAGAGAGCTGTTTTAATGAAAAGACAGGAACCTGTAGAAGTGGTGGCACAATTTATACCCACCGTGCCTTAGGAGTGTAGACATGAGAACTTATGCAAGAAGTGTAAAAACTACCAACACAAGGAGCACAGATTGGAGAAAAGCAACACAAATATGAGCAAAATCACAAACAAAGTATATTGCAAACATATGAATGCCACAAATGAAAAACACCATAGGCAAATATTTAACAGGCACAAATACACACAAAGCCTACTTATATATACTTGTTACTCAACCATCTAAGCATAGGACAAACAGAGACAAAATCATGATCCAAACAGATACAACATAGTGAGCTATCTCTATGAGGGACACAGGACATGCACGTGTAATGGGGTAACAGAGGCTCCCAGTTCAACAGAAGACAGATGCTCTAAATACACACATGAAAGGAGGTAAACAGATAAGACACAGGCAAATGAGTCTCCCAAACATGCCAAGCTGTCAAAAGAATCTAATCCCTTGTTACCAGTAGCATCCTCCTTTTATCTCTCTTTTGGTCAAGTAAGTAGCAAGGCAAGCAATGACCTCCTGTCTTCATTACAATAGGTGCTGGAAGCCATGAAGGAGCCAGTCAATAACCTATACAGGCACTTGATGGAGATCTGAGTATGGTATCTTGAGTTACTATTCTGAATGATCTTTGCGGAAACTTCCCATTCACAGCAACACTCACACTAACACACAGCAAGTAAAGTTCTCTGGCACTTACTGGACACACGGAAAAAGAGATCAGGTGAACTAAGCTACTGCATCACACAGACACCTCTACCTACTCTGAACCAGCAGGACAGCACAGCACAGCTCTCCAGTACATCCAGCATTTCCTCTCCTCTTCTTGCCAGTGTAAGAGGACTCTTTCAGCACTGTGGCCCCCACCCTCAAGATGTACAGGCCAGCTGTGGCTGTGAACGCTGGCACTGACACACCACCTGGCACAAGGGAAACAGCACGCTCACAAAACACAGGGGTGCAGTTACCTCCTCAGACTGTGGCAGCTAGTGAGAGACATAGATGAACACAGAAATGAATACATGAATGGTGGAATGAATCAAAGATGGGAGAGGTTGGGACAGAGGAAGAGAATGGCAAGCCAGGACACAAGGCATGAAAAGAGATGCAGCAAAAGGTGAGCAGCAAACAAATCCCTGAGGCTGCCTTGGGAAATGTGACCCCATACACCAGTGCCAGGGGTGACAAGCCCACAGATAAAATAAACTTGCTGGGTAATTAGTAGCATTTCTGGAGGGTTTGCTTAGTATGCTCAAGTACCATGTCCCAGCTCTCACTTGACACAGCTCTTGCAGCAGAAGACATCTCCACTTCACTCTTCCAGAGCTAGTGTGCCATGGCTACAGCCTCAATGGTCAGACACAGCACAAAAGTGGGGAATGGTCCCTTCCCACGAGAGTCTCCCAAATATAACTTCTATACACCATGATGATGCAAGTCTGGCAACCTTGGAGGTATTTCTTGAGGTTCATGTAGTCTTGACTATGTGCTCAGAGCATTAAATACCACCATGTGTAACTTGGACTTCCATGTTTCCTGCTACAAAGCTACATTCACTACCCCTAGTTTTACTCCAGCTCAAAGAGTTCATGTTTCTCACTGCAGACCTTAAACCTGAAAACTGTGTGTTCTCCCCAGGGCTGTGGCAGACACCCTAAAGCTGCTGTTGGCCAGACTGGAGCCCATAACTTCAGTTCCACAGTTGGATTGTGTACAGAAACATTCTCCATATTTCTATAATATTTTCCTCCTCAGATACAATAAACAGTGCTAAACCCTTAGGTTTGTGTCTGGAAGAGGGAAACCTGACTTCTGGTCAGCTCTAGCTGTCAGAGTTATGCAGGCACTTGTCTCCCACACGGAGGGCACAGAGCGCCACAAAACCCCCTGTAATTTTCTCTTTCAAGTAGGATAAAAAAGGGATGGAGCCTGAGGAATATCTTTTGCTTGAGGAAGTGTAGGGGAAGGTTCCTTCAGTGGTCATCTACTCCTTTGTCCTTCCCTTCACTCCTTTGAATTTCAAAGCTGCTTTAGCAACACCACACCTGCTCATGGTGCAGATGCCTTCCAACAGGGCAGGCCTGAGACAAAGCAAGGGGTGTTGGGAGTGCTGATTGTCTGGTCCTTCGTGATGTGTCCTTTGCCCTCAGGACTGGGCACAGGACTATTGTGGTGACATTAGGCTGTGCTAGCTCAAAGAATGAAAGAGAGAGCCTGCTTCCCCTGCTGAAATCTGTATCTTTGAGAGCCAAGCAACATGCAGTTAGCTCCTGGTCTGGAGGAAATCAGTCCCTGTGACCCATACCCTGAGCCATGGATAATCTTCCCTGTGAATAATCCTTTAGGGGGTAACCTGCTTTCACAGAAGCACTACTTAAGTGACGTTGCACCTCTGTGATTAGTCCTGGGCACTTGGGTCACTGCAGATTCAGATCTGAGTCTGCACACACACCTCAGCTCCTGGAGTGAGCAGAAGAGAAATATTGTCTGCGTCAGCATAGCCAGTGACCAGTAATTTCTATCAATCCACCAACTCCCGGTATTACACAAATTTCAGGACTTTATTTAGATTCTGATACACACAAGATATTTAGATGGGAAACAGAGAGAAGCTGTATGCCTAACATACTAGCTGTGTGCACAAGACCTCTGCCAGTTTGGCCCACAAGCCCTACTGTTTGCTGACTAAAGACTTGTGCTGTAGGTCCTTACCGCGCTGTCCATGTAGGCTTCGGTCCAAATAATGTCATGGTCGTGGTTGATGACCATGGGACGGCTGAGCACATGCAGGTACTCCATCACGTTCTCCTGGACGTCTGCCAGTGTGGAGATCTGAGTGTAGTAGCCTTTATGGAGAAACAGAGGTGTGAGTCACTCTGCTGACGCATCTTCTGTGGTTTTAAATGAGTGTCTGTGCCAGGCTAGAAAAATAGGTGTCAGAGACTGTATCTACCCAGTTTACAAAATGGGCCTGGATATGCATCCCAAAGTTTCTGTGGACACATGTTTCTGTGGAAATCTAGTTTTGAAGCACTGACTCTGTTCTCTCAAAATACTAAATCAATGCTTAAGACTAGAGTCTTGATATAACCAGATTTATGCAGAGCAAATATACGACATTGCTTTGTGTCTTGGGTAAAAGCTTTCACTAATCAGGCTGTCTTTGGTCCTGAAGGCCAAACATATGTGAACAAAGTATTTCACCAGGCTACCTGCTTACCCTGCACTATTTTATATTAAGACCAAACTCCCACCTTCTCTTTCAGATTTTTTTACAGCACTCTTCAGTCTGCCTAGCTTTATATCCAAGGATGGTGACTACTTGGAAACAAAAGATAAAAGCAAGTGATCCATTTCCAAAGCTTTGTCCTTGCAGAAGGACCTGTAACAGTCTAACACCACAACAAGGAGTACAGGGGGAGAATGTTTTGAAGTCCTCAACAGTAGCTGCTTAACTGGTTAGAAGTGCTAACACAGTTTAATGTCACGAGGACTCTTGTCCTGCTTCTCACTGCACAGATTGGTTGTACTTGGTATAGGACAGAATACGTCAGACAGATGCAAACCCTTTCTATGACTAGGAAAACACTGCCACGTGAAAGGGCTCATGTTCTGATAAGCTCTGTGATGTGGAAACAGATTTAGTGTGCTTGAAAACAAGGACCATGAGACCTACACAATGTATTGAAACGGAAGAACCAAAATCAGGGAGCCTTCTGCAAAGCTCAAGTCTGGTAAGTGAGAAGCCAAGTGCAAAGGGTATATTTTTGTTACCTTGTTATTGAGAAGAACCCATTCTGGTATTTTACAGTGAACCAACAGCACCATGAATTCTGTTTCACTAATCTCATTGCTGAATATACAATCTGAAATCCAGGGGTTTGTTTCATTTAACAAAACCTAAAAATATCATGTGTAATTCATAGCGATAATAGATGAATGTTTGAGCCTTGAAAATCCCCAGCTCACAGACATTCTGCAGGTCAGCAACTCATCTGTCAATTATTTTCTGTAGTAAAAGCCTTCATGCATTTCACAGTCAGCTGGAACCACTGCTCAGACCAGAAAACAGTTGATGTACCCATCCCCCAGCTGCAGTCTTTCCTTCCCTTGCCTGTTTAATCAGGACACTGATGTAACAAACATCACTGTCTCTGGGCACACTGAGGCCAGGTCATGGCCAAACACAGAAGACTTTCCCCCCCTCCTTTCCCTCTGCAGACTTTGATAGAGCTAACTTGACTTTTTAACTGGCCCCAAATGTACAGAGGTGAGTCACCTACTGTGAATGGATTTTCCTGTTCATGTCATTTAATGCCAGTTAGAGAGAATATTGGGTTTTGGTGGGGGGATTAACAAGCTATTGTGGTGCCTCAGTGAAAACCACTGACACACAAGGAATTTGGCCAGGATATAGGGGTTAACCCACAGACCTTGTGAAAAATGCTGTAAAATCTTTAAAGGAGTGATGTTTGTTTTACATCTCAGCCAAAAGATGTCAGGCTCTCTGACAGAGCTGTAGACAGATTGTCAAAAGCCAACAACTGGGGCACAATAAGCACAGGGACTTAGGTGGACTACAGCCAGCATGAATCTCGGTCATAGTGTCCCTTGGCACCGTGACAGGAAAATGCAGTGGCTCAGCACGGAGGGCTTGTGTTAGTTGGACACAGGCACTCTTCATGTGGACTAGAAGAGGCTGCTTTTTCCTTAGGTTGTCTTCCAAGCAAGGGCTCGTGGGCCCCAGCTGTGGTTGGTGAGCCTTAGAGGGGTCCAGAGCGCTGTGACTGTAGTCCCCGTGTGACATGTGTGATGGGGATTGGGGACCCACTCCCATACAGCACCTTTGTTGTTGCAGGCAATCCATTTCACCTGGGGGGCAAAAGTGACCTCCCGTCCAATGAGGTAAGTGAAAACACGGACCTGGGCACAAGGACACAAAGACAGAAGAATTAGGCTGTAATGTGCTACCAAATCCAAATGGCTGAGGTTTGGCATTCTGTTACACACTGCTGTGAGTGCCTGTTTGTGGTGCAAAGCAATAGCTCTGCTTTCACACAGAGACAGGAGCATCTCGTGTCATTTGTTTTGCATTTTGTGGGCTAGAACTTAATTTCCAATTACAAGCCCAGAAAGCCAAGTAGCACCCAGCATCATCTGAATAACAATGCAGGAGTGCATATTCTGTTTGATTTTATGATAGCAGCTCTGCTAGGCACTCAGCAACCACATGCAGAGAGGTTTATAGCTCACAGGAATCCTTTACCCAAGGGAACAGCTGGCCGTATGAATCATTTAGAGAAAGCTTTACTATTTCTTTTGTGTTTGACCACCAACAAAAGAGCCAATCCTGAAATAAACTGCTTCAATAGCCCCCTGCTCTGGTCTCTCAGTAGGCTTCTCTCTCCCTTTGTGCATTGCTGCTAGCTGGGATGAGGTAAACAAATAAATCAGGAGGGTTTAGGATGAGCTGTGGTCTATTCTGCTTTCACAGTCAGCTCTGCTAGTACAAGCCTGTAATCGCAGACCTCAGAGTAAACAGGGCTGGAAGGCACCTAGAGAGGTTTTCTGGGCCATTCCTTGCCCAGCATAGAACCAGTAATAGCCAAAGCTTTTCCAAACAGGACCAATTATAAACAGTCCTGCATGGGATTAAAACTATTTTCAAAAGTTTTTAGGGCTTTTTAAAAATTTTGAAATATTTAACTCAGTCTTTATAATGTTATCAGGAGAACCTTTTGATTGTCAACACCTTTAGAAAACAAAGTACACTAAAAAAAATAAATCTTCACTGACCTACAGATATCCATTTGTAATCCTACCACCTTGGAAATCACCACAGCAGGCTCCTGTCTGGCTGCTTTGTTTTGTGTTTACAGCCAGGTGTTCACAGGTATTCGGGTGCTGGAGGATGTGAATGCTCAGCTCACGCTCTTCTATTCCCACCATAGCAGGATAGCCCCTTTTCTCTCCCTTTCTGTTTATCACTTCCCAGACAGACCTTCCGATCTGGCCAGTTGTATTTTTCAAACACAGCTTCATAATCCTCCACTGCTCCGTCGGTGATCAGCATGATGGCTTGGTTACACAAGCCTCCTTGACCGGCGTCTCTGAACTACAAACAGAGGGGAAGAGCATTGGTTACCCCAGCACAGGCTGCTTCTGTGTAACTGCACTCTACTTATTCATGGGGGGCCAGATCCTGACTTTCTCTTGCAAACCTCACACTGCACTCAGAAAGAGCTCTGTCTAAATAAGGACTGTGTTTGCACGCTGCATATAATTTTTTTTTCATTTCTACAGCTCTGCCTAGCACATATAGACATGGGAGGCTTTACAGAAGTAAAATAACGAGAAGAAAAAAAGTGTTGTGGAGGAAGGGTGCGACTCCCTGCTGCTTCACATCTTGCACAGTCGCATTCGTTTATGCAAAACAACTATAGATTGACCATAAACACTGCAATTCTGATTTGACAGCAATAACTGTCACTTTTTATGGAAGAAAATGTGAGAGGAGTGAAAATCAGACTCATTATTTCAGAGTAAATCCATCAGTCTGCCAAAGAACAGTGGGGAAAGGCAGGAGCACACGAGAAAAGAAGGCTACTGCCACCAGAGCTGAGAAAGGTTATGGATGTGCCAGAGAAAGGCCATACACTGTAGTGACAGATGACCTGTTATCTGTGCATAAGTGATATTTAAGGCAGAACAGAAGTACACTGTGACTCTGCTACAAACGTCGATGTGCTCCCAAGGGCACCTGGAGAGATGATGAACAGATGTGCTCTTACAGGCAAGCCCTTCCCTGTTTTCAGCCAAAAAACCCCTCAGCCTTGGAATGCTGCTCATCTCCTGCTCCTGCAAGCAGAGCCATTGCCTCATGGCCCAAGAGAACTAAGTGCATTCTACAGCACCAACATGGGTGTTAACAGCCACCAGTGGAGGCAGTGGAGGACATCCAAGCTACAAAAATGAGCAGCTACTTTTCTGAGGCTCCCAGCTTGATGTCAGCATGTGCTTCACCTTATTCTGCATCTCACCACTTCTGTGCTCTGAGCAAGGAAAAGTCTAATCAATAGGGGAAGATACAAAAACTGTCTCAGAGTAAAATAAATATGGCAAGATGGAGAGATGACAACTCTGCACAAGAGATTAATGAGAGGCAATGGCATGAGATGGAGAGTATACAGGAGACTAACTGAAGGGTGAGTAAGGTTATATCAAACAACAGCAATTTTAAATTTGAGAGGCTATTTATATCTTATAAATGAGGAAAAAGTGGCAAGATTATTAGCATAAAATGAAAGCAAGCACTGGATGGGAAAACAACAGCAGAGTGTGAACTGGGACTTGTTAGATGTTTCAGAGTTCAATTCAGAACTCCCTTCTGTTTTGGTAATATGTTATGACAGAAAAATGTTTGTACCAACATGGGTGGCACTGTGGTTCCACTGCAGATTAACATCAATATCCATCGTTAACATCAAAATCCATCAATACCTGGAAGCCAGCTCCAAGTCCAGACTTCCCTAGTAGTTTCACCATTCCTACAATTACCTCTGTGGTTATCCCTTATTATGAAATCACCAGGTTCAGTGCTAATATCACCACAACATCACCTTCTGCCACCATCTATATTATCAGTCCTACCTCCTTCAACATTACTCTTAATATCACCAAGTACCTGTAACTCTACAGCAGGAAGCATGGACTCAACAGCTGCTAAATGGCCACATGTATGAACCCACCTCTCTCTGTTTCTTTACTTGTATCATTGGCCAGAATCAGATCAGATTACTATGAGTGAGAAGGGTGGTGTAATAGGGTCATTTTTAACTAGCTGTTCTCAGCTAAAACATCCTGAAGCTGGATGAGGCGGTTGGATGTGCTCCTCCTCTTTCATGTCACCCCAGCAGCACATTCAGAGGGGAGACAGACAATACTTCTGCTGCTGTGGTCACTCCAACCCAACAGTGGGGATCTCCCATGTCTCTTTCTACAGAGTCCCCAAGGTGTCCAGTTGTCTAAAAAGCTGCTATACTTTGTACCATGGAAAAAAAATCCCATCCGTGTAATTTGAATACAGGGTAATTGGAGCTTCAGGAGGGGTCAGAGCTCATGTGCACCTTGCTCAGCAAGGAGATTCAGGACAGAGGCTGAGGGTGTACTACAGGAACAACCACAGGATGCTCCCAGGTGCAAATAAAACAGAAAAGCAGGTGACAGCCACATGGTATTTTGCTGCAGACCATCAGGTACAAAAAAGACAGCCTCAAGTGAGCTATTTCTAGGGCAGAGATCAGCTGCATGCAGATTAGCAGGGAGAACAGATAGTGTGAGTGTCCACTAGGGAGGCATGGGGCTATGATTGTGCAGGAGATGCTGACAGAATAAGGTTCAGATCACAGATAAGCAAACCTTATCGTTACAAAAGCAGCTTATTGCAAAATGTTGCAATCTGCAACATGTTTGTTTAGATTATTATTAAATTAACACTTAGTTAAGGTCACCCACCATTTCATCAAACTACTTAAGACATCTCATGAAGCTTACTTCAGATTTCATAATACTGAGATACTGAGAAATTAGATGCTGTATCAAAACCAGCAATCTCCTAATTACAGGAGTAGATGATATTTTCAACAGGGAAAATGAGATCATCAGTGTCATAGAAATAAGAGATTAAAAAGACAGATTTAGAAAACAAATGAACAAGGAGGTAATCCCTGGGTTTTAGGTCCTTTTGTGACTGGTTGCAGCTGCAGCAAATGATCTGACAGCATTCATACCCAGCTCTCAGCATAATTCTCTGCTCTGACTGAAGTCTAAGGAGCAGGAAAGAAGGGGAGATGAGGATGCCCACAGAATAGATGTCTGAAGAAATGCAGGCTAGATCTGGGTCAGTGAACAAGGCTCGGAGCTGTGTGTTCTCCTGTATGACTTTGGCCACATCGCCAGGACTAACAGGCATGATCTAATTAATTCAGAGTCACAGTCTCTTGTACTCCCTTGTTTTCTCATTGCCATTTGCTTTGCAGTTATAGCCTGGCACAGAGTTACTACGGAAGCAATAGGAACTATCCCCATTGCTCAGAGATGTGCAGGCACACGTGCTGATTATGTACACATCTGGCCAGAGGACTGAGCAGCCCCTCCTCATCTCCTCCTGCCCTATTCTTAAGCAGACCTGCCTCCAGAGTGGCCTCCAGAACTACTGAAAATTCAAGCTTGATGGAAAGTGTCTCATGGGTAGAAAATCAGCAGTAGAGAAGAAATCAGAAAGCCAGTGCAGAAGAAATGAAAAATGAAGTAAAATCATAAGAACTGGTAAACAGGAAATCCTGATCTTTGCATATCCTGAAAAATATGCTGTAAAATCTAAGTCCATAAAATGTGACTGGAATTAAGAAAAGATTAATAAAAAGAAGAAAAGAAGCAAAAAAAGTGAGTAAAAATAGTATGCTGCCAGCTGATAAAAAAAAGAGGGAAATGGTCAGGCAGAGATGCTTTATAACCTCCATACTTGATCACCAAAAGGATAATATTGTAATGGCTGAAGTGATAAGAAACAAGGAAAAGAATGAATGAATTACAGGCAGGGTCACAAAGTGGTGGAGTTAAAGAGAAAGCTAATTGAAAGCATTTGAATAAAGCTCAACATGAAGAGAAAGAATTGCAGAAGGTATAGCTGAACTACTTGCCTCGTGAGCTGAGACCTGACTGAGACTGTCCATCACAAAGAAGGAAGAGGCAATCAACAGAAAATGTGTTACAAAAAGGGAGGAAACTAGACGGGTAGATAGTCCTTAAACATTTTGCATGTTGCTAAAAAAATTAGTAACACAGTTGTGAGTGTGCAAATGAAATGCTTCCCCACACAAGTGAGGCATAAGAGGCCACAAACCTTTGATAACTCACATCAGCAGATGGTTCATTCTTTTCATGGCACCAGTTTACTCAGGTTACTTAGAATTTTATGTCTCACTGAAATCCAGTTTGTTACCAGTTGCATCATGGTTTTTTACCTACAGCCATTTTGGAGAGACCTACTCAATTAACTTCAAGATTTATGTGATTTCTGAGGTCAGCAGTGATTCAGGGCACAATTAAACCAGCTTAGTGTTAAGAGGAGAGAACGTTCCAAGGTGGCCTCGGAAAGCAGAACTTGGCATTTCTTGTACTTCACAGAAGGGGACAAGTATCAGCTTTCAAAATAATTATTTACTCTGAGAGGATTCTGAGAAAGGAGGATACATAAATGTCACAGATTTTCACAGAATCATAAGAATATCAGGTTTGAAGGGGTCTCTCAAGGATCATCTGGTCTATCTCATATACTATCTAATCTTAAAAGTTTATTATCTAACAAATATATGAACATATTTATATGCCTCTCTTAGGATTAGGGGTGTGTGTTTGCACATGTGTATGTGTACACACATATTTACATTGGAAAGGATAGTCAGTGGCCCAAATTCCAAACAGGAGGGTGGATACTGCCTGGAGAGGGATAATGCAGAGGCAGATCAGCTGGATAGGAATTAACAATGTGACAGTGTCTGAAAAAACGTAGCTGTTGTCTTACGTTGTGTTAAGAGGACTACGGTGAGTAAAACAGGGAAGGCAATTATTCTGCTCTGCTTAGCACTTGATAGCTCTCAGCTGCAGCACTTCCACACTGTTGGGAGGATGGTGTTTCAGGGAAGGCAGCCTGCAAGCAGCCACGAGCAGAGCAGCAGCCAGAACAAAGGGGTCTAAATCCTGCAGGAAAAGGGTGAGAGAGTAAAACATGCCAAGCTTGTTGAAACAGAAGAGAAGATAACAGTGAGATAGATTATTGATAAATAAGGAAAGAGCTCAAAAGATAACACTTGACACCTGAGAATTTTGAAGCACTTCATAAATGTGTGCTTAAGACCATCATTTCCCTGGGATGCATATTTTATTGAAACCACTTGGCATGTGGCTAAATTGAAATAGAAAGTCTACGTGGTTTATTGAGCACGGCAGAGAGAGGCAGGTGAGGCTCTGGATAACTGTTCTCCTGAAGCCATTCTGCAAACTGCGTCATGGATTCAAATATGCCCTGTCTACCCCAGAACATAATGGAGGAAAACAAAGATGGTGAGAGATTTTTGCTCTTCAATCCCTCTTTGCTACTCATACCTCGTTGAGTAGGTCTCTGCTGGGCTATTAATTCTGTGAGCAATTGGACTGAGGAAAATTACCAGGGAAATTTTGCAGTCACTTTCATTACAGATATTATTACTGGTTGTCTATTGTAATCAGCAAAGCCTGTTTCATCAGTGTGATGTAGCAATTTTCATTTTCACCCTCTTGCGTATGCTCCTGTGAACAATAACAGGACAGTCTGTGAGGAACAGCTACAATTACAAGCTGAGAATGTGCATCTTGTCTGAGGAGAATGTGAATTTTGTCAATTCTATCAAAGTACCCTTTTGTCCTGCCTGCATGACTGCAGCAGCACAGACTTGTTTCAAGGCACACTGATTAAAGATCTTTTCCTCCACTATCATTGTTACAGATCTCAGAATCTCTAAGAGAAGATTTAAGAGAGCCCTTAAGCCATATGAGCCCTTGGCAGGTGGTATATCCTTTTGCCTTAAGTTGTGGTACTTGCAGAGCCTGGGGTCCTCCAGCTGGCAATATCAAGGCACCCTTTAGATGAGCCCTTACCATGCTACAGTCTGGGGAAGGCTGCAGCATGTTTCTACAACTGCATGCCTGCGTACTGGCAGCCTCTGGTGCTGCTGTGTGTGCACAGACACACAACGTCTGTCTCTTCTGAATGTCACCAGGCAGACAGAAACCCTGGGACGAAGACACAGGAGGTCCTGTAGGACTCCTGCTACATGTGCAGCTGCCCCGCAGCTGGTTGGGAGCAAGGGTCTTAGCTGATGGCTTCAGTGACCTTGGACTGTCCCATTTTGCTGAAGAATACATAATCATGGCCCATGCAACAGTGAAAGACATGCTGCAAGAAAGCTGCAATCACTGCTGCTGGGAAAGGAAAGCTGGGTGGAAGAGACGTTTAGCTCTGTTTCACACCTTTCTTTGACAACAAGGATGCTGTTTCTGAAATACTGTTTTATGGTCCACCATTTCCAGGATGCAGAATATCTTTCCTCATATGCCTGTGCTCAAAGGAAAGATGCTTAAATGTCTGTGCCAGGAGCCTTCTCTCCTGATCTGAGGTGATAGCAAAAGGCATGAGGAAAGCAGTAGTTCACCTTGTGAGTGAATAGTATCAGCAGGCTGCTGAGTGCTGCACTGTCCAAGAGCAATCTCATTAGACAAGGGAAAACCAACAAGGATCATGAGCAGTGATGACTGCTTAAACTGTTGACTGCATTTTTGGAGCCAAATAGAAAAAAATGTATTTTTCACCTTCAAATAGTTTCTTCTCTACTACTGCAATGGAGTCACATGAGCCGACTGAGATGCATGGACATCACTCTCTCTTTGGAGTATTTTTGGTCTAGCTGTGTCAGTGGAGGACATTTTTTATCTGTCCCAGGTATAGGTTCTGTATCTTTTGTTTTAAATATTAATTTTTAAAAAATAACAAAACACCATTTGGTTTGGTTTGGGGTTTTTTTGGTGTTTTTTTTTTTTTTTTGTAATATGCAAGGATACATGTAGGCAAATCTAGCAGGCATCTAGCCCATTTGTTCTAGGCTCATATAATTACTGCTTCCCTGGTCATCACAGTAATTATCTTCCTCCAAAGATGTTGAACCATTACTCCTTGGAGTGCTGCCAGCCTAGAACTGCCATGCCAAGGCTACATCACACTCTTCTCAGGTTGTCATTAAAACCACTTTGCTTCTACTACCAGTGACCAGTCAGCTCAGCTATTGCCCTTCCTGGGTTCAACTCTGATCATGCCTGCACTGGCATAAAGAGGGAACAGCATTACCATGGACAAACAAACCTACACTTTCAATTTGTAAGATAAGTCAGAGTGGAGAATCCTTCCCAGGGTGTCAATACCTCTGGCACACCACTTGCAACACCTACATCATTATTATTAGCCACTAACATCATGGTCATATAAGCTTTTGCCAGTACCAAAAGCATTGGCATCTTTAGGCCAACCCCACTATACACAGTGCCATGAGGAGATGGGGATATTCAGCTGGTCCTTGGTCCTTTTTTTTGTTACCATTTCTTAAGAAACAGAGTTAAGTAGTATGTTTATCTGCAGGCTACTGAAGTCCCTATTGTTCACACAAGGCAATGAATCATTTATGATTCTTATCATAGGGTATAATCAGAGTGATTAATTCTTCTGGACCTGTGATTTCTTCCCCAAGCACTGAAACTCAGCAAAGTGACACTGAAATAAATGTGAAGCCTGAGAATAATCTTTCATGTTTTCACCATCATCTACTGCTCACCAATAACATTACTTATGACCAGAATTGTTGCCCTTAGCTGATCAGTTATATTTTATTGCCACCATCTATAAAAGTGCTTGGACAAGGCACAGTTGTGGGGCTCATTAAGAAAAGACTCCTGGAGCCACAGCCCTGTTGGCTCCTTATCCCTCCTGGGCAGGGATTGGTGGCCATGGACATCATGCACAAACCAACACCTCCCCAAAGCTGGGTCACCCCTCCACACTGCTTGCCACAAGATTGGGGTCCATGAGACCAGCTCATACCACATCTCCCCTGCAGTACCATGCAGTGAGGGATGTGCTGAGTCACTGATTTCAGAGGGGAATGTAGGAATGGGCAAGAACTCTTGTGCCTGACACAACGATCAATGCTGACTCTTACCTCCCGCAGAATTTTGAAGGACTCTGTCAAAGCCTTGCTCACAGTCCCCACTCCTTTTGCCTGCAGTTCATCCACCAGCTGCTTGAAGTGCTAGTAAGAAGAGAGAGAAAAAGACAGGAATGAGTTGCAGGCAGGGTGTTCCCTTGCACCAGGGGAGGAAAGGGTAACCTAGAAAAATCTCTGCCATTGGGCAGAGATTCACTACTGCTGGCAGGGCAGGGCAGCACTGGGATTGATGGAGGTGGGAACATCAAATGGCCACTCCATTGGTGCACAATCAGGTTGTACCTTTGCCCACACAGCTACAGCAGGACTGCATTTCTCAGTCTCTGCACTGTGAACCATTGATAATCCATGAAAGGTCATGCAAGGGACAAAACCACTAGAAATCTGACTTTCCCTCCTCCATTCCTTCAGGTAAAGAACATCCTGTGCATGTAAAAGCAACAGGATGGGGAAAAATAAAACATTTGAATGTTTGTCTACTACTTAAAAGGCATTGATCTGGTTGTAAATCAAAACCTCAGTGTTCTCTGCAAGGTAGTGTCCAAAAGGCTTGGGGATCCTTTAGGAAACACTGCAGGAGACATTACCCTCTGGAGTCATAGTCTATGACCCAGGGCTAAGATGGGAAACAAATCTGGAGAGAAATTTGGTTGTTGAAGACATGGAGGGATGTGCTACCTCTGTGGTATGAATACAGAGAGAAAAAAAAGGAAGAAAAAAGCCAGTATGAAAAGCTGAAAATACCAGTCAGCCCAGATGGGTGGTGGAGCAGCTGGATGCAGCCTGACCACCCTGGGGCTGCTGAGGCTTCCTGGATCAGAGCAGCCAAACCCCTCATCAGGGAAAGCTTGCTGGCAGTCCACCCTGATGAAGGATCAGACCAGGCTGAAAACACATCCACCAAGAAAGGGCTGATTGTTCTCCTTTCTGAAGGCTCAGGGTGTGGGGTCTCAGAGGTGAAGACCCTTTGCCCTCTGCACACTGTTCTTTCACAGTCAGGTGAGCTCATGGTACAGCAGTGCTGGCACAGGGAAGCTGGTCCTGCTCTTTAGTTGGCCAGCTGACCCTCTGATACAGTGAGTTCATGTAAGCAAAGATGAAGCACAGAGCCAGCACCACTGAACTGATGCTTGCTTCCAAAATGCAAACCCACACACTGTTGGGAGGTGGCTGTTCCTTGCCCCTGGAGTTTCATGTCTCAGCATCTTAACCCCTCATACTTCTCACATTAAGAGAGCTACCTGGATTACATTGATGGGAGTTTGGTACTCACCTCTCTGTTATCTCTATCTGCTTGGACCAGGATACCCTTAAAACAGGGTTCAATAAAATGAACATAATCATTGTACTGCAAAGAGAAAATGAAAGAAAGGGGCTGTAATGGGAGAAAATTCACAAAATGGGTTCAAGTCCTAGGTGGATGTTCAGAAAGCAGTATGGAGCATTGTGCCAATTTATACATACTTCCCTTAAAATTGTTTATAGTGATAATGGCAGATTTTAATTCTGATAAATCTATTTATTTAAAGAATACATTAATTATGGTGTTTTGCTGAGTTCTATCTGAGCATACCTACATATATTTTTTAGCCCTTCACACTGCAGAGTTTTCATCCACACTCTATTAGCTTGTGCCCCTGGCCTTGCTTCTAGCACTATTTGCACACAGTTTTGACTTCTGGAGACTTTTTGAGTCCCCAGGCATCAGCTGAACTTTGCAAGTGGTTTTGTAACCTGAATTTTGATGCCTCTGGGTACACAGCTGAACAATAACATACCAAGTTAGCACACATCCATCAAACTGTGGTAATCAGTGGGGTGTGTGCTTCTAGCCTGATGCGCTGGCATGTTTTACCTCAGATGTGTAAACCCTTTCCTACAAGGTTCAGAAGAGTGTAATTCATAAGAGGCCACTGATGCTCAGCTGATCAATAGGGGCTTAGGTCAGGCCATAATGTGTCTTCAGCCAGTAGGTTCTTGGTGTGAGTGCAGTAAAGGAATATATATATTATATGGTCTTTTGGGGATTGTTTTTGAAGAACAGATGATATTTCAAACTCCCTAATAACTTCCCTCCATTTTTCTGCCAACGCTGTTCACTCTTCCATCTGTCTAGTCATATAAAGATGGAGCTGTTGCCATTGGAGTTTCTAATTATCTAACATAAGAAGCTATCAACCAAAAGTAGACTTTATATCTCAGTGTCTGTGCCCTGGCAAGCTTTTACAGAAAGAGATGATGCTTTAATTAGCTTTGAAAATTAGAAGGTGAGCAGCCTTTAATCTGGCACCAGTCCTGGCATGGATCATGGAAAAATTTTGCTTTCTATGGTCAGTGGTGCTGGTTCTCTGGGTAATCAGCCCATCCTCATCCTGGACAGGTGTTCCTTAAAAAGGAAGAGAATAACAGCAAGACAACCTGACCAAACTCCATGGGGCCTGTGCAGACTGACTCTGAACTGTATTGGCAGCCTTGCAGGGTGCTGGTGCACAAAAAGGCATATGGTGGTAATTTTCTAGCCCAGAAACATTATCCTGAGAATTATACTGCTACTGGACCCAAACACAGTATTATGCTAAGCTAGGTGAATTTATTAGATCAGGTCTTTGCTAGCTTAGGTGTCTCTCAACAGTTATCTGTTGCAGTCACATCCTTAAGTAAGCAAAAAGATGCAGCTGACATCTGTAGAGGAGAGGTGAAAGGACTTGGCAGCAACCCTGCTGACCACACAAAGCTGACTTCCCAAGAGTATTTTGTGTTAATCTCCCATCCAACATAGCTACTAACTGCTGTGGCTACATCACTATAATGCCTGTAGTTTGCCAAGGAGAAGGAGGAGTTGGTATGAGGCACAAGAAGACAGCTCAGTACTGGAATCAGGACAGACATACTGCAATGATGTTGACAAAGTCATTTTCTCCCAGAGTATCTAAAATGGTGACGATGGTGTGTTTGGCAATGGTCATCCTCAGGCCCTTCATACTTCCACTGACATCCACAATGATGACAATGTCCTTTGGAGAGGTGGCTGCTTGGATATACCTGCATAAAAAGAAGAATACAAGGAAGCAGGGCGAGCATCCAGGGAGGAGGAATGCTGGACACACTGCTGTCACACAATGCTACCCACAGCACAACGTGCATCAGGAGCACAGGTATCCAGAGGGATCAGGCTGGTCTCTTGGGAGGTCCCTTCCTACCAAACTGCCTCTTCTGCTGGCCACAGCACCTCACTGCCTGCATTGGGAAGTGCTGGGCCTGCTGCAGACACACATCCAAGAGTGACAATTGCTAAAGCCTTCTTTAGCCATGCTGAGTAGTCTGAATTAATACACCACATTTCTGGAGTCTGAATGACCCTGCCTCCATGTTGCAAAATTATAAGGAGAATGGGACAGAGGAAGGATACAATGGTGATTTCCATGTAGATGCCATGTGAAAAGCTGATGCTGGCAGGTGGTAGGGCTTGCTAATCTGCTCTTACCTTTGTTTATGTACCTGCCATCCCTCACAGAAGCAGACAGGACAGTAACTGTTGATCAGCAACTCACCAAGGTAGAGAGGAAGGCTGAAAGGTGCTTTGGCCAAGGCACTCCAAAACTTACCAGCCACGGTTTCTGCAGTCAAAGGAGATGACTCCATTCTCATCTGGTAACCACTTTATTCCTGAAGAGAGCAGCAAAAGGAGCAATCAACACACACAGACAGGCATCTGCTCCCTGCTCCCGAGGCACCTGCACTGCTGCTCCTCACTGCCAAGCCCCAGCGACCCCACAGGGGCACATGAGTCAGGCCAGCAACAGCAGCAGCCACTCTGCACAAATACAAGCAGTGCTGCACAGTCTTTGGCAGCTCTCAGTAAACTGTTTATTGAGTTCCTATTACAAAATGTACCCAGGCATATTCTGTTCAAATTTGGGGAGCAATTGAATGTATTTTGAACTTTTTGCCACTTTGGTATAGATCTCAACAACATATTTTTTTCCCCATGGGTGGTTGAGAGCATAAAAAAGCAGCAGAAGTGACAGTGAGATGTCCCAGATTCCCTGCTAAAGGCTCTGTTCACAGTCATCTCTGCTTTCCCCTTTCCCAACACGTGACAGGTCACAGAACAAGGGCATGCAGCCATCTGATGAAGTGGCCACCAGGCCAAGCTACATCTGCAGAGTATTTCATGGGTTCCTCTGAGCATAGGACCTCCCTCTTGTGCCACGACCTTATGTGCCACTCACAGCTGGTGAGTGGATAACAAGTCAGGCCAGCCAGCTGCATCTGCCACGTGTGTCCATGGAGACAGAGAGAGGCTTTGGCCACTACTGAAAACCACAGGGAGCATGAGGCAGGGAGCCCTGCCATGCAGGTTCTGCCATAGTGTTTGGTGAGCTTTTTGGAGGGCAGCCTGCCTGAGGCACACCCCTGCAAGCAGAATCCTCTGGGGCTGCAAGGGCAACACGCCTGTGGGGCTGGTTCCCATGGGATAAAGGGGTTTGTGGCTGTTGGACACTGTTCCTTCAGCCTAAGCAGTCCATAAAGCAGTCTGTCATGGGGCTGTGATGCCCCCAGCCTTGCCAGATGGTTTCATGGCACAACCCCTGTTCTGCAAAACTGTTTTGTTGCATGGGAAAAGCCAAGCTGCTCTTTTACCTGGATAGAGCCTGAAGAATCCAGTGGAGCTTCCAAAGTACTGCCAGGTCAGCGTGGGATCCCTCTCAAAGTTGTCTACAAAAACAGGATTCAGGGCTTCCGACATGTAAACTCCATTAAGGATGGCAGGGTCTGTGGGGAAAAGAAAAAAATTCAGGAAAAAAAGTGTGTAAATGAAGGAAGGACATCTACCACCCCAATGGAAGAGAGGGATTGGAACAAAGGCAACTCCAGGAGGAATGTAGCCTT
Source organism: Sakesphorus luctuosus (assembly GCA_013396695.1). Classification (NCBI taxonomy): domain Eukaryota; kingdom Metazoa; phylum Chordata; class Aves; order Passeriformes; family Thamnophilidae; genus Sakesphorus; species Sakesphorus luctuosus. The sequence continues at coordinate 82,051 of VWZD01003414.1, read as the reverse complement.
GTCCAAAGCTTTTACATTGGTCAGAGAATTGGATGTATCACTCAAAATAAATCCTGGAGGTCAGGTCATGACTGGCCACTGCAGGTGATCTCAGCTTGGTCATACGCTGTATCTCTTTCCAGCATTGTCTTCCCATGGGCATTGCATCTGGTTGGAAGACTGCTGTGAGAGACCCAGGAAAGGCACCACTGTGCCAAGCACTGCTGGCACACCATACAGTCAGGACTCAGATGCTAGGTGAAGGGGAACCTGTGGCTGTTGAAAGGCAACAGCCTGATGCACCACTAACAGCCTTTCTGCAATTTTTGTTTAAATTTATGCTAGGTGTGATTACTTAAGACAGTGGAGCCTTAGGATTTACACACAATTTCTCTCTTTCCTTTTTTTCCTCAACAATTCTTTCTTTTCTTCTTTGCCTGCCCTTTCTTTCACAAAGCCTGGGCTGTCCTACCTTGACCCCATCTCATCAGAATCTATAGGAAGCTGCAGATTCCAAGAACTCCTAAGAGGCAGTATATATTTGGTGTCTATGTTGACTCACTGCCTCAGGAGACCAAAGAGCAGCAGCAATAGAAACAGGGAATCATGAGAAACTGGTCATTGTATTAATGTTGAAAGGGATGGGGATTTGACTTACCACTTCCTGCTCAGACATTTTACTAAAAGCAGTTTTGGTCAAAATAGGGGGAAAACTGAACTGGGATTCCCCAGTGATGAGGTAAAAGTAAGTCCCACAGGAAGGGAGAGCCAAAAGAGGCTTGCTGCTGTTTCCTGCAGAGAGGGAGTGAGTATTGCTGGACACTGCTCCCTGGAGGGTCCCTGGGCATGGAAGCAGCCCTCCATCTCCTGCTCATCCCTCCAGCCATAGCCAGAGCAGCTGGTTGGTTTGTGCCAAGGTGTTCAGGTAGGAAATCTGCTAGCTGGGCAGTGCCTCTCTGCTGTCTCTGACAGTGGCCATGTCACCACTCTGTGGTCAAAACCCTCTGTCCTCTGCTGAGGACGGCAGCCTGTATTGTGCAGCTCTGCTGTATCTACCCAGAGCCAGCTCTGCTGGTGGCTCTATTGTGAGCAAGATTTTAGTGTCTGGGGTTGATAGACCAGATGGAACTGATTTAAACTCATGGGAGAAATAGAACTCCCTCTATTGTCTCTCTAAATAACACAGCAGTTGTGAGCAGAGTCACCAGTGCCTTCCCCATCCAGCCCTGAAAACTTTAAATGAGGTTCATTGATGAGAGAAGCAATGGCATCTTTTTTCTTGCCAAAAACATACACAAGGGGAAGAGCTGATGGAGAGGCAAGGAAGGAGCCAGCACAGGCAGCTTTGAATGTTGGCCAGAATGAGCAGTAAACCTGGGACAAATGCAACCAGTGTCTCAGCCTGCAGAAGTGGCAGTTGCTGACCAGCCTGGAGATGAACCTGTTTCTGATGTGCAGCTGCAGTGGTGTGAATGTGCCAGGGGAGAGGACACAGTCTGGGCACAGAAGAGCCCATGTGAGCCTTGGTGCCTCCCTGGGCTCCTGCAGCTGCCAAGGTGCCAAAGGCTTGCTGAGAACAGAAAATAGCCCAGAACTGTCATGTCCCAGTAGCAATGGTGAATTACACCTAGTGCCCCATGGATATGCTTCCTGAAAGTGTCCTCATTAAATGTTAATGCCTCTTGACACAAAGGTATTTGGGGTCTAAATACTCAGCTGAAATCAGTGAGATCCTTGACATGTAAGATCTTGATAGATCCAACCTTTCATACAGACTGACAATTGCCAATAAAGTCACATCAGTTTTCACAGCATCTTTCTTTGGGTAGGAGAATATACTTCCTGCCCAAGATGGAGGACTGTCCATCATAAAAGCTTTTCCAAGAGCAGATTATACTGAAGCACTGTCACAGTGACAGAGTACAGCACAGACAGGATTGTGTCTTGGGACAGTACTTTTCCAGCCCTGAATTCTCTTCTGTCAGTCTTTTTTTTCTATTCCCATCCTTGTTTCCAGTATTATTACTGACAATTTCCACAGCAAACTAATAGTAGTGAGAAGGTAGAGGCCATTACCTTTGTTGTAGACATTGGTGGGGAGCTGGATATCACTGTATGTTGTGTTCACCAGCAGATTATTGAAATGTTCATTTGGCTCCAAAATGAATTCATCTCCAAGCTCCACATAATTGTCATTTTCATCCTTCTCATTAATCAGGACAGAGTTGTAGTAATCAAACTGTTGATGAAGACAATGGAAAAGTAAAAGATTAAGAGAGAACAAGAAAATTACCAGTACTGCCTAAAAAATCACTCTTTAAAACATAAAGAAGGGACATATGGAGAACCGGGGCTTCAAATAGGATCAAGATGAGCAAGAAACTAGCTATTACCAACTGAAAATTGTCAAGTTGCCCAAATGGTGGTTGCTGACCAACTTCTTATTGTCTGGTCCCTCAGAGGCATTTAAGTGATTAACTGGAGAGGTGGAGTGTCTCACTGGGTCTGGCTCCCAGGTTTACTGCAGGGCATGCCAGTGCTGACCTTACTTGGCCTGTCTCTACAGCTGTCATTGACTAGAGTTAACTCCTGATGTACATCCAGCCAGGATTATCCCTTCATTCTGTCACTCCAAGTAGCAGGCACTCGTCAAGAGCAAAGGATCAAGCAGAAGGTGCTCAAGGACAACACAGTTCCCATCGTGTGAAGGTCACTGGGGATTTATACATACAGTCCCTTTAATACATTTAGGACATTCTTCGTCCTTGGATAACCTAAGTTTTTAAGATGTTTTTGCTGACTTTATCTGAACTAGAGGTTATTTAAGGATTTATGTTCAAGCACCATCAGTACTGAGAGGGTACAAATACAGATTCATGTACCTCAACTCACCCATGATGTGAATGCATTTGACCCGACTACCATAACTAATGTGATTCCTTTAAAAAAAAAGCTAGGAGAGATGAAATTAGTAGCCAGCTTGATTTCAACAAATGTTTTCATTCTCAGCTTTTCCCAGCATTGAGACATGTACTTGCAGAGGTAGCCTGCACTGCTAAGTTGTCTGTGTGTGCAGAATGGACAGAAGACTTCCTTTAACAGAATTTCACTCCAGCTCCTCTCACCAGCAATAATCCCATAGCTTGGCCACAACAAATTGTTATTAACAGAAAGCCAATTATCCAAATTGCTTGGACAGCACCAAACTTTCACCTAACAGAAGTCCTGACAAGTGGGTGTCTGTCTGGTAGAGAAAAGATGGTGGGAGCTGTTGAGAAAGATGGTGAGAAGCTCAGTTCATTTGGATTAACAGTTTGCTGAGGGTATTTGTAACAGCATCCTCCTCATTGCTCATTCACACTCAATTTTTAGCTCATTTTCCAGTCAAGTACCTCACAAAGTGCCAGCTAGTTTGCACTAACACACCAAGTAATGACAATGTTGGTGTGCAGTAAAAGTAATGCCAATAATATCACAGAGTTTAGTGTCTTCCCCAAATCCTTCCCCTCCCAAAGCCAAAGGATTAATCTGCATGGCCTTACTAGGTTTGAGATCTGCCAAGGGAGTCTCTTACTCCCTGAGTCTCTAGACAAACTGAGTGCCCTGGGGACAAGGAGATTCCTAACCTGTCCAGGAACCTGAGGTGGCTGTGTTCCTGGCTAGGCCTGTCTTTTGGCTGGTCTCTCTGAGGATGTGTGTCGTGTTTTGTCACTGATCATGATAAACTTACCTCCAGTGAGGAGTTGTACTCATGGTTCAGATCAGCGTCTTCAGCTGCTTCCACCAACCTCTAATGCAAGCACAGAAAGAAAGATGAGCAGGTGCTCGGGCAAGCCCTTCAGAAGCTACTCCAGCTGTATCAGCCACTCACACAGTTAATGAAGGGACACAACCGCCTCCTTCACCACAACAGATCATGGAGCTGTAAACTTCCCTCTTTCCCTCCTTTTCTGCTGACCTATCATTCCGTACTTCACCTTTCCAACTCGGAAGGTATATTTCCAGCTATTTATTGTCAAGTATATTCACAAGGGGCGGTCCCGTGGTGTAGTGGAGAGCACTCCAGTCTCCGACTCCCAAGGTCGCGAGTCTCAGTACGGGCAGCCCTGGCAGTAAATGCCTCCCTGCCATCCCATCCTGTCAGATTTCGGATGCTCAGCAGGGTCAGCCCCGGTCAGTACCGGCTGCTGTAGATAGTCCTAAGGAGACTTCACTGTCACTGTCCAAGCTTGCTCGGCCGTGGCAAATGAACCTTAGGACTTAAAAGGTGGGGCCAGCTCTGCACACGCTGTGCCTCACCTAAAAAATCCCCTGTGCAGGCTCGGAGGGCACACGTGGGGTGAGCCCTTCCCAAATCTTCGTTCGCGAAGATTGGCCATTATTATTATTATTCACACCTACTTACTCCAGAGTTGCTGCTAAACCCTTGAACAATTTTAAGTATCACAGGACATATACAAACAGAAAAAGGTCCATTTAGAGAAAAAAACAGACAGAGATTTAATTTCATTTTCCATGAACCCTTCCAAAAAGCCATGGGAAAGGCTTTGTAGACCCAGCTTGATGTTAGTATCTCATCAAAGCAAAAGGCCTTGTGGGAGTCTCACTCTGGTATTGTTACTGAGACAAAGACCATGATTTGATTTCATAAAGGGCTCAGTGATGCTGTGGCCATTTATAAGCTCTTACCATTTATGGAAGGCAATAAAATCAGCCAGTATTCTCCAGTATGATGCTTCAGGGCAGTAATTCTCAATTGGTACAGGCTGGGAAGGAATCCAGCTAAATATGTACACGTTTTCAGGGTTGCACAATCAGCAACAGTCTCAGCAAAACTACGTTTTGCTCCTTCACAAAGGATAAGGCAATCCAAACACTGGAAAAGTCTGGGTAAGAATTTAACGTTATGGGCCAAAGCTCTGGGCTTAAATATGCCCATATTTCACTCTGAGATTCAAATGATGTGTTTCTGGATGACTTTTCCACATTAGATGCCTTAAACAGTCACGGCTCTGTGACTACAGAAATAGGCTTTGCATAGAAGGTAAATACACAGGAATATGATGAATCCTTAGATGCAGGAAGTAAGAGGGGCTGTAACGATTACCTGCTCTGATCTCCCACACAGCAACAGCTAAGGACCTCTTGCCACCTCCTCCATGCTTCCCCGAGTACACAGCTAGAAATCCAAGCACCTTCCTTGCAGCTCGTGTTCAGGGGTTGCAGAAATTTCCCTTGAGCCACACACACAGCAGAAACAAGCTACTAGTCTTCAGTGGCCACAGTGCATGATGCAAGGATGAACTTTACTTTCACTTGTGAGAGGGGTTTTTTTAGCTCTTAAAACACCTCTTGTCTCCTAAAAGAGTCTTCATTCCCTCATATTTATTCCTAGACTTTTTTTAATCTTATTTCCTACTTTGGGCTGCGGGAGAAGCCAGCATTCCCTTGTCTGAACGCCCACACCCTCCCACCAGTGTCTGCTTAAAGCTCAGAGCGAGCAGCCAGCTGCATCAGCAGGCATTTGGTTGGGCAAAGAAGTCCTCATGCAACCTCTGCACCCCCACACTCCTGGAACAGGCACGAGGCTTGTGCCTGCTGCTCTGGGGCTGGCAGGAGAGGACTTCCTTCCCACAGCCCCAGTGGTCCTACCTCAACAGCTTCGACCTTCCTGCGGAGCATGCTTTCCATCTGCTCTGAGAACTTCTTCACCAGCTCCAAGCCATCCACCTCTTTGATCTTCAGAGTTGGCTCCACATCTTTGTACTTCTACCCAAGGGAAAAAAGAAATTCCTGTTGAGCAGGAGGCTTATATGGAAGGGGTGAATCTATTATTGCTGGCTGGCTACTGTTGTGGTGAAGAAAGATGTGTTGCAAGAATTGCTTTGATTTATCACCTTCTCCTATCTTTGCCTTCCCTTCTTTTTCGTCCCATAATTTGGGTGTGTGCAGATCAGCAATAGGACAAGGGGGCACGGGCTCAAGCTCTGCCAGGGGAAATTGAAGTTGGAGATCAGAAAACAATTCTTTCCAGAGAGAGTGATCAGGCATTGGAATGGGCTGTCCAGAGAGGGGGTGGATTCCCCATCCCTGGAGGTTTTTAAAGCGAGATTGGCTGTGGCACTGAGTGCCATGATCTGGTAAAGGGACTGGAGTTGGCCCAAGGGTTGGACTTGATGATCTCGGAGGTCTTTTCCAACCCAATCGATTCCATGATTCTATGATCACTGTCCATAAATTGAAGCATTTTGCTTAAGTAAAAGCAACTGATCCAACTGTGAGCTTGTGGCTGTTGAAAACAGCCATGTACCTGAAACTATTAGTGCCTACAAATTGGAGAGAAGCGAAAGGCCAACTTTTTCAAACCTAAAACATGCATTGTGATTACATCTATAGCAGCATTATACACATCACACACCTTAAATTTACTTAAGGCAGAGGCAAGGGGAAGGGAACAGAGCTATATACTGTCATTACATCTCCTCCTATATCATATGTGTTCTGAGGCACTGGTGGGAGGGATGTCATGCTGGTGCGTGTGCTGTCCTCTCACAGTGCCATCATGTCTGTAAGGTAACTTGCCAGGTCTCCAGCAAGAAGGGTCTGGTCAATGCTTCAGGAAAGCTAAGTTATGATGCGACTTATTGTTGCTTTAGGCTAAGAGCACCACAGAAGCATTTCCCAGAAACTAGGAATTACAAGCATGGCTACTTAGTGCTGCCTCCAGTGGGAGAGATGCTGTAACGTGGAGGATCTGAATGCTTTAGAGATAACTCGTTTCTTCTGATCAGGTTTCATACAATCTAGGCATTAAAAAAAAAAAACCAAGAGAAGTCCTAAACTATGTAACTAATCTGCCCTTTCAAGACTGGATACAATGGCCTTTATTTCTGCTTTTAAAAAAATCCCACAGCTAATAGAGATAGCCAGGTAAAAAAAGAGTAAAAAACCTGCCAAAGGACAGAGTAAGATTAACCTATTCAGACGAGATAGAGCCTTATCTCCTCAGCAGTATGGAAACAACAAATTGCAATTCTCTCATCATCAGTTTTCCCTGCAGTGTAAACAAACCACCCCCATCTCCACGTTGTATTAGCACGACAGCAGCAATCTCAGGCTGGACTGACTTCTTGTGCTGGGAAAAAAAAATGAGCTGGTGAAAAGGGTGAGGAGATGGCAGGGGCTTTGGTGACACTTGAATTAGAAGAAAGTGTCAGAGAAAAGACTTTGCATGTCTCTAGGGTGACTGAGTGGAGCTCTTTTTGTTCAAGAAGCTCCTCGATGGTCCGGGAGGGCAGCTGAGCGCAGGGAGAGTACGAAACGCCTTGAGGATGGGGCAGGCTGAGGCGGTCAGACAGAAATAGCAGCAGCATCCAGCCTGCAGCAGGGCATGGCAGGGAGGCCGCTCGCTCTGTCTGGCATGATTAATGGCAAGGGGTTTATAGATTAAAAACGCCAAGCCTCGCATCCCCTCTGCTGCGGCTGCGGAGCTGGGACAGACAGGAGGGGAAGGAGGAGGAGGAGATGGGGTGGGGCACGAAGGTTGGTGTCACCACGCTGCAGGGACAGGAATGTGCAGCGACAACCCCCCGGCTGAGGTTCCCGGCTGCTGACGAGAGCGGAGCGCATCCCAGCTGGTGTCTGTCCCATTTAGCTCCATGTCATGGTTTCGACGGGAGGGAAGTGATCTCTGCCAGGCCAGGCTTTAATCAGGCGCTCCCCGGGGGGAGGAGGGTAATCTCTCCTGGGAAAGCTGACGAAGGGGGGGACCACATCAGCACGGGCTAGCACGCGCTGTGCAAAGTGACCCGCCAGCGGTTACCTTGGGTCACAGCTTCGATTCAACAACAGGGCTTCTTACCTCTCATTTTTTAATGTGCTTTTGACGCATTGATAAGCAGATGTTAATAGGGTAAAAGTAATCATGACCAATCACGAGCAGCCTACTAATACCCTACAGGTCTCAGCCCTGAGATCTAGCCAGAGCTGGGAAGACAAAACAAACAAACAAACAAACAAAAAACACAAAGCAAAACAAAAACCCAACAAAAACAAACAAACCTTTCTGCAAGTTTCAGGTCATTGAAAGAATACACCAGGTTTGAGCTCAGATCCTCTTTAAGCTTTTTTCCTATAAACAAACCAGCAAACTACTTCATGCCTGTATTCCTGTCGCTAAAAATCTTCCCCTATTAATGACTCTTCACTCCAAGAGTTTCTAATGGTGGTCAACGGGGTAGTATTTGTGATTTCAATCCTATTACCAGACACCGTGGCTGAAAGTCAACTCAGGTGCTCACAGCTGGCCAAGATGATCCTGTACAACCTGCATTTAGGGTTCAGGTAATCAGATCACTATAATTTACAGAACAGGAATGAGGCTTGGGAGAACTTGCTGAAAGGATCTGATGTTGAAGAGAGGCCAAAAAGTTAGCTCAGATCCAACAGAAAATCTTTTCTTATTCTAGTACTTAGCTTTCCCTTAAAACAGAAGGAGCAATTCATTAAGATTCTCCTTCTGTAGTTACGGGGGTGGTAATTTAAAAGTGGAATATCCAGAATTCAGTATCCTAAGTTTTATCTGTGAACAGAGATATGTCACCAAATATATTTTCTTGTTCCCACCTCCATGAAATTTAGCCTATTGAAGTACACAGTGCTGCATTACTCACTGCTAGTGGAACTATATTAAGAGTGTGAAAGACATTCCTTTCATCTTCACCCAGGAAAATGTCTTGACTGAACTTCTGGAGTTTGTCTCTTCTTTGCCATGTAGTTTTTTGTCGTACTTTCTAGTAACTGCAGGGCTGGAGCCAAACCCTGCTGTCCAATCTCAGCTCAACCCACTGGGCAAGGCAATTGGCACCTTGGCTACAGAAGGAAGTGGGAGATACTTCTTAGAAACACCTATAGTGCATCACTAACACAGTAGAAGAAAAGTTAAGTTTTGGGTCTGCTGAAGCTGATGGTAGTTTTGTCACTTAAAGACAAGCCCTGAGAAGCCCAAAGTCACCATGGTATCCTCTTGGCATGGCTGCCATTTGTGGCCCAGGCCTATCTCTGGTCACTGCTTGGCCAGCTGCAGCAGCAAGGCTGTGGCAAACACACCTGGTAAGCCACAGGTTCAAACTGTTTGTTCCGTTGCTCTGAGACATGCTACTGCCCTCCCCCTACTCAGCATTTCACATTGCTTCTTTATTCCATCTGTGTTGCCTTCAGCTGTCCCAGACCACAGTCAATACTTTAACACAGATCCATCATCTCTGAGCCAGGTTTAAAGTGTGCATAATGGGCAAGAGAATACAAGACCATGAATGCTTCAGCCATCAAGCCAAAGCCACTCTGTTTGCTACCTCTGTGAGGTTTGATACCCTGACTGCTGAGGGCTTTCTCAAAGCTCCCTGATCCAGGGTAAAATCCTGCACCTGTGGATTCAAGGGATCTGATTCACCAGATCTCTGGGAACAATAAAGCCTGGTGAGAAGTCAACCATTTGGGTTTGCAACATGATATTAAGGTTCTTCTGGAGGAAGCAAACAAAAAACCCAAAGTAAACCGATCAAACTCAAAGCCACAAAAGAAAGTTTATGCTTAGTATTAAAAACAATGTTGACTTGCAAAGCATTCAGTAACTGAAAAATGATGGCTCTCAAAGCAACAATAAAGTGGTTGCTTCAGGACTATTAGGCACAAGGGAGACACAAAGTAAAATACAAAAGGTGATGTTATCTCTCAGTCTGTATTTCCTCAAAGGCAAAATACCCATTGACTCAGACAAACACTAAGAAAAAAAATTGCCTGGACCTCTTCACTGTGCTCCCCACCTTTCTGCTAGTCTGCACATAGACATGCACAAAGAGAAATATTTCACATCAAAAAGAAGCAATAGCTCAAAGAAGAGAAAAGTACCTGGGGAGTACACAAATCCACGTGTTTCATTTCCAGACTTTGGTGTACTTGGCTCCCCAGCCCTAACTCGCCCACAATCCATGCCAGTGTGATGATCTACATAAAGCTGTTTGGAGTCTGCCAGGGTGNCTCTGCCAGGCCAGGCTTTAATCAGGCGCTCCCCGGGGGGAGGAGGGTAATCTCTCCTGGGAAAGCTGACGAAGGGGGGGACCACATCAGCACGGGCTAGCACGCGCTGTGCAAAGTGACCCGCCAGCGGTTACCTTGGGTCACAGCTTCGATTCAACAACAGGGCTTCTTACCTCTCATTTTTTAATGTGCTTTTGACGCATTGATAAGCAGATGTTAATAGGGTAAAAGTAATCATGACCAATCACGAGCAGCCTACTAATACCCTACAGGTCTCAGCTCTGAGATCTAGCCAGAGCTGGGAAGACAAAACAAACAAACAAACAAACAAAAAACACAAAGCAAAACAAAAACCCAACAAAAACAAACAAACCTTTCTGCAAGTTTCAGGTCATTGAAAGAATACACCAGGTTTGAGCTCAGATCCTCTTTAAGCTTTTTTCCTATAAACAAACCAGCAAACTACTTCATGCCTGTATTCCTGTCACTAAAAATCTTCCCCTATTAATGACTCTTCACTCCAAGAGTTTCTAATGGTGGTCAACGGGGTAGTATTTGTGATTTCAATCCTATTACCAGACACCGTGGCTGAAAGTCAACTCAGGTGCTCACAGCTGGCCAAGATGATCCTGTACAACCTGCATTTAGGGTTCAGGTAATCAGATCACTATAATTTACAGAACAGGAATGAGGCTTGGGAGAACTTGCTGAAAGGATCTGATGTTGAAGAGAGGCCAAAAAGTTAGCTCAGATCCAACAGAAAATCTTTTCTTATTCTAGTACTTAGCTTTCCCTTAAAACAGAAGGAGCAATTCATTAAGATTCTCCTTCTGTAGTTACGGGGGTGGTAATTTAAAAGTGGAATATCCAGAATTCAGTATCCTAAGCTTTATCTGTGAACAGAGATATGTCACCAAATATATTTTCTTGTTCCCACCTCCATGAAATTTAGCCTATTGAAGTACACAGTGCTGCATTACTCACTGCTAGTGGAACTATATTAAGAGTGTGAAAGACATTCCTTTCATCTTCACCCAGGAAAATGTCTTGACTGAACTTCTGGAGTTTGTCTCTTCTTTGCCATGTAGTTTTTTGTCGTACTTTCTAGTAACTGCAGGGCTGGAGCCAAACCCTGCTGTCCAATCTCAGCTCAACCCACTGGGCAAGGCAATTGGCACCTTGGCTACAGAAGGAAGTGGGAGATACTTCTTAGAAACACCTATAGTGCATCACTAACACAGTAGAAGAAAAGTTAAGTTTTGGGTCTGCTGAAGCTGATGGTAGTTTTGTCACTTAAAGACAAGCCCTGAGAAGCCCAAAGTCACCATGGTATCCTCTTGGCATGGCTGCCATTTGTGGCCCAGGTCTGTCTCTGGTCACTGCTTGGCCAACTGCAGCAGCAATGCTGTGGCAAACACACCCGGTAAGCCACAGGTTCAAACTCTTTGTTCCTTTGCTCTGAGACATGCTACTGCCCTCCCCCTACTCAGCATTTCACATTGCTTCTTTATTCCATCTGTGTTGCCTTCAGCTGTCCCAGACCACAGTCAATACTTTAACACAGATCCATCATCTCTGAGCCAGGTTTAAAGTGTGCATAATGGGCAAGAGAATACAAGACCATGAATGCTTCAGCCATCAAGCCAAAGCCACTCTGTTTGCTACCTCTGTGAGGTTTGATACCCTGACTGCTGAGGGCTTTCTCAAAGCTCCCTGATCCAGGGTAAAATCCTGCACCTGTGGATTCAAGGGATCTGATTCACCAGATCTCTGGGAACAATAAAGCCTGGTGAGAAGTCAACCATTTGGGTTTGCAACATGATATTAAGGTTCTTCTGGAGGAAGCAAACAAAAAACCCAAAGTAAACCGATCAAACTCAAAGCCACAAAAGAAAGTTTATGCTTAGTATTAAAAACAATGTTGACTTGCAAAGCATTCAGTAACTGAAAAATGATGGCTCTCAAAGCAACAATAAAGTGGTTGCTTCAGGACTATTAGGCACAAGGGAGACACAAAGTAAAATACAAAAGGTGATGTTATCTCTCGGTCTGTATTTCCTCAAAGGCAAAATACGCATTGACTCAGATAAACACTAAAAAAAAAAATTGCCTGGACCTCTTCACTGTGCTCCCCACCTTTCTGCTAGTCTGCACATACACATGCACAAAGAGAAATATTTCACATCAAAAAGAAGCAATAGCTCAAAGAAGAGAAAAGTGCCCAGGGAGCAGACAAATGCACGTGTTTGATTTCCAGACTTTGGTGTACTTGGCTCCCCAGCCCTAACTCGCCCACAATCCATGCCAGTGTGATGATCTACATAAAGCTGTTTGGAGTCTGCCAGGGTGCATGACAATGTTGCCTGACAGTAAAAGGCATGTCTGCATCCACTTGAAGCACAGAAGGTGCCAAGGATGCAGAGAGAGCCCTCCAGGATGGCCCCTGCTTTAAGATGATGATTTTGAGAAGGTGCCTGATGTACTGCTTACTAAAGAAATGAAGGCTGAGAGAAGGACTGAAGAACGGGGTGCTGGCTGGTTCTCCTCTATTTCCTTACTCACAGGGAAATAAGAGGAAATAAAAGGGCTAAAGAAGTGGGGCTTGAGGGCTGAAAGGTAAATCTGAGCTGTTTAAACTGCTTAAGCAAAGTTAGGGCAGGGTAGGGCACAACATGCATTCAGGAGATGACTTTGCTGGAGGGTTTAAAGAGCAAGGTTGGATCCAGCTCATCTGTATCCCCTGCTGGAAGTGACATCTTTCCCTCTGAGTCACAGGTGACACTCTACTGTGCAAAGCACAATCAGCCTCTGCTGCATCCAGGCCCCAACACATGCAAAAGTGAACCAGACACCTTCTCCCCTCCAAGAGGAAAACCACATGTATGAGGACCGGGGCAGGCATGGGCTATTATTTTATAAGGCTGTCAGACCATCAGGAAAATACAGCTCTGCCTTGATTTCTCTTGACATGAGTACTAGATTGGATTTGGTTACATTCAGGCTTCTTTTTTCATCAGAAATGATTTTTCTTTGTTTCCAATGAATTACATCAAGAGCTGGTAAAAGTTGTGAATTTCTGTTCAAGATGACTATGAGTCTAATTGTTCAAGACTTTAATTTTTAATGGTACAGGTCTCATATAACCTCTATCCCAAAGGGATCAAGATCCCAAGAGATAGAACTCACAGTGTGAGCAGAGGTAGATGAAATATAGCCAGAGAGCCAGCACAGCCCAGCTGCCTTGACACTCACCTCAGTGCCACAGCTGCCATACTTGGCCTCCGTTGTTATAGTTCATAACCCTGTATTTTCAAGCTAACCCCAGTTCTTCATAGTTCCACTGACTTTTGGACCTCAAGGAATATGAGCTCCTTTTATCTGTTAGTAGAAATACCCACTGTGCAAGTTGGCTGTGTTGACCCACACCTATATAAGCATCAGACAAATACCTGACTATCAAATAACCCCAATCTGTACCTCCTTCCTACTGGAGCTCCAGTACCCACCAGACATGCCTTGGAATGTCACTTGGCATCTGGCAACTACTGCATGGGGACCCCATGGGTCACCAGGCAATGTGGAAGCATCATCAAAAGTGCTAAAAGCCAAACTTTTGCCTGCAACTGCCTCACGGTTAGTGCATGAAGTACCTATATCAGTACTGATAGTTTTCAATCCCATTGTGACACTTTTCTCCCAAGAAGAACTGATGATCAGCATCGATCTTTGTGACAGATGCCAAAAGACCTTCTTGGGCAAGACTAGCAAAGTTGATGCTGCAGGACATGCTCACTTACTCCAGACAAAAAGCAGCAATCAGGAGACACAGGAACAGCAAGGCAAGGAAAATTATATATGCATCCTTTTCTTTGCATTGGGATATGGGTGTTATTACCAATATGGGGACAGAAATCAGACACCTAGAAGGTCTAAGAGGCAACTCGTGACTTGTGTTGAAGAGAAGAATCAGAGAAACATTAAAGGAAAAGTTCTGGATGGCTGCAGGAAGTGGAGAAGTGACTGCATTCCTTCAAGGCCCACCAGTCCCCCAGAGCAGCCCTTGGGAGATGCTGATTCACACAGAGGGCAGAGATCACCAATTCTGAAAGAGGAACAGCCATTCACCACTGACTTAGGGAAACTTCTCTACAGCTGCAAATGGGACCATTTGTTTAAAGCCCCTGGAGCTACACCTTTTAATGCTGCTAGAGAGTTTAGTGCAACAGTGCCTGTTTGGTGTGGAAGCCAAGCACTGTGCCTCTGGAAGATCACTGTTTCCAGGGCACCTGCCTCAGGGCCCCTGTCCAAAGGAGAGCTTTCAGGGCAGAATTCAAAGCATTGATGAACAACTGGATGAATACAGATGGGGAAGCAGCAAGAAATGAGTGTCAGCTGAAGAACTGCAGGAGGGGATGATGGGATGACAGTGAGCTGGTGAATGATTAGTAGCAGAGGGACTGATAAGGACTTAGGAAAGGAGGAATGAAGGGACAGTCTGGGAGGGCACAAAATGATCCTCAGAGGGGAAACATGAGGAATGCTGTTTAAAAGTATTTGTAAAAACTGGGACAATTTAGGTGGCATTTAGCAATGGCTAATGAAAGCAGGAAAGGAATTAAACAGATGCCCCTCTTCAGTTCATGGAGAATGGTCACAGGACATCACTCTGTGCTTATGGATGGATTTGAAAGATAGCTGGAAACCTGCGTCTTTTTCTTTTTTCCACACCAGGGGGAAACCTTGGAGGGCTACACAGGGATAGGATGTGAAGCAAAGGGCACCCTCACAGACTTTGCCTACCTTCTGCAACAGGAGAGAGCCTGAATACTTAGTCACAATGGAGTACAGCTCCCCACCAAAGGCATCTGCCCAGGACTTCACCCTAAAAAGACAAAAAGAAAAGGAAAATCAACATTAATAATTCAAAGTCTGCACAACTTCATACTTTTTCAGACAGAAAAAACTCTATCTTCCCAAGTATGAACCCTGCTGTATTTTTCTAAGCTACTATAACAATGTTTTTTCCCCAGACTGCTAGCCAGACAAGCAGTAACTCAGGGGTAAGCTGCTCTTGGAGATTCTGCCCAGGACATTGGTGAGCAAGGAGAAACCTTTTGTTCTCCTGGTCTTGGTCACTATGTTTTGAGTTGAATTTGTCTCACCTAACTTTAGAGGTAAAAATTTCATCCTAGGTATGATCTGCTTTCCTTTGGTTGCTAGGAAAGTGAAATAATGAGCTTTCTGCAGACACCTATTTGTCTTCCCTGACAGGGCCTGGAGTGATGGGCTAGACACCTAGTGTCAAGACTGCTGAAGAGAAAGAAGTGTCAGACCTGGAAGAAGAGTGTCAAGATTCACTCCTTGGATTCAGTTCCTGCAGCAGTGCAGGACAGATATTAATGAGCCAGGCGAATTCACTGCTCTCACTGGTGATAGTACTGCTTGATAATGCCCCAGTAGATTATGCACCTCGTCACTGGCAAACACTACTCACATTTGTGCCATCCTCTAAATAATGGACAATAGCAATACCATATGGATGTTGGAGAGCAGCCTGAACACTGAGCCAGCCAAATCAAAATAGATGGCTCTCAAAATTGACAGAGCACTTTATCAGAAATCTGTTACATGATCTGCATTAGGCAGTTCCACCTACGTGCTGTTCCTTCAACAAGAGAGATGTCTTTAATGCAGTAAGTGGCCTTCTCCACTTACCAGAATACACTACTTATTTATGGTGTGCAGAGTCTCACCCATGGCTTCCAGTAGATTTCTTTGAGTCCCAAGCAGACTTTAACCTCAGGGCCTGATGCCCCAGTGCATTGCACCACAAATAACACATCAACATAGAGATGATCTCTGGAATAAGGACAGCATAGCAATGGTAGAATAATCACAAGAGCTAACTTTAGCCTAAGAAAGCCTGTTTAGACTCCCCTCTTGCAAATATGGACACATAGGCAGCTCTAGGCAATGATTGGGAACATACAGAGGGCTTCTGATCTGTGCCTCTCTCCACTGCCTATAAAAAAAGCATGAGAGAGTGGGTGTCTTTTTAAATCAGTCCTTAATTGGCAATGAGACATTCATATTTAACCACTGAGTGTGAAATAGCACCAGCTGAAGTAATTTTTTTTTTCATTGTGCTCTGCATCTTATTTTGAGAGCCAGAGCTTTTATATCATCATGTCATCCTTGGAGAAAAAAGAATACAAGTATTTTCTAGGAGACCAGGATTTATTGGGCCATAAGAGAGTTATTTTAGCAAGACTAGAATAAAAGAGGAAACCAGAAACAGGGATCCCATGGGATGATTCTTTGTTTGTTGTAGTAGTGACTAACACATTCCCTTAGATATGAAGATCTCTGGATCAATATCTAACTTGACGCCCATCTGCTGCTGCTGGCTTTATAAGTTTTATGTATGAGATGTTTTGTGCTGATATTAACTAATACTCTCTCCAGTTTCCTCACCTTCTACTGTAGAAAGAGAACCTAAACATGAAGCTTGGGATAGTAATTTTAGCAGGGATGTTTTTTACCCCATTTGCCTTCAAAAAAAAAAAAAAAAAGAAAGAGGTGCACTTGTTCCTGGTCTTTCTGGTTTGTGTCAGGTCTGTGGCCATGTGTGTGCCCCTACTCCTTCCAGCCCTCATAATTTTTCAACCCAGCAGGGTGGAAGAGGCTGTGGTGTTGATTTCTGATTAGTGGGTGCAGTTGAGCCTCTTCTTGAAAGTTCTTGAAACTTCCAGTAACAGCAGAGCTCAAATAAAAAGGTCGAGGTTTGTGCAATTTTGGGATTTGTACATGGATGTTCCTTGTGCTGGGTCAACTCCTACCCTGGGAAGGCTCTCTCAGCCATTTCTGAGTCACTACTCTGGCTCAGGGGCTGATACTTCTGCTAGTCTTGAAACAGAGAAGGAAGGAGATGCAAAGGCAGGAGGACCAAAGAGAGGGCCAGAGACCAGCAGCATTGGAGGGCTGGTTTGGAAGTTAGGGAGCACAGAGAAATTAGAGGTACAAAGGTCCAGAATCACTGTGTTACATGTCTGAATATTGGACAATTAAAAATATCTGGTGGCATTTCACAGAAGTTGAAAAGGAGGAAAGTGAAGAGGCAGAAATACACTGTAATTTACACATCTAACAGTCAGTTATTTGCCAGGGAAATGAGCAGCCTTAGAGTACTAGGGAATTAAGGGCAGCTTGTTGAAATTAGATCAGTTTCCCTTATTTTTTTCATAAATAAAGGCCAGTCTAAAATTCATCATAGAATCATAGAATGGATTGGCTTGGAAAAGACCTCCGAGATCATCAGGTCCAACCCTTGGGCCAACTCCAGTCCCTTTACCAGATCATGGCACTCAGTGCCACGTCCAATCTGCGTTTAAAAATCTCCAGGGATGGTGAATCCACCCCCTCTCTGGGCAGCCCATTCCAATGCCTGATTACTCTCTCTGGAAAGAATTTTTTTCTGATCTCCAACTTCAGTTTCCCCTGGCAGAGCTTGAGCCCGTGCCCCCTTGTCCTATTGCTGAGTGCCTGGGAGAAGAGACCAACCCCCACCTGGCTACAACTTCATGATGCAGAGAAATTTCATCTAAAGCTGCTGGCTTCATCAACTCAGGAGCAGATGTATAAAGGCAATAGGGGAAGCCTAAAGAGCCCATACCAGGTTGATCTTTACCTCTCCCACCAGTATTTCCCAGTGTTCCCATTAGGCCAAGAAGAAGCCTGCTCCAAATCCTCACCATCCTCAGAGCTGCAAGCCCTCCTGCCCATGCCCTGGCCAGCTGACAAGCAGAGCTGTGTCCAGGAGGAAAGAAGACGTGGTTTCTGTGCTGAACTTGCACCCTAGAAGCATCACTGGTAACTGAGCAGATTTTTGAACTGCTGGAGTTAAAGCCGAGTGAGCTTTGCAAAGATGGGAGTGAGTTGGCAACGAGCCAAGCGCGATGCAGCAAAGCCAGACACGACTTGGGGAGCAGCACAGGCCAACTCCGACTTGTGTCACTTAACTGTGATCAAACCCAGCTGGTGTTTAAAAGACTGGTTTTGTGTCCCCTACATGTCCCTGTGTAACCTATGGAACAGGTCCATTTTCTGCTGATTTACTCCCTTTGGACCCCTGGCCAGTGTGTTTCTCTACTGAAATTTCATTTCAAAAGGGCAACTTTTGTGTTTTAGTAAAATTCATGAGTGGATTTGAAACACCAGGGATTAATTCAGCTCTTGGTCTGGTTTTAGTACTGGGGAGAAAAGCTCTTTTTCTATTGTTTATTCTTCATTCTTGTACATGAATAAGTTCCAAATTGGGCAAAGTGACGTAAATCTTTTTCTCAGTAGTAAAGGGCTATCACATTATAACTAAACACATCAGAAAAGGATTTGGTCAGAGATTGCCTGCCTGTAATCCCTGCACTTGTATTCGGTGGCAAAAACAGCAGAACGGACAGGCTGGCTTCTTAATGCCACAGGTTTCAATGCCAAAAGTTATTTCCATGCAGTATTTATCCTGGGCATGGAAAGTCAATTTGCATGGTTTGAAGTTATCAGAAGTTGGAATTTATTCTGTGGAACCTTTGTGTCCTTTTTGTGAAACCCAAATCAGAAGCACTTTGCTGAGGAAGGGCTTGATGGTGCAGCCAAGAATAAAATTAGTAGCAAAGGTTCCTGAGACAATCTTGAATAACATCAATGCAGCACTTGGTAATTCCATGGGCTGTGTTGGTGGGCACATGTGTAAGGGTCTTACTGGCAATTTATAAAACATTTTCCTAAACTCAGGAAAGGGCTTGAGCTGACTTGTTGATTTATTGGGCATATCTCCTCCTGAAACTGGATGGCAGTATTGCCTCCTTTGCAGCCCAGCCCCTGTCCTGTGCCAGCAGACCTATCCCAGTGCCTGAGAAGCTGCCCCACAACTACTTTTACCAATCGCAGTGCTGACATTTTTAATCCTTAAAGGATTTAACTTGTCTAAATCAGCTTAACAAGGTGAAGTTTTTATAAACTGGGGTTGCTGAGAGCTGTTAGGCTCCTGGTGGGTTGCCAGGGCTGCTTTGCTGGTGGGGAACTTTCTGGCAGTGTCCACGCTGGAGGAACCGCTTGTCACACCAACACATACGCAGGCCCCAGTGCCCTGCAAACCCACATCCAGAAACGTCCACCAGGGTTCCCTGCATGTGCATTAGCACCTGGACCCAAACGCAATGGGTAAAACAAAACATGGCTGGGTATGCCTTGTATTGCAGCTCAGCTTTTCTTTCTTTTCCTCCAGAGCTCTGGGGAGGACTATCATGCCCTTTTTAGTGAGGTGGAGCAGGAACGAGCAAGAAGTGCCACGGCCCCTTTCCTCCATTCAGCCTTCTCCCACTAACATCTCCTGACATTCCCACACGTGAGTAGATGAGTATGTGTGTATTACCCAGGCTGCGTTTGTGTGCATGAAGGCTCTTTGCAGCCATCAGTGTCCCAGACCAGGGCCAGGAATCAGAGCTTCGAAACTGCAAACCTTGCCCTGCACGATCTGGAAGGATCTTGTGTGCGACACAGACATGTGTCTTTGCTCACCCCATGTGTAGCCTCCCACTGCCAGATCCTGGGTAGTGCTGTGCATTCCTTGGGTTTTCCTGACATACTGAAAACACTTTGCTAAACTGGGGAGCTGCCAAACTGGGGCCACTTGCATCAGCCTCCGTGGTTGGATCTCCGCAAGTGGCAGCGGGGTTTTACAGCGTGGCTTTAAACTGGTTTTGCCTTCTGCCACCCAATGCATTAAGCAGATCATTAATAGATGTCAAAGTGCTTAACTAAAGCAGATGAGTAGCATTGCTATGCTTGACAAATGGGGAAAAAGAGGTTATTTCATCCTATGCTAGACACGGGAACTGAATGTGTGGCTCCGGTGTCTGTCCTCCGCCAGGGGCCATCGCTACCATCGCAAGGAAACACCACCCTACAGCATCGTGCCCCTCCGGAGGAGCCTGCAATCGCAGTGCTGCCACTGCCAGGGAGACACTCCCACCCGCCTGCCATGCCCACGGATTGCCCACTCCACGCCAGGCACACGCACGCCAGAGGAAGAGGAACACTTACGTCTCCAGCGGGATCTTCGTCTGGGCCCTGGCAGGGGTCAGGAGGCAGAAGAGACAGAGCATCATCCACGGGACGGCCCAGGGCCCCATCCTCCGCGCACCCACCATCAGCAAGGGGAGCGGCCGGCGGGGTGAGGGGGCTCCCCGCCCTTCCTGCTGCCCTGGGGGGGCTCCCAGGCGGCCCCCGCCATCCTGCCGGGCTGGGGGCCCTGCTGCTGCGGGGCCGAGCCCCGGGGGTACCCCGGCTGCCTCTGCCCCGGGAGCGTCTCTCCCGCTGCCGGGCGCCGTCAGGGGTCTGCAGTGCAGGGCAGGAGCCCGAACCCTGCCGGCACCCCTGGTGGGTGCGCACCCACAGGTGCGCTGCGTCTCCGCGCCCCGAGGAGCAGCCGAGCCAGGAGGGAGCTCCGCGCCGGGAGCCGCAGTGGCTGCGTAATCCCCTGCCAGCCCCTTAATCCCCTCGCCAAGCAGCAGCAGCCACAGATTTAGTGAAGTGGAGTGGGATAAAATCACCCGGGATTACTCTGATTCCTGAAGACGGGTCTTGGCTTCTCCAACCGGAGGTCAGGCCGTGCCTGCTTTAAAGGGGTCTCATCAACATCCCGAACACCTCTGCCTGAGCTTTGATCTCTGTCTGACAATGCAGGATGCTGGCAGGTCCCTTTGGCAGGTTGTCCCGGCACTGCCTCCTCCCCAGTGGGTACCTGGGATTGGCACTGGGAGTGGGGGGACTATGGTGGGTACCAGAAGGTACCAGCAGGTTCGTGCCAGCCCCTGCTTGGCAGTGAGGTTTGTACGGGACAGATGAGGCCAGGCAGAGCTGGTGCCTTGCCAGCATCCAGTGCAGGTTCAAGGCCATCGCCAAGGCGTTTGCCCTCCAAGATGGGAGTGGGAATCTCACACTGGTGAGGGGAGAGGTGGGAAAATGAGCAGTGGGAAACAAAAGCAGTGTGAAAGAAAGGACTCTGCCAGTTTTAACTGATCACTTCCTAATGTGAATGATTATTTATTAATAGTCAGACCTTTCCATTTGTGCAACATTCAATTGAGATTGCCATCCCCTCATCTGTGTCTGGAGACCAATGAATCAAAGGAGCCCAATGGCTGAACTTGATGAATAGCAGGAAGTAGCAAACTGCATGCTAAGGTGAGGCACACACTATTGAAGCTCAGTATTGTCATGAGAAGTATGAATTATAAATAACTACAGATATGGCAGAAGAAAGATTATAAATTACTACAGCAACCTGTTGAACAGCATGACTTTACTGCTATGAATTAAGCCATTTATTAGAGTATCTTCCAATCATCTTTTGCACCTTTAAAAATTAGTTAATATAAAATGCAAAGCCATGCTATGTTGTTAGGTTTCTTATGAGGGTGTGGAGGGGAAAGCTGGCTGACAAAACACTGAAATAGAATTAAGGCATGTACTATAGATGTGCTGTTGAGTGCAGCACTGGTGCCTGTTCTGGCTTAACACCAGCTGGCACCTGAGCCTCACACAGCTCTTTGCTCACTCCACCCTGGTGGGATGGGGGAGACAATCAGAAAAGAAAAAGGGAAAACTCATGGGTTGAGATAAAGACAGTTTAATAGGTAAAGCAAAAGCTGCACATACAAGCGAAGCAGAAAAAATGGGAAGCCATTCACCACTTGCCATTAGGCAGGTGTTCACCATCTCCAGGACAGCAGGGCTCCATCATGTGTAACACTGGTTTGGACAGACAAACACCATCACTCCAAATGTCTTCCCCTTCCTCCTTCCCCCCCAGCTCTGTGAGCTCAGCAAGGTGCCATATGGTGTGGGATATCCCTGTGGTCAGTTGGGGTCTGTGATCCCAGCTGTGTCGCACCCCCACCAGCATCCTGTGCATCCCCAGCCCACTCACTGGTAGGGTGGTATAAGAGGCAGAAAAGACCTGACTCTGTGCTAGCCCTGCTCAGGAGTAACCAAAATATCCCTGAGATATCAATAGCGTTTCCAGCACAAATCCAAAACTCAGTCCCATAACAGCTACTCTAAAGAAAATTATCCCAGCCAAACCCACCATGGATGTACTTTAAATGGCATAATAGAAGTGACAGAGAAATACAGAGAAAGAAATAAAGCCATGAAACATGAAAGAGAGGTTAAATTGTATGATAAGGAGGCTGAAAACCTGTGGTGAGCAGTTAAATAATTACAGGAATAACTAACCTCAAGATAGGATGGTTTTGTCATTTATTATAATCTTTGCTCCAGACTGAGTGTCTTACTGAAAGTTCCAATCTTCTTCAGGCAGAAGTTGTGGGCTTGAAGGGCAGAAATTTCCAAACTGTCTTCTTAAGTCTTGCAAAAAGTTACATGGGAAGGTTGAAATGGTTGTTTCTGACCTTAAAAGCTACAAAAAATTTCTACACACACAAACACTCTAGAGGCAGTGTCTTCAGCATACCACATGCATGCACAGCAGTTGCCATAGTCAGCTCAGGAAGGCAGCAGGCAGAGAAAATCTGGGTTTTAATAATGCACTTCTCAAATTGCCAAAATGTTCTGTGGGGGCTCTTACCCATAAAGGAGTACATATATTCCCACATGGTCCTGGGGAAACCTGGAGGTGAGGGCAGGACACAGAAAGGTATTTCCTCCAGAAATGCTCATTGTGTCCCCCACGGGAATAGAGGGAGCTGATTACCCTTCCCCCGACTCCAGCCTGATGCTGCTGGGACTGGGAACCACAGGGTTGGGCTTCTGCTGCCTTGTTCTTCCTCTGCAGCCTGAAAAGAGGAGAAGATTGCTCTTAGAGGAGCTAGGAAGGCTGACAGTCAAGGTTTCATTTGTCTGTGTTTACCAGGATTAAAAATGAGGGGTAGCATCCTGGCTGGCAGGCTTCTCTGTCTGGGTACTTCAGGAAAGAGATGATAAAAATTCACATTCTGAAAAAATCTAAAATGAGATCTAAAAGCAGGAGTATCGACATTGTAGATGGCATTTTTTTTCCAGTTTGCAAGGAGCCATATAAATAGCTATTGTGAGTGATTTTTGCAGGATCTTTTCAGTAACCCTCCCAGCCACGGTGTGCTATTTGCAGCTGGGACCCAGTTTAATCCAGATGGGTTCTGGCAAGAGCCCTTGTCTGGGTGTGTGTGGAAACCCCTGAAACACTGATAGAAAAGGCAATGAGACACAGGAACACGCTGAACTGAGATCTAAATCCCTTTATTTGGATTTATCTCATTTACTGGATATATCTCACTTAACCCCTTAATGATCTAAAATTGCAAGGAAGTAAGATTTGAAGATTAAATGAAAATAGCACTGAAAACTGAAAACCCCAGGTGCCTGGAGGGCCCTTAATGGGATTAGTGTGCATCCAGTTACTTCTGCAGAGTGCAGCCACCACAGTGTGTAAGCACAGTTGGAGAATGGGAAGGAGATAAACAACAGCAGGGTCTGACTAGGGAAAAAGAAAATTAATCCTGTGAGAAAGAATGAAAGCAAAAACATAACAAGGGAGTTTAAGGCTGCAAGAGAGATGAGGTGAACAAGTACAGCAATGCAGAGCTACATTTGCAAAACCACGAGGCAATTAAAAAAAGCCATTGTGATTTTGTACTGTATTCACAGGCACGAGGAAAATTCACCAGCTTTATTTATTTCTGGTTTGATTCGAACCTGAGTTCAGTTTGGATTATCATGTTATGAGAAGATGCTGGGGAATGTTAAGACTAGCAAAAGAACAAGCATCACCAAAACAGTGGTTAAGAGGTGTAGTCTTACAGGGAAAACTACACTGAGTGTCATGGAATCATAGAATAGAATCACAGAATAATTAAGGTTGGAAAAGGCCTTCAAGATCATGCAGTCCCACCATTAACCTACACTGCCAGGTCAGCCACTAAACCATGTCCCTAAGCACCACATTGACAAGTCTTTTAAATAGCTCTGAGAAAGCTGATTAGAAAGATGCTGGGCATGGCACAGCCTCTTGAGGCAACCTGTCTCCATGTACTACTTATCAATGAGCCACAGTTCGTGGCAGCCAAGTGTCTCTTTCTTAGAAAGACAGCTGGAACAGGGGATATGGCAACAATGTTGAACACAGCAAAGAGAAGATCATGCAGCTTCATGGAGATGAAGAGCAGAAGGGACAGTGTCTCAGCCTCCTAAGGCACCCAGCTCATTGTGATACTACTTTTGTAGTATCTTGTAAACCAGTAGTTTGTTGGGCTGAATTTGGTCACCAGAGACACTTCTTCCCCATGGCATCTCTAGTAGTGTTCTCTCAGATGGCCCATGCAGTGAAGCAGGACTGCTCCCTCCCATTTTCTGGATACTCTGGATCAGTGTCTCAGGGATCACATGGAGCAAACATCAGGGTCCTTTTTGCACCATAGGTATAAGAACAGGGGAAGGGGTTTCAGGAGATCAGCACTGATTTATTTTTCGTTCTGGAGACACTGGGATCTTGCTGTGTGGTTGCCACCACTGCATACCTCAAAGTCGTTGCTCCATCATGATCCTCAACTTAAAACATCTGGGACATAATCACTTAGTAAGAATAATGTGCTTTCATTTTGAATAACTTAAACCAGGTCATGATGGGAATAAACTATGCAGTCTTGTTCACAGCAGATGCATTTATCAGAGCTCATAATCTTGTGCCTCTCATTACCTCTTGACAGGACTCCTTAGATGAGTATCTGGGTACAAAAACTCCTTTCTATCCTGGTCAAACATTGTGCTTATGAAACTGCTCTCTCACCCTCCTATTGAAGAGATATGAGGACAGTGTCTCTGGCTTGTCTGAGTAGGTGTAACCATTCCTCTGTGTGGTTTGGAGAGCAGGCATGTGGTGTTCTGCCAATACCAGAGAATCCAGTCTCCCTATCCTGGCAGCTGCCATGGGGAGGGTGCCCTTGCCAGAAGCAGTGATGGAAAAGTACTTTTAGTCATGGTTTTACTGGCTGGTCACGCAAACCTCTTCTGATGAGGTTTCAGTGCTGTGGAGAGTTGCCACTCCCAAGCTGAGTTTGCAGAGGTGTGGATTTGATAGCTGAGTGGGGATGGGGAAGGAGGTGCTCCTGCATCAGGCAGGACTGTAGGGCTGGGGTGTGGGGGCTGAGGAGGTGTCCCTGCAACTGAGATCTGCCCTCCCACCCTGCTTGGTCACATCAGGACCTGTAGAATCCCAGCTGCCCTCTGGGAAGCTGCAATAAAACACGGAGATGTTGTCTGATCAAGAATGCTGTTAAGCCACATGACTGGCAGCACCTGGGACATTTGGGATGGTGACATCTGAAACAACTTCATCATCACGTGGTGCTGGGTGAGCACAGCTTCTTTGAGTGCCCCTTCCTTACTGCAGCCCTGGTGGGAAAATACATCACTCCCAGGTGTGTTTTGGGTTAAATTAGCTGCTTTTATTACCTTCCAGGTGCAGGGAAAATGCTTGATACAGTCTGCAGCCATGGAAAGGTTCTTCTGCCATTGGAGTCTGGGCTGATGAGTGCCCCTGGTCACAAGGAGGCCCTGATATGACTCCACAGACAAGGCATGCACAGGCCTATTTCCCATGGGAATGCACCTGATCTCTTTGTACCTGATCCCTGGCTAGAATCTCTGTAGGGCAGCCCAGAGTCACCCCTAATGTAACACAGGGGGATTATACAGAGGAATATACAGGTACTCTCACTGGAATGTAGGCAGGCAGGAATTACAGCATTGCCTTCACTTCAGGTTGTCTCAGAGGCAGTGAATAATGGATGAATGTCTGGCCTGCAGAGCCTTATGAGGTGCCAGCAGCATCACTCAGGCCACATGTGTCCTTCTAGACCCCACATTCTATCTGTGTGCTCAGTAGATATCTGCCTGCAGACCCATTCATCTGCCAGCCACATGCTCTCCCTGGAGTTTTACAGAAGCAGCCACATAGGTGTCATGTTAATTAATGCCTTCGGCTGGTTACTTTGCCTTTTTTCCTTTTTATTTTTTTTCCACAGTCTTGCTCTAAATTTAGACTTGTTTAAATACTCCAAGAAGAAATGAGCATTTTTTTTAAATTTGTTTTTGCTAGCAGCATTTTAAACCCTCATCAGACACAGTGTTCTGAGCAGCAGGAAATTCAGGGCACAGAGGGAGACACTAAGAGAGAGCAGAATGCACAGGAAACAAAAAGCACTGAAGTACTTTTTCACCACCTCCGAAGCCACGGCAAGAAAAGAAGGATGAATTAAAAAATAAAAAGAGGAAAAGGAAAAGTAAGTGAAAGCAGATGCTCTGTTTGGGGAGAACTGTGAGCAGAATGCAGCTTTCCTGGGTGCTGCCACAAAGGCACCCAGAGTGAAAGTCATCCTTATCTCTTCACTACTGAAGGGTTAAAACTTATTTTTTTTTCTGTTTTAAGTTCACCTGAAAGAACGTGATTAAGAAGAAGGGAAACCCCATTTTAAAGATATTAAAGCCTTTTGTGACAAACTGGCTGCACTAAAACATGGGGTTTTTTTGTTTGGGTTTTTGGGGGGGAAGGGGGGTAGGAGGGGAGGAGGCTTGTCTTTGTGGGGCATTCCAGGAACTGTGGTCCATCAAGTGACTAAATAAATTATACCACTTATTTTGCTCATCTGTACATGGCAAAGACATTTGACTCAGTGCACATCTAGCAACATCATCTATGTTGCCAAATCCTTTGTATTATGTGTGTGATGCAATGACCCTATTCAGGGAACAGGCTACAGATACCTCCTTGTCTCTGTTCAGTGTGTAAGGATTAGGATTTTGTGAGGTTATCAGGACAGAGGTATTTGGGCCAAAGCAGAGTTGCTCCAGCCTGACTGGGCTAGAAAGGAGGGTCCTTCCTCCCATGTGTTCCCCTGTCAGAGTCAGCAGGTGTGAGAGGTGCAGAAATGAGTTACTTGCCTTTGTGGTCTGATGTTGCCACCTCACCTATTTGCTGAAATCCTGGTAAAGATTTATTAGGTAATGGCTAATGGGTATTTTGGAAATACAGGGTGCTCTGTAATTTTCTGAGCTCTTGCAGAAGGAGACAGCAGAGCCTCCAGGGTCAAGGAGCCTCTTCTCATTTGGCAAGTGATGTACAGGGGCAAAGCAACAAACCTGTCTGCTTCCCTCTCCTCCCCTGATTTATTTGGATCACACTGTCAATTTACACAGGGTTGGACTGAGCCCACGGGGTGGCTGTATCTGTTCCCTGGCAATAGGGGTGGATTAGGGAGCCAGTGGAGCTGGGTTGCAGCACTCTGCAGACCTCTCTGCACCGATCCAGGCGTTCAACATCTGCCTGTCAGGAGGAATGGCATCAATACAGACGAGCTGACTGTCCCCTGTGTAGTGTCTGTGGGATTGCCTGGCACGTACAGCAGTCGTGCCTGATCCCTGGGGAAGCTGCTGCGTGCTACCACAGCATAAATAAAGGGCAATGCCTAGGCAGAAAGACTTTTCTTTTTTTTTGGTAATCTTTCAAAGATGTCCTGTTAGTTTTATTTATTTTGTCACTGATACATAACGTTCAGGCAAGAGCTATTGTAGAAATGTATATCAGAATTTCTGGAATATTCAGAACTCAATTAAAAATATTAAAAGTATTCTTCCCCTTCTCCCCCTCCCCCCCTTCCCCCGCCCTTTTGATTTCACAGAAGGGAGCAGCTTTGCCAACATTCTAGGTCAGAAATTAGAGCTTGTCATGCTTTTCTCCTTTGAAAAGAAGACTACTTTTTTCCCCACAAAAATCAGAGGCGATCATTTCGGTGTGATTAAAGATAAAAGCTGGGCTTTGGATACATTTTACCACACACTGATGTAGGTGTAGATAAAACCAGTCCATTCTTTCATGAATATTAATGAAAACATGTTTTGTGATTTTAGGCAACCGTCGATTGTTATTAAAAAACCCTGACAGTTTTGAAGGAGAGGTGGGGGAAGGCTCCAAAAGGTTTTCCACATCCAATTAACACCATTTTGCAGCAGCTTGTGTTTTGCTCCAGAATTGCTCTGTACCGTGTGTGAAAGGTGCTTCCTGACCTCCAGCTGCTCCACGGGCTGGGGGAATGGAGTCCACCCATCCCAGCATGGCAGCGCCGGCACTGTCTCCTTTTAAACTCTTTTAACCTCTGGTTGCAATTCAAGTCACTTCCCGTCACCCTAAATTGCCTCCGAGTCCGTAATTAGCTCAGTCACCTGCCAACTTCCATAACACACACTCATTCTTCCTCCCTTCAACATCTGACAGCATCTCACTCGGCGAGCAGCTTTCAAACAGATTTCCCCTCCACCCCAGGGGTTTTTGCGCTGTGAGCCTGCCCTGAAAGGATGAAGATACAAATCATGTTGTGCCCAGGAGGATCATTAAATGCCTTCTTTGATTTCCTTCAAGGAGCACAAATGAGCTGAGGAAGCAAACCGGTGCATTTGTTGCTGGAATTTTTTGTTTATGTTTTTTTAACCCCCATTGGCATGGGTTGGAGACAGTGAGCCTATGGAGGGTGAGGTCTCCCCAGATTACAGCCATCTCCTCCCCACATAGGTGCTGGCTAAGGAGAACATCAATAACCCCTCCCAGGAAAGAGTGTCTCTCAAGGATTTACCCTGGTCTGGGCACATGTGTTTTGAGAGCGAATAATCTCTCTCTTACTGCTGGAATGTGTAACATTGTGCAAAGTATATGTCTGAAAAAATCAGTTTCCAGCAGCGTGGCTTCTTCTGCTTCCTCCTGCTGTTGTCAGCATCTGGGCAGCACGTGGGACAGGCAGCAGAGAGACAGGAACAGCTCAGCAAACCATTTGCTTGCGTTGGGGACAGAGCAGTCTGCGGCATGGTTGAGATAAAATTAAGAACTGCATTCCCTGGAATTCAGATTACCAGAGGTACAGATAGATAAATATTTAATAAATAGCAAACGTAAATATAAAATTTTAATAACATCAATAAATATTTATAAATTTTATATTGTAGGGAAAAAATTGAATTCCAAGTTGTGATGTCTGCCTGAAATCATCTGCCATTTGCTAAAACAGCACTCCAACTCCTGCCTTCTGGTTAGTGCAGTGTCAAGGCTGAAGTTAACATCTTTTTAAGCCAGAGGCTCCTGAAGTTTCAGACAGAAGCCTAACAGTTGTGCCCTGAGGGATTCCTTCACAGGAAATCTGATGTGCATAAAGTAGGCAGAGCAGCGCAGAAATCTCATTAGTGATGGTTGCTTGCTGCAGCTCTGACCTTAGCTTAATTCGTTCAAGTGATGCTGGAGTTAATTGGTGTTCTCAGTTTGGGGTGATTCCCTTTTATAACTGCAGTTTAAACCTAGATCTACTCTACTTGCCGGGCCTATAATTCCCCTGGAAAGAAAAAGCATTACCTGGCTCTTCCTGTGCTCTAATGTATAGTGTCACACTTTGATAGCCACTAAGCTGTTGTATGGCTGTGTAGGGGCCAAAATGGCACAGAAGGCAGCAGGGACACCGGTGTTGCAGCTTGCATGTTTGTGATCCTCGTGGAGTACTCCTGAACAGGTACAACAGCCATTAAATCTCAATGTCTTTGTCCATTTTCAAAGCATGCTGCAAGAATTGAGGACCACATCAGAGAGACCACGATGGATGGAGTCAGCAAAGCTGCTCCAGTGATGCCGACCTTGGAGCGCTGGCAAAGTCTGGTTGGAAGGGGCAGGTCCTTGTGGTGGCTCTCACAGGGTACATGAGAGCTGTACCCAGCTGGGAGAGAGAGGGACAGCAGCCTGTGCCAGCATGGGCAACCCATCATGCTTTGTGTTGTGTCTCAGGAGAGCCCTGGGCAGATGAAGGTGACATTTGCATAGCAGGCCAGATCAGGTGTCTGGGGCTCGGTGGCTGTGACTTGGCAGCAGTGGCTCTGTCATGGGACCTGCCTTTGTAGCATTAGTGCTGTCTGCAGCCTAAATTATGTCAGACTCTAAATTAGGTCATGCTCAGGCTTCCCTCTGCACTTTGCAGCTGTGTAAGACTCTACCATCCTCCGAGTGTTACCTACCCCTGTAGACCCCAGTGCTGAAGGGAAACCATGACCAAGGACAGCAGCTGGGGTTTACAGCATTTGTTGTCCTGCAGCCTTAAGGTTTATCCCTCTCTGTAGCCCAGACACGAGGCCAGCCACCTCTACTAGGCCCCTCCACCTGCTCTCCTGCTCCAGCAAAGCCCCTTACTCAACGTGCACCTCCACCTTGCAAGCTCCAGCTCGTTTAGGAGGTGAATTCCTGAGACTGGATGTCATTCTCTGGGGTTGCTTGGGAAGTACACAAGGCCAGAGACACAGCACTCCCTACCCCACCTGGATGTAAACTAACTGTGTCTGGGATTTCACAAGTCTTTTGCTGGGCACCTTCAGACTGTGTTGGTACTGGTCAGTCTTGTCCTATCTTTAAAGTGCTATAAGCTTTGACTTTGCCTTCTAGAGGGTTTCCAGAGCTCTTTTGGTATTTTTTCCTAATATCTGTTTTCACATCCACCAACAGCTGGTTTTACCTCATCTACCCAGGCAGAAACAGCAACTGGAGAGGTTAATCTTTTCCAAAGGATGGTCTCTAGCAGCAAAGGGCAGGCTGGTGTTCTTTCTCATCTCACTGACATGAACATAGAATCATAGAATCATAGAATGGATTGGGTTGGAAAAGACCTCCGAGATCATCAAGTCCAACCCTTGGGCCAACTCCAGTCCCTTTACCAGATCATGGCACTCAGTGCCATGTCCAATCTGCGTTTAAAAATCTCCAGGGATGGGGAATCCACCCCCTCTCTGGGCAGCCCATTCCAATGCCTGATTACTCTCTCTGGAAAGAATTTTTTCTGATCTCCAATTTCAATGTCCCCTGGCAGAGCTTGAGCCCGTGCCCCCTTGTCCTACTGCTGAGTGCCTGGGAGAAGAGACCAACCCCCACCTGGCTACAACTTCCCTTCAGGTACTTCTAGACAGTGCTGAGGTCACCTCTGAGCCTCCTCTTCTCCAGGCTAAACACCCCCAGCTCCCTCAGCCTCTCCTCATGGGACTTGTGCTCCAGTCCCTTCCCCAGCCTTGTTGCTCTTCTCTGGACCCGCTCCAGCCCCTCAATATCCTTCCTGAACTGAGGGGCCCAGAACTGAACACAACACTCAAGGTGTGGCCTCCCCAAGGCAGAGTCCAGGGGAAGGATCACTGCCCTGGTCCTGCTGGCCACGCTATTTTTGATCCAGGCCAGGATCCCATTGGCCTTCTTGGCCACCTGGGCACACTGTTGGCTCATGTTGAGCTTCCTGTCAATTAGTCCCCCCAGGTCCCTTTCTGCCTGGCTGCTCTCCAGTCACTCTGTGCCCAGCCTGGAGCGCTGCAGGGGGTTGTTGAAGGTGATTAGGAGAGGAGCTCACTGCTTTCACAGTCCTCCAAAAAGGCTGGGGGGAATCCAGCAGGCTTTCAAATTCCACTTACTGCTGGTCAAACCCAGGCTAAAAGATTAAAGAGAAATAAGCTAACACATCTAGTAGGGGGTAAGATGGAAGCAAAGACTGATGTAACTAGAAGTCCTTAGAACTAGTTGCCTAGGAGGGCTAGGAAATCAGACAGGCTAGAATAGCCATGGAGCCCTTTTCCTGCTTTCCAGCAGAGAGAACACAGATTAGCTGGATTTAGTACGCTGCTGCACATGTTAACCAAGGAGAAAATTGTTATTAGCTCTAGAAAATTGCGAGTTAGGCATATGGCAGTTCAGGGCTAAGAAAGTATAGAAACAAAAGCAGGTAATATGCTTGAGAGCACACAGTGAGCTCAATCTTTGAACAGGGCCTTTGTGGAGACAAGGTGAGAATATCCTGTGTTCAGGAGTCAGGAAGATGTTTCACCATCCATGGTGGTTTTCCACATTGCTGAGCAGCACTGTGCTTGGCCCTGAGATTTCTCTGGTGCATGAAGACTGGGGTGGCAAAGGACAAGGCAAAACCAGATCTCAATAGCTCAGGAGTCCACCCCATTCCAGCAAACCCATGTTTGTGGGGAAGTAGCTAACACACAGCAGGTTTTTCCTTTTCCTCTCCAGCTAAAAATGGACTTTCTGTTAATTCTGATCTTTTCTGAAATGCCAGTAGCAATTGCTCACCTCTGGACAGACCATGAATAACCTTTAAGTGTGCCATTAGGCCACTGCACTCACCTGGCAAGAGAAAAACACTTCTAAGGGGGAAGCACAACAGCAGCTTTGTCAGCAGCACATCACAAATTACATCAGAGACTCTGAGAAAAGAGCAGAGGGAAGAACAGACACTAATGGGACAGGAAGGATAATGGGAAACTTGCACCAAGTGGCCTCTTTAGTGTAATCTTTATTACACAGCTGGAGAGACTACATTGTGGAGCGATAGTAATTAATTTTCTGATCAATACAGGAATTGCATATGAAAGTACTCTCTCTCTTCTGATCATTCCTGCTGGCTTTGTTCATTTGCCTGGCCTACAACAGGCACAGGGCACGCCAGGCTGCCACGTGCCAGCCATCAGGATGCTGCAGAGCAAGGGAGAGGGGAAGGGATTCCTGCTGGGAGATATAGCACCTGCAAAGGGAAAAAAGTATAATACCAGAAATCCTGTATTTGTCAGGACTAATTTTTTGTTGCTAGGCTGCTGCTGTTGCCTCTATCTGTTCCTTGCTTTTTCCAGTTTTCGCTGCCTCCACAACATGCTGATCCCTGATGAATTGCTACACCTGGGAAACAGGGCAGTTTGGGCTGGACTGAGGGATTTCTCAGTTGGCTGCAAACAAAAATGAAGCAATGGGGAAAGGAGTGAAGCCCCAGTGAGGCGTGACTGAGCATCAGTCTCTGCCTTTGCCTCTCGACTTCTTCTGTGACCTCTATAAATCCATTATCAAACCACTCTTTGCATCCATTTTAAATGGAGATAGTATTTCCTTCTCTCTCCTTTGCATGGGTAATGTGTATAAAAAGCACTTCTAGACGCTTTGTATCTATATAGCTATTTGTGTAAATGCACTTTGAGAGCAATGTTGAAGACATAGAAAATATATAAAAGAAACAGAAATCCTTTACAATCATGTAAGAGTAATCATCCAAGAATGTTTTAGTGGATTATGAAATCCCTTCTTTGGAAAAAAGAGCAGATCACTTTGGGTTAAACACCAACCAGAGTTTATATCCCTTTGTTCTGAACCTGCCCATGTTCCCCACCCCACCATCTGTCTGCTCAGACCTGCCCCCACAGCACAGGTGCAATTAAGCAGGTTGTTACGGTGTGACAAGAAGAGTCCCTGACTTTTCCTGTTGCCTCCTAAGCTGGTATTTTATTTCCAAGATTTTCCCTTTCCATAAGCTGGTTTCTTCAAGGTATGCACGACAGCACTTGCAGAGTGCTCTGCCTTGCAAAGCCAGGGCTGTTTCACCAGCCTGCCTGTGTCAGACACAAGTGCTTCTTGTCTTCATCTCTGGGTATCTGACTGTTCAGTGCACTTGACATTGAAGGGCATTTGTCTGCTGGATTTAGCAGCCCCCTGCTGTGAGGGATTAGCTTAGTGTTCTGAACTTTTAATGCTCTTTAAATTTCTGCTTTTATACAAGGAAGTTTCCTGAACAGTATCTTGTTTCATTTGTGCTTTTCAGTATTCCCTGCTTCCTCTTCCAATTTTCACACCTTCATTTCTGCCCTGTAAAATGAAAATTTCCAGCTTTCACTTCTTTTTAGAATTATTCACAACCATTTCAAAGATCTTAGTGGATTTTCTGGAGTACACAGCCATCATTTCCTCGTACCTCTCAGTCAATGGAGTTAACTGGGGACTCTTCAACTTCTTTATGTTTCTACTCATTCCTTCTACCCTTCCCTTAATGAAGCTCGTGTGGTCCCTGACACTGTTAAGACATTCCTGAGTTGTGGCACACTTTTGGTGGGATGTGATCCCCTTGGAAGTTGCCTGTCATGATGGCTTGTGCTTGCTCATGGGGCAGACAAAGGTTACAGCATCTCCCTGCAGCTCTTTGGAGGAACTGGTGGTGATTATGGGAACTGGGGCAGGGGTAACAAGGAGGTCACAGATTGCTTGGCAGCATTAGCTTTTGGCCTAAGGGTAAAAACAACGGAAGGAAAAGGCACATCACAAGAAGGTGAGACAAGTGGTTGATCCTGCTTTGCAAATATACCTCTAAAAGAGATAGCAATTACACCTCTGTTGC
The DNA here is from genome assembly GCA_013396695.1 of Sakesphorus luctuosus. NCBI lineage: Eukaryota > Metazoa > Chordata > Aves > Passeriformes > Thamnophilidae > Sakesphorus > Sakesphorus luctuosus. The sequence continues at coordinate 47,762 of VWZD01003414.1, read as the reverse complement.
CAAACTTCAAGCACTAAGTGTGCAATTCCTGAACAGTGTTATGATACTACAGCTTGACAGCTCCTGTAATTCAGACTCTTGGCTGTACCTCACTGCATCCATGGGAGAAGCCAGGAGAGGAGAGGCAGGACTTCCCTGATAAGAATCCAAAAGGGGAGCATCAGGCATAAAAAAACCTTCCTTAGATGAATGCATAAGGCAGGCACTTTTACTAAGTGGTAGGTCTGGGGCTACTGCTCCAAGCAGAAAGAAGGTGGCTGTTAGTGAGCCAGACTGCTAAGCAGCAGTAAAAATGAAGGAAAACAGAGCTTTTGTTCCCAGCCTGAGTAGCCCTGCTCTGGGAGGGCTGCCAGGAGCCTGCACCATCCTTTCCTCTCTCCCTCCCAATGCTGGATTTATAGACAAGTGCTGAAGCCAAACCCACGGGCGGGCAGGTTTCTGAAGTGACATATTAATACTATCTCTCTCCATTTCAGTGTGTTTCAGAAGCAGATTTCAAGTATTAGTGAAGAAATGCAGCACGAGTGGCTGTACCTGCAGACACAGGGTGTAACACAGAGCACAGCTCAAGGCAGCACAGCAGCTCTTCAGCCAGCCCAGGGAGCAGGGTGGCAGCACTTGGGCAAGAACTGCTTTAATATTTATGTAAGATGTAAGGATGGGATTAGCATCCCTCTGTGCACACAGCTGTAGGACTGCTGTCATCTCCCAGAGTTCCCTCATGGCGTGAAGGCAGGATGTTCTCTTGCTGATAGTAAGATGCCACCCATTCTATTTCTTGACTTCTGTTTAGTCACCACCCACCCGAGGGTTTTTCCTTCTGCCTTCAGTGACTGGTGGTGTTTGTGCAGACACATTGTTACGAGCTCAGCGTTACTTTGCTTTCTGTGGAGTTTGGATACAAATATAGTGGAAATGGCTTTTAATTAATGTGTGTTCCAAATGGTTTAAGTTTTTTGTTGTTGTTATGTGTATGACTGAAGCTGCTGCTCTCAAAAAATGTGCAATGAGTCCCTGTTGTTTACACCAGATGTTTATTCTAAATTCAGTCTTTGGAAGTTTTTATGTTGTTGCTCACCTCTTAAAAGGAAGAAGCATGGAGATTACTTGCAACTGAACTTCTTTCTACAAGAGCTGTAACGTAAAGGCCTTCCTATATTGAACACACTTTCTCCAAAAGCTATTCTTTAAAATGATCTAAAAATCTCTCTATTTTCTCTACCCTTGATTTTTCCAGTGATTATTTCCTGCTTGTTTCAGTAGGTTTTCCATACAAAAGCAATCTGGTTCCCACATTTCACATTCACTTCCATGCTGGGCAGATTTATATCTGAGACTGTTCTGGTTCGATGGTATAATCTCCATTAAATAAAAAAAAAAAATTAAAAATTAAGGGAATATTCACCCAACATCTGCTGTTTTCCAAGGAAAGGTAGGGTCTCTGACTCTCATGCCAGGACTGGTCAGTACAAGATGGTGGTGGTGGGGAAGGTTAACTTTAGCCCAGACACTCTAATCTCCCAAGCTAAATTAGGTTTGTACCAAGACTTGCCCTCAAAAGGATCCTGGTTTTCCGCTGGGTCTGCAGTGAGATCCGGCTCAGGATCAGCAGTTACCCTTTGTGAGGGTATCTGCAAACACTCCCAAGGATTTCCACAGGTAGGGGATACAATAAAAAGTCACATTTTGGTCTCTGTGTCACTTTCCAAGTCTTAATGTCAGCGAAGAGGCAAAGGCCTTTACATCCCAGTTGCATAGAAGCTTCAAGTCAGTTTAATGCACTAGCACAGCTCCCACCTCCTGCCTCACTTTACTCTCCCCACATAGAATCATAGAATCGATTGGGTTGGAAAAGACCTCCGAGATCATCAAGTCCAATCTTTGGTCCAACTCCAGTCCCTTTACCAGATCATGGCACTCAGTGCCACATCCAATCTGCGTTTAAAAATCTCCAGGGATGGGGAATCCACCCCCTCTCAGGGCAGCCCATTCCAATGCCTGAGCACTCTCTCTGGAAGGAATTTTTTTCTGATGTGCAACTTCAATTTCCCCTGGCAGAGCTTGAGCCCGTGCCCCCTTGTCCTGTTGCTGAGTGCCTGGGAGAAGAGACCAACCCCCACCTGGCTACAACTTCCCTTCAGGTAGTTCTAGACAGTGCTGAGGTCACCTCTGAGCCTCCTCTTCTCCAGGCTAAACACCCCCAGCTCCCTCAGCCTCTCCCCACAGCACTTGTGCTCCAGTCCCTTCCCCAGCCTTGTTGCTCTTCTCTGGACCCGCTCCAGCCCCTCAGTATCTTTCCTGAACTGAGGGGCCCAGAACTGAACACAACACTCAAGGTGTGGCCTCCCCAAGGCAGAGTCCAGGGGAAGGGTCACTGCCCTGGTCCTGCTGGCCTTGCTAGTTTTGATCCAGGCCAGGATCCCATTGGCCTTCTTGGCCACCTGGGCACACATCCCACCCACTCAACCCCACGGCTGCACATCCCATCCATACACTGGTACAGGTGCCTGGGCTGCTGCCCACTGAACTCATTTCCAATAAAGCCAACCTTGGCATGGAAGGAGTCTTATCCCGGACTAATTCTGCTGGAACACATTTTACCCTGTAGCCAACTTTAAACAAAAAAAGGAGAAAAAATCAGGAAAAAGACAGGAGAGACTGAGTGGGAGCAGGGATGAGCAGCTAGAGTGGGTGGCTGGGATGGGCTGCAACCTTTGCTTCTTCAGTGTCTTGTGGAACCCCATTTTCCACTTGCTGCTTGTATGTGCCAAGCTCCCTCCTCCTATATTCCCAACTCAGCTGCACACAGATTTATATCTAAAGGTCAGAACAAGCTTGTTAGAGATATTTGCAGCAGTTTGGAAAAGGCAAGGACTTGGAAAAGTCTCTTAAAAGTCCTTATAATTAGCAGTAAAGTTTACTATAGGTTGATGGAGGATTAATTTTGTAGTGCATTATTCACCTCCAGGACTAGAATTTTGCCTTTTTCGAGGTGTTAGGGATCCCTCTGGGTCAAGCTGCCTTCTCATTACATTTTTGTACATTAGAGCCTCAAATGCTTACTGAAAAATGTATTTTAATTTTGCGTTTTCCTCAGCAAAGATCTCCAAGTTTGCTAAAATATTGAACTATGATTTTAATGTCCTAAAGGGACTAAGATATCTCCAATACTCACCACTTTTATGACTGAAATTCAAAGCTCAACACATTCTAAATAGGCTGTCAGAGGAGACGAAGCATCCTGCCTGTTCAGCTGCATCCTGCTCCTGGAAAATCTTATTTTGCTGTATCATTTTAATTATCCCCATTGCAGCTACAACAGGGAGTAAACAGAGGAGCAACAGAGAGCTAATGAATAAAAATCAAATTAAGAATTTGAATTTTCTGCGAGAAAATATTTGGATTCCTGCACTGAATATTATGGATTTTCATGATAAAGACTGACGGAAATTGTGCTTCAATATTTTCACTGGCTTTCTACTCCTTGATTTCTCACTCTAGTGTAATAGGTGTGGAATTTTCTAAGGAAGTAGACAGGGGTTAAGTGGAACTACACTCAAACCCAGTATTAATGCATAAAGCACTGCTGCAACCTCTGGAATACCTGCTACACCACAATTTACTAGTTACTTAATTTGTCTGGAAATAAATAAATAAATAACCAAACACCCCCCCCAAAATAAACAGAACAACTAACCTGAAGCAAGCACTATATTAAGAAACACACAGACAATAAAAATATTACATCTGCATACCGTGGAATCATTTAATGTGATTCTTGCATACTTTCTGATTTCCTACTTGCTCTTTTTTCCTTATTCAGGTAAAAAACCAGGTGCAAAGTAAGGCAAATCCTAATTGCTGCAGCCTTTTCTTCTCAAAAGGCCTTGTTACCTCGTCTTAAAAAATAAAATAGGGGAACCTGAGTGTTCACAACCACTGTATTCAGAAGTGATCCCTCAAACCCCAAATAACCTGTTTGGTGTCCTGCACAGATCTGGCTACACAGAGACAGTCCCAGCTGATACAAGGCTGCTAAAAACCCACAATAAAGTACAACAAAATCACAAAGGCAGAGATAAGTTTTCAGTATTCAGTGAGAATCGTCCAGGTTTCCACAGTACTGGAAGACTTCGACTATATTTCTAGAAAAAGGATTTTTCTGAGACAGATGCTTAGATTGAGGTGGAAAGAAGAGAGAAAGGAGCAGAGCTCAGTTCTACACTCCAGTATGACTCCAAGCTTGGTCTCCAATTCCCAAATGCATTTGAAGAAGCAGATCCTGCCATCTGAGATGGAAACCTAGACATGAAGTTTGGCTTTATTTTTCAACAGAATTTCCTCACTACTTTTCCTCTTCTGTTTCTTGTCCTAAAATTCAGAGTTTCTTTCTGAGTTTGTTTGATTTTCTTACCACTGCTGTTCTTGGTAAGTGTGACAGTGAGGTAAAACAGCACCTCCCTTCTTTAGCACCTCCCTTCTTTCCTTCATTCCACAAAAGGCAAGTTTATGCCTCCTGAACAATCCCAGAAATCCCTTCCAGCATAATACAGTGAGAGAACTCCAATTCTGTCAGTGTTAGATGTAACCAGAAGAGAGGGCAGTGAAAAGAAGTTCTGAATTAGCTCAATCCTTGGCTGCTTTAAGATAAGCCTGTTTGTCAACCATAATGCCAATACTATAGTTGTCACAAGCATCAAGGTTAACAGATGTTTTAAAAAATATGCCTTTAATTTTTCTAAATTGCTCTGAAAAGCAATAAATAAAGAGGTTTTTTAAAATTTCTACTTGTTTTTTTGTAAAAAAAAAATGTTTTCCCCATGACTAGAAAACCTATCACAAACACAGCCTGAGGTGCTTAAGGATTATTTTTACCCACCAATTACAGAAGTTTTGGATGTCAAACAAGGTATTAACTATGTGTCCCCATCTTTAAATTTCACTCTCAGATACTCCAACATCACAGACACCAACTATGTATGTATTTAGTTTCAAATTCTTCCGTGTAAATTGCAATTTCTTCCACACCAGTTCATTCAGAAATAATACCAATTAACTCAGTAGAATCCCATAAATTATAATGGCTACAATAAATTACAAAGGCTACAGGATTAGAAATAGGACTGGCAATCTTTAACATATGCTTTTCCTGGTATTTGCTCAACATGTTCATTTCACTGAGTCTGCAAGAATCGAAAGCAATTTGTTAACCAAAATGTAACTAGAGTAAGACTTGCTATCTACCAGTTAGTGAAGGGAAAGTCTGGCAGTTTTGCAGGCATGAGTCTCTTGGAGTTATTTGTTTGTGTGAATAAAGAAACTAGCTCTTGACTTTTTTTTTTACAATTGATTTAGAGCCTTTCTCCAGGAAAATGAGTGAATTCTCCCCACTCTTGCATGGGTATGGGGGCAGGAGCAACTGTTTGAATCATTACAACTACACTAATTGAAACCTGCAGCCAAATTTACACTGAAGAACTTTCACAGATGAGGCTACTGAGTTGTGACTACATCAATGCCCATAGTAAAGAAGATCTGTAGAATCATTTATGGATTACAGTTTGGGTTCTCTGCGCCCACAAAAGAAATGCCTCCTCAGCAACAACTGTGTGTTCCTAAACTGTAGTAAACTGGTGCTTCAGCAGCAGATGCTAGTGAAAAAAATACATAAAGATCCTTTCAGTCATTTATTCTAATTGATTTAAGACCTCATGTGTCTTCTGAGGAGTGTAAAAACCTTTTAAAGTCATACAAACAAGTGATCCAACAGTCCTAAACACATGGTCCATGGTACAACAAAAGGAAATCAGCACCCAGTAGAGATTATCCATTTTATTTTTTTAAGAAATGGATCAATGAAATCACTGTGCTCCAGGAACACGCTAGAAAAAAATTTAATAGGACTTTTACATCAGGTACCCTTTCCCTTAACAAATTTTCACATTGCTTATAATAATGCAGATTGGACCTGGAATAACAGAAACACGAATCCAGTGCCACCCCAGAGCTATGAGATAGCAAGTACATTCACAAACCCACCCCCCTGCAATTCCTCAAAACACCTGCAGAATCCCATTTCTACATCTAGCTAAAAATATTCTTGTCAAAATAGAAAAAGATTTTTCTACAAAAATTTTGGAGGAAGTCATGACACATCACCTAAATTGCTTTGCAGACAACTAAGTACGATGATCAATCATCCCGAGGCTTTCCGCGAGGATTTCATCCGGATTTTCACGTTCCTAAAAATAGTCCCACATTGCCCCCATGTGGTCGGGAACGAGCACGTTCACCCGGCCAGCTGCACAGGGCGGTCGGGGAACATCCAGGACAAATACCCAGGCAATGGATAACCACACTGCGAGTAAACAAATCAAACTGGATCCCGAGAACGGAGTGCTTATGCAAGGAAACAAATTCTAAGTGTGAATCAAGATAAGAAAAATAATTTAAGATATTTTGTGATTTAAGTCTTCAGTACCATGATGCTCCCCTCGCTAAAGGCACAATCTATTTCCACTCGTTTTTCTCAGTACAGCATTCATTTGCCAACCAGCAAAACCCACGTGTATGCAACATGCCTAAGACCATTCATTTCTTCAAACATAAACATACTTGAAAATGTCGAAATCTTTTTACTGGAGTGCAGGAAGCAATGGAAATTTGAGTTAAAAATCATCTTTCACATAGACTTTTTCATCGCTGCCTTTCTCACACTGAAGAGATATGCTTCATAAATAATATTTAAGAAGTTGTCATCATTCTGAAAAACAAAACAGGTAATTGTTAGCAGGATAGGCACTTGAAGTAAAAAGATTAGAAGGTTATTCCATTTTAGGAACCAGATGCTTTTCATAGAATCGTAGAATTGACTGCGTTGGAAAAGACCTCCGAGATCATCAAGTCCAACCCTTGGTCCAACTCCAGTCCCTTTACCAGATCATGGCACTCAGTGCCACATCCAATCTGCGTTTAAAAATCTCCAGGGATGGGGAATCCACCCCCTCTCTGGGCAGCCCATTCCAATGCCTGAGCACTCTCTCTGCAAAGAAGTTTTTTCTGATCTCCAATTTCCCCTGGCAGAGCTTGAGCCCGTGCCCCCTTNACTGCCCTGGGCCTGCTGGCCTTACTCTATTTTAAAAAGTTGGCAATAGGAAGGTTATTTCCCTTACCAAAGAGATGTATTATTTCTAAGCCTTGCCAGCAGCTTTAGAAGAAGCAGATTTTCCAGACTTGTTGTGGATTTATTGTTGCATGATAGCTCAGTGACAACAGAACACTGTAATTTCTTCTCCTTACCACCACTGACCCAAGGTATTTCCCTAAGTTGTGTCCTCCATCAGGTCAGTCATAATTCCAAGCATGTCTAAAGAACACTGAAACACCCTGGGTCTTGATCTGACACTAAATCCTACCTGGGCAAATCCTTGCATCTTGTTTAGCTCTTTTAGGCTTAACACTCCTAACAGATGCTGCTCCTTTTGCTCTGATGTTTAACTTTTTCCTTATGAAGAACATTTCACAAGAATGATTCAACCCACACTGAGAAAGAATGTTATAAGTAGCTCACATTAACCTATGAGGATAATTACAATGAAGATTATATTTAAGGGAAATTAGGAGCATCCAAGATTATAGTTCTATATAATGGAAAATGACAGCTAACAAATTGGCAGCAAATAATTTCCAGGTAACTCAGTTAATCCTAACTACCACCAAGAAGAGCAGGGTTAAATATATATTTTACCAGTACAGAGTTACAGAGGGTAACCCCCAATTTTCCTTGACTAGTTTCCTTTTTAACTTCATATATACCATCCTGATACTCCAATCATGTAAAGAAAAATGAAAAGGAAATTGGATTTTTTTTTTCAATCCCAAAATAAAAATACAGGGGAAAATGGGAAGCCTCCAACTTGTTAAAGATACTGTTTTCTTTCTGGATTTATAACTTAAACACCATTTTAAGTAACTTCAACATTCCAATAATGACTTTAATTTTATTCCAAAGCCATACAGTCACATAGTTTTGGTCTACAAAAAGGACCCTTAAACCTGGGTCTCTGTTTCTTGTGTTCTGTAGCCAGGTCTTTGATTAGGTATTTTCTCTTCAACTTCTACTCTTCAGATATTCATCACACAGCAAGTTAAGGAAAAAAATATTCATATTATGCATCATTCCAGAGCAGTCAACAAGCATTAATGATGATGTTAATGCTTTGTCACAATTAAACCTCAAAAACTGCAGCAAAGGGAATTTTATTCAATGCAATTATCTAGCTCAAATGCTAAGCTGAACTAGTATATATTCATGTTATCTAACCCATATTTTAAAGTTGCTCATACTCATCCTGCAATTTTAATTTCCCGTCTGAATTCCTCTTACTGCTTACACACATCTCTGAAATATTTGGCAGCTCAGATAATCACCCATTACTTATCCTTAGCTAAAAATATAATAGATGTCTCTGTGGCTCATAGGCTGACCTTACAAAGCTTTCAGTCATTTGGTTTTTTTCCATCAAAATTATTATCTTTCCCGAACCCAAAATCAGAGGCGTTAATCGAAATGCAGTTAAGCCAGCAGGGTGCAAGCAGAGGCTCTCACAGCCCCAGCCTATGCCATGGAGCCCTGTTAAGAGGCAGCCACAGGTAGCATGACTTCAAACATGTATCTTAATTATTCATTCAGCCTCTAGACAGGCAGATGCAACTGGTTATAGGGTGCTTATATAAAAGTGGTTATCAGGATTTAAAGCAAAGAGGGAGACTTCTTGGTGCTTTACCTGGATGAGGTGTAGGAGTGTCTCCTGCAGCTGCATCTTTGTCATGGAGGTGCTGCTGAGCATGGCTGGCTCTGGGGCTTGCAGGGGCAGGAGAAGGCTGGCAGGGCTGGCAGCAGGCTCTGGGTTTGCTGCTGCCAACCTCCCGCTCTCACTGGCTTTGGGGGGAGCAGGGGTAGGCTGAGTGAACACCATCGGGGACATCAGCAGCGTGGGAGTCACAGTGGCAGGAATGCGCTGAGGGGAGATTACCTGTCCATACAAAGACAGAGTCATCAATTAAACCTATCCACTTAATTGCATGGGAATGAAGATGATGAAAACTGCAGGGAGATTGGCAACAGGCCCAGGGACTGCTGGATACTGATACAGTGATGTCAAACTCCAGCTCAGGACCACCTATATGATCTGTTTGCAGATTAAAAGGACTTCCATCCAATTTGAGATTGCAGCAATGGATTCCAGTGTGATTAAATCTATCTGACAGGCACATGATCTTAGGACAAGAGGATTTTATTACAGAAATCAGACCACTATTAAGTATCAGCACTTAGAGAATATAGCTGTAAAGTCTTCTACATAGGGACAGAAAGTCAGTAAATTTAATCCTTCATAACATACATGCAAATGTCACCACTAAAGACTAATCTTTGTACCCAATACTAGAAAGTATTGACCAATTAAAACTTTCAAATTACTTCAAAAATACATATATGTATACATTTTATCTTCTCATTTTACTTAAGGAGAATGGAAAAACCCAGACATTAAGTGATGGATTTAAGAGCCATAGTGAGCTGGTGGCACTGTCAGAAACAGAACTGACTCCTGACCAACACAGAGTTGACAAAATCAAAATGACCCTCAAAGAGAATGAAAGCCTTGATGCTACAGCAGTTCTGCAAGTTCCCTCAGCATACTAACCATGCCAACCTGCAAAGATATGTGTCAAATCATTTCTACTTTTAAATCTTATAATGCATCTTGGAACTGTAAAACATGTGGGATTAGCAAATATTATCACATAAACACACAACATAACAGGAAGCTAATTCACTTGGTTTGCAGATATTAGACCTCCCTCCAGGTAATTCTAGTAATAAATCTTAATCCTAAACAGCCATCTTCTTGCTATTCCTGTATCCCATCTTCTGTTCAAAGAGCAGTAAACACAAATGAATTGATCTGAGCTCAGCAAAGCTCCTTCTGGACTGAAGCATGATTTATTGCTATTATATAAAGGTAAAAAACTATTGAATCCCTTCACTCTGTGTCCTAGATTACATTTCAGTTTTGAAGAAAAATTAAAATCAAGAAAATAAAACTGAGGCTGCTCCCTTAAGTATGCAAACCCACATAATTTAATATTAAAGAATATTAATATTCTTGTAGTTTGTCTTACTCCTAGTTATGATCCTTCTACCCGAGATATTTCTGAACAATGTTAGTGAGCCCAAAACAGAAAAAGAAATAGGAAGAAAGGAGAAGGAGAGATCTTTTACAGAAAATTTAAGGAAGCAGAAAGACTAGGGGTCAGGAACGACTCATGGGTATTAGAGAGCATGCAGTGCGCACCTAATGCAAAAACCTCCTCTACTTTTTCAATATTTACCCTGTTAGGTAAATATTGTTTCTGTTTGTCATACAGAGAGTAGCACTTGCAAACTCTTGACCTACAGCTCTTTTCCAACTCCATGGCATGTAACCCTAACAGTGATCACCAGATCAAGGTCCTGAATGAGCAGAGGTATCACTAACTCACTGTAGGGTTGTAGCAGTGCATATGTTTGCATACATTCCTTTCAGAAGAAAACCAATGTGAATGCAAAGTGACATCCCCCTGTGGAGTGAGACCTTTGGACTGCGGACAGATGTTTTCCCATAAGTGAGAAGATTTTTCTTCTGCCTCTGGAAGACTGACTGTCCCCAGACACTTATAATGCTTCTGCTCTACTCATCCATGCTGCTGAAGTAACTTCTCTTTAACCTACCTCAAGCAGAATTGGCAGGGTTTGCTTAAACAAGATGAGTCTTCCTAATGTGATTTAAAGAATGGATATACAAACTGCTCTGCAAAGGCAGAAACCTCCTGCAAAGGGAAGGTTGGGAGCAGCTGGAGGAGATAAACTGTCCCACTGACATTGCTGAATCTACCACAGACTGTCAGACCTAGATAACACATCCCCTCAAATCAAAAGACATTTTCCTCTGCAGTCCAAGGCAAGTAACCAAAACCTGAGACAAACTGTGCTCTTAGTAATATACAATTTCTCCTATCAAACACATACACATGCTGTGGTTTAGAAGACACATGAAGAACTATGTCTACTCTAGATAGAAACATTTTTGGTAAGACTTGCCAAGCATATGGGAACTACATGGAATGAGCAATATTGCCATCTACTGGTGACACAGCCAACATTTGCAGGTTACCACAGAACTTCAAATACTTGTGTCAGAACAGAAAATATGCATATACTTTTTTCAGTGCATACCATTTGTGTCTGCACACAATATTAAAATGCATCTTTTGCTAAGAGTTCATGTTCAAAACTTCTCTAATAAAACGAACTTTTACATAAACCACATGGGTTGGGGTTTTTTGTTTGTTGGTTTGTTTTTTAAATATAAAGGAAAATTTTCATTTCAGATCACCTTCAGTCACTGGGACATATGACACCCACCAAAAAATGGGATGCTGATCTCGGCATAACTAGTGCAATTCCTATAACACCATGCTTTTGCAGAAAGCACTGAAAATGCTCTGAAGGGACATTAACAGCCTTTGGACCAATCTTTTAGCTTTGAGTAACTTCTCACAAGTTCTAAAAGCCCTTCCAAAATTCTGTTCATCAACTTCTCTCCCACAGCACATAACCTGAGTTGCTTGTTCATCCAGCCTCTACTGAATTATCTCCAGCATTATCAGGTCAACACTCAAATCTCTGAGTCACTAATAACAGAGTAGGAGTCTACCATCAGTTGTGCAGCAATGGAGTAAGAACAATGAAAAACGTGCAAAACCATTGTTGCAGTATTCTTTCTCTGAAGCCCAAATGCTCACTAAGGTATCAGTTTGAGATTTAGATGGGTGACATGGTAGCTGCAAAATTCACATGACACCATGAACTAAGGAATGCACTGGATCTCCTGTAATGCAAACTGGCACCCTCTGTTGCTCCTAAATGAGTAGAATCTCACGTGCAAGGAGTGCTCCTCTGGAACATCAACACCCAATGGGTGCTGTGGGCCTCAAATAGTTTTTAGTGCCATTACTTAAGAATAGTTTGGGAATTTAAAGACAGTTAATTAAAATAAAGCTGGCTACAATGCTAACATTGCCTTGTCTTTCAAGTTTAATTTTGAATATTTTAATTGATGTTCAGCTACAGAATCTTACATTAGTTTTTGAAACAAGTTCTATGCACCTATTTGCATTCCTCCTGTGCATTTACAATCTTGTGCTGAAACTGCAGTCAGGACAACGGAGAGGCAACCGTGTGATGCTCACACCAAAGATACAAGATACAGGCACATACTCAGAAAATGTTAACACCATGTACAAAATACATTCATGACAGAAAAATGCTCCAGGAAATGAGAAAAATGAGTTGCAAGTGAAGTGGCCTTCTGAAGAAAAGATAAATTTATGTCTGGGTTCTTGTAAGCACTTTTAAAACTATAATTCTGATTAACATAAACACTTAAGCATGCATGTATCTATAACCAGGATAGCACATGCCTAACACTAAACATATCCTTAAAAGCCCACTGCAGATTAATGTTTTTTATTGTATCTTAAGCACACATTACTCACTGTCTGCATAAGGAATACTTCACAGAATAGGGCTGGCACCAGACCAGACTGAATGCTTCCAAGTATTATTCTTCGGTTTTTGCTTTTTTCTTCTTTTCTTTTTTTTTTTTTTATGGTAACTGGTCTCTTCCTTTCCATGTGGGAGATCACAGTTCTTATACCATATGGAGATGCAGCAGAAGCCAATTTAAACTTGGACTTGTAATGTGTCAGTTGTGCAAAAGACTATTGCTTTCATTTTCTTAGCGCTGCTGATGGATTTAGGGTGTTCCTTTAATATGATTTTTCCAACAACAGACACTGTCCAGACACCTCTTTATTCCTGTCAGACTTTTTAGACTTTGCTCTTTCTGTATGCCAAAATGTAGTAGAAAAGGCAATACCAAAAGACAAATAATTACAGAGAACAAACCTTTTTCAGTATTTGTTGTCAGAATCTGCTTTGATCAATTTTGCATGAGCATGTGCAGATGTATTTGTGCCAATTCAATTTCACTCGAATGTCTACTCTGCAGGCATGGCAGCACTTAAAGCCTCTGGTCTGCTGCAAGGATGATATTATAAAAAGATTAACATTGGTTTTCAAAGTTGTTTATTATCTTCCAGGTTTTTATCAAAAGTAGGCATATTTCATGTGGCTAATTCATGGCTTCCAGAGGAATACAGACTCGTTCCTTCATTTTTAGCCTCCCAGCTTTTGCTTTTTTGGCAATCTGCTGCATGTGAAAGAGGCCATTCCTTCCAGACTGTAGAGCTTTAGATGTCCTAAACAACAATTAGTCATGCTTTCATTATCATCTTAGTCTATGCATTAAATCTCTAAAGCTATACTAAATGTGTAGGAAGAGCTGCATCTAAGACTCTTTGGATGGCAGCTATGGCTGTGTCAGCCTGTGAAGCCACTCCCAGACAGTCTCACTCTCCTTGGTGTGCTCACAGCCATGGAATTCTACATTGAGAGTCTCAGTTTATTCTTCTTTTTTTTTTTTTTTAAGGCAAACTTGCAGCAATAACCACAGTGAATGAGACTTGGTCCAGAGAAGATTGTTCTTTTCTCACAAGCTTCTGTTCTATCCATATTCGAGCAGTAAAATTGTTGTAATTGCATTATGTCAGACCTCAGTAAATGCGTTTCCATATTCCAGCTAATGCTGGTATTGTTTTTTTTCTTCATGTACACAAAAATAAAGTCATTAGCCATGGTAGCATCTCTAGGGATTATTAGTTTGAAAAAATATATCAGCATATTTCCTTTTTTGTATTTATGCATGCTGACTTATAATGTACAGTCTGGCACTTGCCTCATTTCACTTTTACCATTGAAGTAGGAATGTCTTGTGTTCTCATGCTATGAGTACCAGTGAATCAGGCAATTTCTTGCATTTAAATCAGGCAAGTTCCATCCCCAGTGAAAACAATTAAATTTTTGTGACTCTGGATCCTCTTTTTATTCTTTAGCTCTCCACTGGAGAGTCAGACTTACCATCTGTAAGCAACTGATTCTGAATAACAGCAATGACTAACCCCCAAAAAACTCTTTCACACACATTCAAAATCATGCTGCATTAATTAAAAGAACAAAAATAATGATGGCTATTTGCTCTATCAAATTCATCTTCCTCTGACCTGTCTCATGGAATTAGAAAACTTGACCTGTCACAGACTTAGTGACAGATGTGGCCCTTACATTGTTAAATTACTGTTTCAGTCTCTTCACATACAGGATAACTTTCTAGCATGGGGAGGATTCTTGGAGCACATTGAAGTGTTCTGCAGTCTTTTATTAAGGTTTTGACAGAAACAGACAAAAGAATAAAGTAGAAATAGAAAAACTGAATAGTTTCAACAGAAAAGCAGCTTTTGAACTTTATACTGGAAAGGGGAATGTTTTTTCATTTGGATAAGTAACTTCCAGTCTTAAACACCGTAAGACACAAGTCTTGTGGAAAGTCTATCCACAATAAAGGAAGTTGAAAATGGCTTAGAAACATCCCTAAACAGGACATCTAAAGACATTCTAGTGCAGAAGAACCTTTAGAAAATTAAGTTGTTAAAGACAGTAGTTGTCCAGGATGGAACACTTGTAATTGCACATGCTGCTTTTCTGAAGAACAGAAAAAAATATTCATAGGAGAGACAAAGTCTCTTGACACCTTTTGAATTTTTTAACACACCAATCTGACTTCTAGGATCCCAATCACCAGAACTATGGGGATTTGCTTTTTTGATGGCATTCACGTACAAGACCTCTTTTCAAAATAATACACAGCATATGAAAGAGAATTGCTAATGAATAGGTAGAAGTAGCAGGTGTGGTACAAGATAACTAATTCACCAATATACAAATACTTCAGAAAGCTGCTGTTAGAAAACAAGGGACCTTTTAAGCATCTTTAGCAACTGGAATACAGAAGAGTGCATATCTACACACAGAAAGCTATGACTAATTTTGTAGAAAATATTATTAAACCCAAAATATTACACTCATTAACCATCAATTACACACAACAACCTAAGACTAAATATGGCAAGTGAAAACTAGGTGACTTTTCAAAGGATCTGTGATAAAAACAACACTGCAGTAGTTTTTGGTCATCATTGATGCACAGAGATGTGGCCTTCAGTATTTACAATATCACATTTTGGTAAATCAGAACTTACCTGATGTTGTTAAAGTATCACCTGCAAAATGAACAATGCGCAACATGTCATAAAACAGTAGCAAGAATATACCAGCCAAAATGAACCAAAGACTAACATAATAAATCATCAAGTTTAAAAGACTGCTAGAATTTTGTTTGTGTAATTTTGAAACTCCCCATTTACCTGGAAGAGTGTGCTCTGTTTTTCTGTACCTGGTGCCTTTTCTATCCAGGAATCCAGTGGTTTCAGTGTGTTGGTATTCTGAGCAACAACAGGAAACTTAGCTGCCAAGGTTGGTCGGCTGGACACATGCAACTGTTGTTCTTGTTGCACTATCTGGAGTTTTTTCAATAACTCTTGAGGTGAGATCACCCCAGAACTGGCTGCTTGATTGCCAGAGAGAGAAAGTGGCTGTCTGGGAAGTTTGGATTGTTCTTTACCAAGTGTCTGAGCCTCTAAAGTCTGGCCTGGTAGGGACCCATTGAAATACACCAAAGGTGGCTGGCTCATGTTATTCACAGTTGCTGCTGGTGCTCCAACAGCAGCAGGAGTCCTGCTGAACACAGAAGCTGTTGAGTTCACAGGTCCTGTTGCACTGGGGTCCATTTTCGTCACTGCCCCTGACTGACTCTGCAATTTCTGCAATAAGCTCTGAGTGCCAGCAGTATCCTGAACCACGTGAGATGTTGCAATACTATGAGAAGTCACAGGCTGGAAGAGTCCTGTGAAAGTCTCTGCCACAGGGTGGATATTGCCATTTTCACAGAGTCGGTTCTGAGGGAACTCAGCCAGGGGATGAAGATCTGTCCCACGCACCATGAGCTTCTGGATGGCGGGGCAAAGCTGCTTCTCTGCAGAGGGCGACTGCCTGCTGGGCTCCTCGTAGGACAGAGAGCGAACCACACCCTGCCTAACAGGGAGGGTCTCCGGGCGCTGCTTAGTAAGTGGTTCGGAGACATCTGGCTTGTCTTGTTTTCCAAACAGCGCTGTCAAAGACAAGTGCTGTGGCTCAGGATCCACACTCTGTGAGGGGACAAAGGGAAAGAGTAAACACAGTTCCCTCATGTGTAAGTTACATTAAGTGGCAACAATATTTAGCCAGCAGCATTCAAGGAAAAGCTGAGAAAACCGCTATGCTCTTTTTTTTCCCCCAAGAGGATTTTTAATAGTTTTGTCACATACGAAGGGCAAGAAGACTGTTGCCAAGCTGCTAATGTGGGAGAAAAATCACTGGATCTGAGATACAGCAGTGGCTTTGCTTTAAATATCATGAGAGAGCATCTTCTCTTTCAGCCATCAGTACAATATTAGTAGGAGAGAAATCTGCCTGTGTATGAAGTAGGGCTGCTTCTTGTGCATCTGCTGGTCACAGCTGAATTCAGTTTTTAGGATTCTGCAGTGTGATTTGGCTCAAAGATATATTAAGAGACTTTTCTTTATTTAAATTAAATTATTTCACCTAAAAAAAATAAACACAAAAACTGTGGTCCATCAATTGACTAGATCAGCTTGTGATCAAAGAGGCACCTAAAATTTGAAAGAGTAGTATTTCTTTGTTGCATCAGGATAATAAGTCTGTAATTCACATGCTTCCACATCATATGGTGGGGGTTCAGGAGCTTTTATAAAACAGATTAGTTGTGCATCAAAATAATTCTTTACAGTGGCTCCATTGCAAATCCTTGCACTGACCTTCTGGCTCAAATAAACATTCCTACAGGGCTACTCGATTACAGCAGCACCAGTCAGAAAACACACAGCACATTTTACCTTGCTCTGCTGAGAGATTCGTTGGTGCTGATTTTCACTCGGCTTCACTGGAATTGGCTTGATTAGGTTGGGGTTGTTATAGATTGCAGAGGAACTGGTTATTTGTTTTGGCTCTGAGCAGGTCTTACACTGCAACAGAAAAGATGTATTTTTTAGTATATGTGACAGTGTCTTTTCCCTATAGTTCTCAACTGCAGTAAAAAGACATAACCAGGTATTCAATAACAAAAAATACTAATGTAGCACTGATTATTAAGTATTATGCTACTGGAAGGACTGTAACAACTGCAACCTAGTTTTCTAAAACCACAAGGCATATGTAAAATTGAACACTTGATTCGAAGATTTCCCTAGTATGAGACTTCCCTCTAATTTAAATCTCAGTACTTTCTTTTATCTGCTTTGCCTGCACTTAAAAGAACATAAAATAATTTTTAAAAGCACTTTGGAAACCAAGCAACAGACATGCTTTTCCTGCATCAATAGGCAGCTAGAAATCGTTTAGATCCATGAAGGATAAATGTGCCCATAAAGAACATTTAAAATGCTTTTTTTAAAAAGTGGAATTATAGTTTAAACTCTTCTACATAAATCTTCACTTCGTGGGAACTTGGAGGATGCATGCACCTGCACAGAAAAATAATTAAAGACTTAATCAATTTGTAGAATCAGTATGTTTTTGTATTAAATATGACAATACTAATAACAAGATTTATAAAAAGATGGGCAGAGGCAAATAAAGTGATCAGAGACATAGAATGAAGCCCCTATTTGATTTATACTAAAACCAGTGTAGACAATTTTGTTTTTCAGATTGGACAGATCCTACATGATACTACATAGACCAAAACCTCACTTCAGTAAGATTAAATAGCTTTTTTCTCCCAAACTGTTCACTTTCTAATGATACTGCTTTTTTTTTCAACATACCTCCTTCTTATTGCTATTTCTCAGCATAAGTTTTTGGGCAAAACCATGGAAGTTTTTTCTTTAACATAATGGATAGCATACTCTTGAATATTTCGCAATGAGTTCTGCAGAATTTAAATAATACCTTTATTTCCTCAGGGTATTTTAATAGACTGAATTCTTCAGAAGCCATAACTACCTTAGATTCCACTGCCCTACTCTGCACGATCCCAGAACTAAGCAGATAAACATGAGGCGAGAAGCAGCAGAGTTTTAACAGAGTTGTCACTACATAAACATCAGTACATACAAAGGCCTATAGAGAATGACATTGACCCAACTTGGTATCATTGCTGTGATTTGATAACATGGCTACTAGGCTGGTATCAAACACAGAGTAGTACATGGAAGAGAAGAAAAGCCTGTTATGATTTGAAAAGAATCTGTAACTATTGCAGATCAGAACATAAGGCCATGTTGGCAGATGGGGAGCATGGCCTTGATGATCAGTAAGTCAGGAGCACTAACATGACATTTTAAGCAACTTTCAGGTAGACAGGTAAAGAAGAAATCAGATGGCATCATCAACAAACAGCAGAAAGCAGCAGGAAAGAAATGTCACCATGCTCTTTAGTGATAGAACCAGAAGAGCACTCATCAGTGCTCTCAGAACTAGGCAAACAATTTTGCCTAGTTCAAAACTATGCTCCTACAAAAGATGTTTAAGAAATCAAAAGGTTCTAAGATCAAGTCAAAGAAAGTCTCTGCAACACTGGAGAAAATGTGGTGAATGTGAATCAAAATGAGCAAGAACACCACCGAGTATGTTTTGGTGAGTTTAGCAGAGACGTTTGAGGAGAACAACTGCTCTGTGTTGTGAGATCTCATAGTCTACCTGTGCAATATGAAGCTCAGGCTGAACTGTCAGAGGAAACAGCCAGTGGATAATCATGGAACCTCAGTATTGTAATCCTCCTGAAGCAAATGCCAAGTCAGATCCCAATCTCATGCTCTGTAGTGGAAACCTGACTTTGAGACGTGAGCTACAAAGATCTGTCAAGAACAAGGAGGAGATGCTAGAAGGTCTGATACAAGCAAAGAACATCAGCCATGACTGGATGGAACTTAGAAGAGCTTTGGAGATTGGATGTCTGTGCTGAAAGCAATGAAATGGGCTTGAACCACAGACTGAGTGCAGACCTAAAAGGCCATGGACAGTGGGGATTTCTACCTAGCTGATGTAATACAGCCACAAAACGACATTAATGAGCAGCTGCATGAAGGTGTACAAGGTGCTCAGCAGAAAAGAGCAACTAAAGAGGACAAGAATAGTCTCAAGGAACAGCAGGAGCAAGGCTTTCCAGTCAAAGTCCTGCTTAAGTGAGATGTATGGAACCACTTCAGACTGTTTAAGCACAGGAATGTTGACTCTGTATCATCCAGGCTGTGTATGGAAGTGCTCTCAGGAAAGCTAGACCGTCTGGATCCTGCCATCAAGTCTTTCACAGTGTCAACACACCAAAAGCTAAGGCACCTGAAAACTTTGACATTATATTCCTGTTTGGTCAGGGCAGTACCAGTGGAACATTTTGCTTAGAAATAGTGAAAGTCCAGGCAAAGAACAGAAACAGAAGTCCAGAAGTCATGCTGACACACTGCTAGAAATTATGTTCTTCTCAAATGGCTGTGTGTCCTTAGAATGAAGAAGGAAGGTTCAGTTATACTGGACACAATCAAGCAGACAAAGGATATCCACTTAATCTGACCTTTACTAGGTCAAAAATGGTGTGGTAAATGGGAGATGCTGTAGGAGATCTGTACAGCACAGAGCTAAAACCAGAGCTTGTCCTGCAGTACAAGGCACAATGGTTGAGGAGAAACACATTCCATCATGCTTTGTTCTGTGCTCTCACAGCTCTTCAGCTGTTTATCTCCCTGGCTATCACCAGTGGCCAACACCATTTTTTCTTACCAGAGATCAGGAGAAGGCAAATGCATTAGAAGTACATTTTTCAGAAACTAATTCAGTGGTTTAGCATCTTAAAGCTCCATTAAAGAAAAAAAAAAATAAGGAAGGGAGAGGCTGTGTATTTTATTTTGCATGTAACCTCTAAATATGTAACATAATTTGGGAACAAGATATATCCTTCAAAATTAGTTACACCATTAAAAATTGAGCAAAATTCCTTAAAAGTTTTGAAAATTGATGTTTTTATTCTACAGCTTGCAATACTTCAAAACACCCTCTTTACTGAAATGACACAGAATTCAAAAAGAAGCACAACATAATTCATAACTGATTTCAGCACATCAGCAGTGTAAGTCATAAGGAGGTGCTGGAGCAGGTCCAGAGAAGAGCAACAAGGCTGGGGAAGGGACTGGAGCACAAGTGCTGTGGGGAGAGGCTGAGGGAGCTGGGGGTGTTTGTGCTGGAGAAGAGGAGGCTCAGAGGTGACCTCAGCACTGTCTAGAACTACCTGAAGGGAAGTTGTAGCCAGGTGGGGGTTGGTCTCTTCTCCCAGGCACTCAGCAATAGGACAAGGGGGCATGGGCTCAAGCTCTGCCAGGGGAAATTGAAGTTGCACATCAGAAAAAAATTCTTTCCAGAGGGAGTGCTCAGGCATTGGAATGGGCTGCCCAGAGAGGGGGTGGGTTCTCCATCCCTGGAGGTTTTTAAAGTGAGATTGGCCGTGGCACTGAGTGCCATGATCTGGTAAAGGGAGTGGAGCTGGCCCAAGGGTTGGACTTGATGATCTCGGAGGTCTTTTCCAACCCAATCGATTCTATGATTCCGTGATTCTATAATACATACACTGGCAAGAAAGCAGGTATCAAAAAGTAGCCAAAAATCATGATTGCTCCAAACATATTAACATTAAATACAAATATGGTTGTTGCTGCCTTTATCTATCAGACTCTTTTAAAATTTATATTGCTAACAACAAGAAATCACATATATCCTTCTCTGAAGAGATCAGACACTCCTAGTACTCATATTCCAGATGAAGTTATCATGTTAGTTTTTATTTCCTTGGCAATCCCTTAAATGCAGAAAGATAAAAGATGAAGTAAGAAGCAAGTTTTCAAAAGATCTTATCTGCCAGGGGGAAAGTCCCCAAAGCTATTATTTAAACAATAGAATGCCCTCTTCTTTGTCTTGATTTTCTGTGTGCTAATGTAGAAATGGAAGGTAACTTCATTTAGATTTTTTAGCTCCTTCTCATAGAATCTGAGCACAGCTTAATATCTTTCTAGTTTTCTATTTACAGTATTTTAAGATTATTTAATGGAAACCTCTTAAATGTTTTGTAACATCTTAAATCATAGTCTCTAATGCCAAGCCTAGATATTGATTCAGCTTTAAAACATAGAAAAGATACCATGTTTTGGAAGTGTTTGTCCACTATCATACATTAAATCAGAAAATACAAAGACCTCAAGCTTCAAAAGAAACTATACCACAACAAAAAGGGCTACATTTTACCATAACTCAAATAGTTTGCTATTATCTTTCTGAGGATTTTATTAGTAGCTACATTTCAGAAAAAAAAAGCCCACATAAATTTAAAGAGAAAAAGAGATACACGTATTTCTGGACTTAGAGCATTTATAAGCTTTATTACTGCATGACAGCACATAAGCAATACAGGAAACAGCAGCAGGAAGCTGCAGGCTCTGTAACAATTTGCAGCTTATATATGAATAGTTAAAATTATTAGATTTTTATTCCCCAAAGTAAAACGTTTTTGATTGCTCAATAATAGAGAACATTATTAGTCCATTAGTTACTTCTTTATTTAGAAGCCTCAGAAGACCAAAGCAGCACATGGGCTGAAATCATACTACATTTCAACCTCTTCATTTCCTTCCATTAGTGTCTGAAAGTAGCTAACGATCACAATTAAAAGCAGTAACTTCACTGTCAAAGGCCTCCTCTGAACGAAGGCATTTGTACAAATCACAAAAACTATCACCACTTCACCCAAGCTCCATTAAAGAAATCCAGGTGCTACTCAACAAACATGGGAGTTCTAAGGATCAAAATGAAAGGTGATTTATTCCTGCTCTTACCCTCTACCATAAAACAAATAATCAATCATATACATGTTCTCCCTCCAGAAGATTTTATTGATGGTAATAATTTCTTTTGAATCTTTAGCAAATTCTGTCAGAACTCTTCTACCAGCCACTACAAATAACAAGAGAGCAAACTGTCCAGCCTGTAGCGCTGCATGGGGTTGTTGTGGCCAAAGTGCAGGACCCGCCACTTGGCCTTATTGAACTTCATCCCATTGGAATCAGCCCATCTCTCAAGTCTATCCAGATCCCTCTGCAGAGCCCTCCTGCCTTCCAGCAGGTCGACACTCCCTCCCAACTTGGTGTCATCAGCAAATTTGCTGATGATGGACTCAATCCCCTCATCTAAATCATCAATAAAGATGTTAAACAGGACTGGACCCAACACAGACCCCTGGGGAACACCACTAGTGACCGGCCGCCAGCTGGATGCAGCTCCATTCACCAGCACTCTCTGGGCCCGATCCTCCAGCCAGCTCCTAATCCAGGAGAGGGTACACTTGTCCAAGCCATGGGCTACCAGCTTTTCCAGGAGTATATTATGGGAGACAGTGTCAAAGGCCTTGCTGAAGTCCAGATAGACCACATCCACAGCCTTCCCCTCATCCACCAGGTGGGTCACCTGATCGTAAAAGGAGATCAGGTTGATCAGACAGGACCTGCCCCTCCTAAACCCATGCTGGCTGGGTCTAATCCCTTGTCCATCCTGAAGGTGCTGTGTGATTGCACTCAGGATGATCTGCTCCATAACCCTGCTAGGCACCGAGGTCAGGCTGACAGGCCTGTAGTTGCCAGGGTCAGCCTTGCAGCCCTTTTTGTGGATTGGGGTGACACTGGCCAACTTCCAATCATCTGGGACCTCCCCAGAGAGCCAGGACTGTTGGAAGATGATGGAGAGCGGTTTGGCAAGTTCTTCTGCCAGCTCCCTCATCACCCTGGGATGGATCCCGTCTGGTCCCATAGACTTGTGAGGATCTAGCTGGCTCAGTAAGTCACTAACTATATCCTCCTGGAATACAGGAGGGCTATTCAGCTCCAGAGGCCAGCTGTCTTGAGGGCCACCTCTCTTACTGGTAAAAACTGAGACAAAGTATGTGTTAAGTACCTCAGCCTTCTCCTCATCTTTGTTAACATTATGTTTCATAATGTAAAGCAGGACCATGTTGGCATCATAGTACTGCCAAACAGAAATGTCCTGGGTTTATAAACAGCAATTCTCACCTTGGTATACTCATCTTTGGCCTTGGTGAGCATCCGCAAGATATCCACTTCTTTGTTGTTAGCAGAATTCACCATCATTGGCGACACTCCTGTTCCCGTGCCCTGCTGTGCTTTGAATTGTTCCTGCTGAGTTAGGCTGAAAGTTGGAGGGGAGAGCAGAATATACAAGATGAAACCCCAGATAAAATATAAAAAGTTTAACTACAATTACTGTACAATATTTAATTGAAACTCAAAAATTTTTGCTTTTTCCTCCTCTATATTAAAACATGTATTAAAAAAATCTCTATTTAGAAATCTATATAAAACCGTAATTTGACAGGAGATTAATTTTCTCTAATCTTGAATACACTAGACTACAGAACAAAATTTCTCTGAGTCACAATTTCTATACCCAGAAGAAGCATGGAATTTATAGTGTTATTCAGTTCTGCTGGTGGTGGAGGATGGCAAACACACACAAATCAGGCATTAACTACTAGCAAATGACCAATTTCCTGCCCCAGCTGTTTTATTATTATTGTAGAATGCTGAGAATTAAAACACACAGCCAACTGGCTGAGCAACAGGGTATTTTTTATCTATATGAAATACTGCTATTATAAACCACTACACGTGGTTTACATTTGCATGAATCCTCTGAAAACCAGGTTTTATTGTAGTAAATTACCAGTTTGAGAGCACCTAATCACCACCAACTGAAACCTGAGCTAGTTAACTAAAATGAGCTGTCAAAAACCTGGGTTTCCTAGGGTTCATTGCTTATTTCTGTAAATTCATCCCCATCAATTATTTCTTGGGTCACAACTGACTCATTTTAGAGCTGTAGGACATACAGCAAAACCAACAAACTCTACTAAACAAACCCTCAACACTGTCACAGTTTGTATTTCACAATGTTTTGTCACTGCAAAATGAAACACAGCAGGTAGTACTCTAAAAAAAAGATATACAAAGGAAACATGACCATCTTCCCATCCAGTATTTTATCACAAATCCTCCATGGAACACAGTGGTAGAAGAGTTAGAGGACTTTGCTATGAGGTGAGATGTGTGAGGATGAGCCTTGTGTGGACTTGTACAGGGCACATGAATGGGCTTTGGGGCACTTGGCAATTCTGGCAATCAAACTGGATGTCACTCCCTCAGGAAGCTTCTGGCTACAGAGGCTGTTAATAGTGAGACAGATGACCTGAAAAGGAGAGAGCCTCAAGTTTTTGCTTTGTGCTCTGTTAGCACCTAATGCTGTCAGCTTGACTGTACCCACTTCCCATGGCTTTTCTTGGGATGACAAAGGCATGGCTCTACATCATCCCTCCTCCTGCCCCTTGCAAGATTCATGACACAGTGATATGTCCAACCCTTTATACCACAGGCAAGTGGAATGTCCAATCACTGCCTGTGCCTCCCCTGCCCCTTCACTGTAACCTCTATAGTACAGCTCTAAAAAATTTAGATAGCCTATGTTGATAAAATCTGTAAGACTTCAGCTCTTTCCTCCTCCAAGCAAACATGAAAGCCTGCAGAACACAGTCCTAACAAAATGGTCATTAAAACAAGCCTGTCTTTAGGCCAGCCTGAGGGGAGAGCAGAGGAATGAGCCCTGTCCATCCTGGACACGTGAAGAAAGGAATGAGAGTGGAAAAAAATATCCATGACATTCTTATATTAAAAACAGCTGAGAATACAGTTCTATGTGATCTTCAACTTGACTGCAAAACTGAAGATTGTGTAACATGTAAAATAACACCTTTATGTACATGAAAGTAATGAATTCAAATATAACTGAAGTCTTGCTTTATATTCCAAAAACAAAGTGAATTTTGTACATATTGCTAAAAAATGAGGAAGCAGGAATTCAGCTATGATGTATACAGACGACAAAACCCATATAAACTGTATTAATAAAATATACCTTCATGATTGCCTGCACTTACCTTGTTTGGAGAAAAAAAGGCAACAGTAACAGTAAAAAATCAAAATCTTCCCAAACTGAAAAATACACTAAAACACCAAAGAATACAATTCTTCAAAAATCTCTGAGTCATCAGTAAATAAATCATATCAACTGTTACACTCTGATGTAGCTGTGAAGCAGCCCTACAAATTAGCCAGAAGTATTGCAACACAGTGACATTTCTGATTATACCAAATTATACAATGGCTTGACACTTCCAACAAAGTTTATAAATACAAGTTTGAAGAAAAAAGGTATTATCATCTTAGAAATATAATGTGCATGTATGTACAGAGATACATACATGAAAAAAGGCACAAAAATTCTTGTTTACCCATCACTTACTTTTTCATGAGCTCTGCAATTCTTTGGCATTCTTCCTTATCATAAAACCAAATCCCATATATGGACACTGTAAATGCACATCAAACACAAACTATGAGCATCTTCTCAAACAGCAATTCTACCTGGTAGATATTTAAAAGTGACCGGTAAAGGAATTTTAAAGTTCATTTCTGTATTGTATCTCCCCCAACTATAAACACAAAGAGACACCTGAGATCCTACAAAAATCAAAAAAGATCAAAGGCACATCTCTAAACACGTAAATTACAAGCTCTTAAATATTCAATGGAGGCAAAGATATTTGATCCTTTTCTTCAGAACACTACACCAGTGGGGTTTTTTTTCTTTAAAATCTTTGTAACTTTTTTCAGTTGTCATATCATATCCATGAGGCTCCAGTGACCAGAATACTGCAGGGAGTGGTGCATACATACATAAGTAGGAAAATCTGTTTAGCTTTCAACAACATTCAGCTCTATCTTATATATCAAAAAAGTTGTTGGAGTACAATCATACCTTTGCCTCCCTGTAGATCTCCTTCAATGCTGCCCATTGTTTTCACCACCAAAGAAGTCATTACCTGCAGCCAACCCCAAGACTGGAATTCTATGTATAGGTTTAGATATTCACTGAAGTGTCTGCAGCAATGACAGATTTGAATTTACTAATAGTTCAAGATTTTCAAGCATACACCCTGCTAATGAAACCATCATGATAATAAGAACCATAACAGGACTGTAGTTAGTGCAGGTTCCATAATCATCCTAAACAGGGAGCTTTTTTCCACTCACCCGTGTGATACAGCTCTGGTAAGATAGCCTGGGAATAAACCTCCAACACTGTCTCAGAGCAATCTGTCCACATTTCTCAGGGTAACTGTGCTAGTTTTAACCTCAGGCATCTGCTGTGAGAAGGGGAAGGCAGAAGCACCACGGCTTAACACAGATCTTTCCCTCTCCATTACCCCAGCCTTGGGCACCGTCCACATTCATGGTAGCAAATAGGTGGGTGCTGTGTTTTTTCTCCCTTCCCCCTCCTACCCTACTGCAAGCAAGAGTTTTCCCTTAACCTTACTAAGAAATGGCAGTTCCTAACATGTCTTCAAACATAGCAGGGGCTAGATTTCATTTGAAAATGGATTTCATTTGAAACGGATTGAGTACCTGTTTAAAAACAACTGCAACACTGACCCTGATGCTGTAATATTTCCTTGTATCAGCAGAATCCAAAAGCAATAGATCCTTCAGTTCCACAGGGCCAAACCTGTGGCACATGAAGTGTATGTTGGCTTCGTTAGTGTTTGGAGAGAAAATGAATGTACAGCTGCTCGTAAGACACAAGTGTGATACTTTTCTCCATTCCCTCTCAGATTTTCAGCTGTGTGTTGTCTCCTATAGAACTAAAAATGGTTCAATACAGCTCCTTGGTGAAAAGCCTAAAATATCCCACAAATGAACAGACACCCTGTAGACATACAAAAATTGACTTTGTGTGATTATTGAAAAGTGTAATGATTTCTATTATTCACCTAAACCAGGCAAGCAACATAATATGCACCAATGGTTCTACAAATGTGCAATGTAAGAGCTGAACTGCACAAATAACCTCAGGGTTTTTGACATAAATATTAAAATATGCATTTAAAATATACATTTAAAATATACAGTACTATTCTAGCACATTCCAACGGGCATCCAATAATAAATTGTGAATCTGTAGAAGAGTATGTGAACAACTCAGAAGGTTCCAAAACACCAGCCTGATATACAAAATTACACATTTTTCTGGTGAAGCACATTTAAAAACTTCTTGTCCAAATCACAAGTAACCCTACATTCTTCAATGCAACAACACAGCAAGCAGACTGAGAACCCCAGACAAGGCAAATTTGTTTTAATCAGGATTCTTCTTTGTTATAGAAGAATCTCCAGTGCAGAAGAGTCATGATGAAATTTTGGCCATCTGCTCCATCTCCTCAAATGTTCTCACGTCTGCCACAGCTGGTGGCATCATCAATATGCAACACAGGTTGAGCAGTTTCACCTTTTGGCCAACTGAGGAAACATGTCATAGACTATTCATGAGTATCTAATAAATCTGAAAGCTGCCAGTCCCTTGGAAATGCTGCAGTGCTTGTGGTCATGAAAAGCTGAAAGACTGGAATCAACAGCAGAATCAAGCTAGTTTATCTCAATGCCAAACACAACTAAACTGTCTGATAGCCAGTGTAAAAGATCACTTCAGATTTTACAAAACTACAACTACTATTTTCAAATACAACTCCAACAAATACAAATCAATTTCAGATCACAGAATAAGGACACTGGGACTGCCCCACCAAACCAAGCCACCACTCCACAATATATCACATCTTAACTTCAGCTGTAAGTCAGGATACTGCAGATCCAGAGACCTTTAGCCAGGTATAAGCTGAGCTTCAAACCCACCCACATTTACCTTCTCACCTCAGTTAAATGGTACTTTCAACTCAGATTAGAAAACATGGCTGAAATCAAGCTAAGACCAAAGCCCAACATGCTCTGAGCTTACAGCTCACCCAGTCAGCAGTGAAATCTTTCAGAAAAGGACAGTCCTACCCTTCTTCCTTCCACACTTACCCCATCTGCCCAGGCCAGATGAGCACTTCATAAATACTTTGAGAAATAATCACTCAGCTGCTCCATTTGTGTGGCAGCACAACATCCTCCAAACTCTTTCATGCATGTGAGAATGAGGCACCACTGAGAAGGCAATAACTTGTGGAAATCTGAGACACCTGGAGCAACCATGGCATAAATTCACACTACAGGAATATATTCTGCTATAATCTGCATTTAAGGGAGAAAAAGTGTAAATAAAAGTACTAAGAATGTGTGTTAAATGCCTCCATCTTGATTGATGATGAACACAAAATGGCAAAAAAAATTCTTATGTGTGTGACAACACATAAAACTCCATGAGGAGAAAAAGAACCCAGGATGACTGCAAACTGTAACTGCCAAGCCAGGAACCTGGCACACTCATACACATACAATACCAATTTCACTGCAAGCCTTCTACCATTGTGAAAACACTGCATGTCTTACCAGGATTAAACCTACAGTTGGTTAAAACTTGGCTGTAATAATGCCAAGGTCATGGGTTCAATCCCCTGTGTGGGCCATTGACTTGAGTTGGACTCGATGATCCTTGTGGGTTCCTTCCAACTCAGAATAGTCTGTGATACTCTGTGATACACAGATTACTTTTATCTGCCTTTCCTCTCTATCAGACTGACAAAACAGAATTCCTGATCTAAGTATCATCTGTAGAGTGGAAATTTCACTAAAACGTTCACATTAAAACTGAACTATGAAACAGCAGAGGCACAAAGCAAATTCTTCTACTGCTGCACAGAAGAGGAAACATTAAGTCACTCTTAGGCTCAGCTTCAATCATACTCATCCAAGAAGAGATTATTGTAAAAAAAACTGAAAAAAAAAAAGACCCCAAAGTCAATTGATGACATTAAAGGGAAAAAAAAGGTGCCAAAGTAATGATATTGTTAATAAGATTACACAAAACTAGGAGGATATTAATGCTACTATCAAATCAAGGAGAGCCAATTAATATTGAATGGGAAGATAAATAAATTACTTAAATAATGTAACTGGAATTAATAAATATTACGGGATATCAGTCTTTGGAATTTTTAGAATTTGAAAAAGGTAGACTACTCAAAAATCAAAACTGGATAATTTCAACAAAATTCCTGAAGCATCTTTAATAACTCCATGGTTGAATTTTGGGAAAGACACTGTTTGAGTTTTAAATCACGACTTCAGAGCCAACTCTACAGCTTCCGCCTTACAATTTTCATTTTTTGTCTACAGATTTCTCCTGTCCTCACAAACACTAGAGCACTTGATACTATTTATAAGCAGAAGCTGACAGCTGCCATCTACCAGAATTACAGATAACAATTTCTACCCTCTCAATATTTGAAACATTTATTTAGTTATTAAGAGAACGCAGAATTTCTTACCAACTTCAATCATTCATTTTAAATATTCTATTAAAAAGGAAGGCATTCTTTTGGATTATTTGTTTTACTCTTTATTTTTCCAGCTCTTAATTTTTCATCTTCTGGACAGACATTTCCATTACCAAGGTTTTTCTTTCAGTGTACCTGGAACACACGATTTTTAAGCTATTGCTCCACAAGCTGCATAAAGTATTTAAGTTTGGTTAAAGTTCATACAGGAACATCT
Source organism: Sakesphorus luctuosus (assembly GCA_013396695.1). Lineage (NCBI taxonomy): Eukaryota > Metazoa > Chordata > Aves > Passeriformes > Thamnophilidae > Sakesphorus > Sakesphorus luctuosus. Next base: position 17,990 of record VWZD01003414.1, on the reverse strand, counting down.
ATGGACTAGAGACCCCTGTGTACCTAGAAAGTGTTCTACATTTGCTGGCATTAAAATAAATAAATAAATAATAATAAAAAATTCTTTAACTTTCCTATTTATATCATGCTTTTTAAGCTACTTTATTCCCTATGTATGGTCTAGACTCTTGCTCCTGAATATGTAAATCCTCCTTTGGCTATACCAAAAAGCAGCTTCTGTACACACACCTTACAGGGTAGCCAATACCTTTATGTTGGTTGTCTTTTCTCCTTGCTGTCTACCATTCATGTAATATCTGACTCTTCAGCAAACTATCAATGCTTGCATATCTTTTCCTAGTACTTTTTCCAATACTGCAGCCTCCAATTTGCAGCACCTACTGAGAAAAGAACCAAAGTGAGTTATACCCACAATAATAATTTTTAATCTACAAGCTCTTCACTTAAAACATGAACTAAAGGAAGCTCAACAGGAGCCAACAGTGTGCCCAGGTGGCCAAGAAGGCCAATGGGATCCTGGCCTGGATCAAAAATAGCATGGCCAGCAGGACCAGGGCAGTGTCCCTTCCCNGGAGTGGATTCCCCATCCCTGGAGGTTTTTAAAGTGAGCTTGGCCGTGGCACTGAGTGCCATGATCTGGTAAAGGGACTGGAGTTGGCCCAAGGGTTGGACTTGATGATCTCGGAGGTCTTTTCCAACCCAATCCATTCTATGATTCTATGATTCTATGAAAGCATGATCATTTTCTCCTCTTCTACTCCAATGTAAGTGTGTTCCTTTCATCTATGATGTTTACAATCACAATACAAACACAGGATGTTCCTTCTGCTTTCCTCAGGCTCAAGAGGTACAAGAGACTTGCCTGCTGAAGCTCTACATCCTATTCTGCAGCATAATGCAAGAGAGGATGGAACAAAGGGAAGAAAATAAAAAGCCCTGCAGCTGAGGCAGCTGCACTCTGTCTTGGAAAGCTGAATTCCTTCTCTGACGCTGTCCCAGAGATGTTATGCAACGATACAGAAGCTGTGAAATGTTGTCTGAAGTGGCTGCACTGACTGTGTGTGCTTCATTTGAGATCCCAGACCTGGGTGTAAGATTGGAGTGCATGACCTGCAAAAACACCAGCGACTCATGATCATAATCAAATCAAAGTCTGTAAGAAGTGGTTCTGAACATATGAGTAAGAAATACACTGGAAAGATTTGGCTCAAATAATGAAAGGCAGGCACCCCATATTTAATTGGTCTCTGTAATTTTAACTGGTCTGCCCTAGGATCTCAATATGTAGAATGGGGAGAATAATATTTCTAACATGAGCAAGGTCAGACAGCTCAGTTTGTTCATAAGTTATCAGCTATTGTAGTGATTATTATTGCAGGAAAAACAAGAAAAAAGCAATTAATAATTCTGTCCCCAGTGCAGAACCTCAGTGGCATGTAACAAAGCAAGAGATCCAAGTTAGGAGAAAAAAATTAGACCACTGAATAGCCATCCTTCATGTGAACACTACTCTGACTATTTGATACCTGAAACGAAGTCCTTATTGCAAAAGAAAATTATCACACAATATAAAATTCCATAAACAGAGAGACTGCACAAGAAACCTTAATTTTGGTATTTCCTAGTTTAGCAGTCCTGAAGTTCTTTTAACTCTCATGAGCCTTTAAGGTCTTTCAAGCACAACAATTTGCTTAGGTATTTAGGTACTTAAAAAAAACACTAGAAAAAAAATTATCCTATTATGCCATATTGATAATAATGTGGCTTATCAACAGGACTGGAATTGTTAGACCTTTTGCTTCTCTACATTGTGCAAAGATGCACAATACAACATATCTATTAAATATGTATTTGCTTCTAAATAATGAATACGCAGCTCTAGATACATCCTTGTATTTCTGGAAGTTTCTAAAGGGGAACCAAAATTTTTATAATTTCTCAGGCACAAAAATGTCAATAAACTGAAGCAAGGTAAGAGTTTTTCAAGCAACAAAAATGTGTACTTTGATATGAGCTTAACCTTAATTCCTAAAAGGGTCTGAAAAGACCCAGCCTGTTAAACCAATAGACACTCATTCTTTCATTTAAAGGTTGATAGAGCTCCTAATCCACTTATTTGGGGAACTGCTAATAAAGAGAGAGAAAAGGATGATTTGGTATTTCTATTATTTCAAATGTTTAAAATGTAAATATGAACAAGCAGGAAAAAACCCAAACAACCAACCAAACCAGTTATTAAAGGCAAAAGAACCCTACTCAGAGACATGTTAATGCAAAGCAATGATCAGACATGGAGAGCAAAAAAAGCCATTTTTCACCTTGACCAGTGAAATTCAAGTGAGGAGGGAACTGTTCAAGTAATTTTCTTAAAAAAGATAACCAGAAAATGTGCAACAACAACACACCCAAGAAAATTAGAAAGCCTCCCAAAACCCCTTCCCCCAAAAGTAAATGGTTTGAAAGTGGGCAATGATTTGCAACACTACTGAAGTCAAGACTAAGTTCCTTACCTCCATATCATAGAATCATAGAATTGATTGGGTTGGAAAAGACCTCCGAGATCATCAAGTCCAACCCTTGGGCCAACTCCAGTCCCTTTACCACATCATGGCACTCAGTGCCACGGCCAAGCTCAGTTGAAAAACCTCCAGGGATGGGGAATCCACCCCCTCTCTGGGCAGCCCATTCCAATGCCTGAGCACTCTCTCTGGAAACAATTTTTTTCTCATCTCCAACTTCAATTTCCCCTGGCAGAGCTTGAGCCCGTGCCCCCTTGTCCTATTGCTGAGTGCCTGGGAGAAGAGACCAACCCCCACCTGGCTACAACTTCCCTTCAGGTAGTTCTAGACAGTGCTGAGGTCACCTCTGAGCCTCCTCTTCTCCAGGCTAAACACCCCCAGCTCCCTCAGCCTCTCCCCATAGGACTTACGTTTAACTGTTCCTGGAACTAGGCCTTAAAAATGAATGTAAGACCAAAAAATGAACAAATTTTGTTAAGAGAATGGACCCTGAAATGTCCCTGTCATCTTCTACCACCCATGAAAGATGAGTGACTAATTTACAGACTTCCAGATAGAGCCTGCAAATATTTCTTATTTCATGAGGCAGAAAAGGGACAACATAGGGATTACAAACTGTTTAGTAAATAATATCTGTGGCTCTACTGTGATAGCTTGACTTCAGGCAGATTTTTTAATCAAAATTTATCAGAAATTCTTTATGGAAAAAAATCTACTTTATAGCAGACAAACAAAATTGGCTCCCTGGAACACCCCCCAAAATAGTCTCAAAGCTGAAGTTCTGTTAGTACTGCAGGAAAATTGAAAGTCCATTGGTCCATATATTTCCATAAAGCTCAGCAGATGTAAGAGTCCATCAGCAGGTTCTTTACTTTTTTTTGGAATAGAGCCCAAATGCAAACTGTATGTGCAAGATTTCCTTTAAAAATGCATTCTGTTGATGCTACAAGAAATTTTTAGTCATGACACAGGAATAGCATCTATGTTATGATCCATCTGGCTTAGTGCATTTAGCTTTTTCCCCACACCACTGGTTTTCCAGTCCCACCTCCTGCCATTGCATCATCAGTTCCAAATAATTTTTAAATCATGATGGTATGTGACACTGAAATGAAGGCAGGAAGTCTGTAAATGCCAGGCTATCAACTTCTTAAATAACAAGTTGTTCTAATAAATCATTTTATTGTTCTTATTTATAAGCTGCTCTTAAAAAACCAGTGGTTTTCATTACTATTTCACAACAGACTTCCAAAATGTCCCCATCAGACTGAGGCTCCACTGCCTTTTGTAATGGAAACCACTGCAGAATCTCACTCTAGGAGTGTAAAAGCAAAGTGAAGAGGTATTAAGAGAAACCAATGGTGGGGGAAAGTCCTGTTCTAGTTTTCACATAGCAAAGTGACAGATAGACACTGACTTTAGCAAGGTCAGGGAATAAGTCTGCAGCAAAGGTAAAACCTACATCCAAATATCCTGAGACAACAAAAGCATCCTTTCTGTGAAATAAAAACCCATCAGAGAACGGCTTAGTGGAAAAAATCCCATAGCTCCTCAACATCTGAAACTATTACCTTCACTAGCTCCAAATTCCCTGCTTAGTTTCTACAGCAAATAACAAAATGTCTTCAACACTCTGAAATGAAGCCAGGCCCTGGTCTAGAGGAATCATCTGAACATAACACAGAAATGCCTTACACAAATCCAGGCTAAATATAGATCTGCATCTTCTACACTAACAGAAGACTATCACAAGTAGAGGAGGTTAAACCAGAAGCCATGCTCTTTTCTTGATTCTGTGCACATCACATCGTGCCTAGAGGTGAAAAGCAGTGAGAGCTCCCCTCAATCAGGGAGAATGGGATAACACAGCTTTTCCAACCTGGAGACAAAACAAAAAAAATTGCTTTCATTTGAAAAAATAGGAAGGAGAGCTGCCTTCAGCATCTCAGTTTCCAGACTTTTATTTTCATCCTGCCTTCCACTATGTTAAGAGAAAAGCAGCAGCTTCCCTGTTTCTTGTGCAGTATCTGGGCTCCCAGTCCCACTGGGATAAAGCCTGCTCTCCTGGATGTGCCACACACACTTGGTGGAGGGATCCTCAGGATCTGAACATCACAGGTTTCATTTATAATTTAGTCCAATCTAAGAATGTGTTCCCAATTATTTTTAAAGTGCAGCATCTCTGAGGTACCTGCCAAAGGTCAAAGGACACCTCTTATTCCAGAGCTACAGTCGAGGTCAAGGTCAAGTTATTTTCCAAACTCTGATGATGACATTTCTGCAGTATAATAGAAGAGAGGGGGGAAAAAAAAGAAAGACTATTTTAACCTCAAATAGGTGTTCAACAGCACGTAATTTTTTCCTGAAACCTGAGTTTTTACTGTATTAGTCTGATGAGCTGTCATTCCAAATGGTTTCACTCCCACAAAATAATGAACAACTTCAAAAAGGGCTTCATGAGGAAAATAAGCAACCTCAACTATAGATGATGTTTCTAATTCTGACTGTTGTGATCTCATCTCTTATTTCTTCATTGCATACCTTCAGATCCTAAGTAATGGAAATACATTTGCAAATCTGGACTAAGTTCTTAGCCTGCAAGAGGAGTTTAAATTACTTGTATATACTTGTTTTTGTAACAAGAAACATGTCAGTAATACCTTAAGACTAAAGGATTTTCAAAAGCCTCACTTTTGTTATTCTGCTATTTGTATACTCTGTACACACCTACATTTTGGAGGCAGGCAATTTTTTCTTTTTTCCTACACCATCTCTATTTCTGAAATGGTTAGAAAAAGAATAAAAAAATCACATAGAAATAGGGAAAAGTAAAGTCAATTAGTCCTCCCAAGACTGTGAATGTTTAGCTCATGTTTACAGCATATCTTATGTATTTCCTTTTATTGCTTTGCCACAGCCTATTAACATGTTATATTCAACACATGAAAGAGTTCTCTACCACTCTGTAGCCATCCCTTCTCTTGCAGTCAGCTGTTCCTTTGCCTTCAGTAACATCTGCCTGTCGGTAGAGCTGCAGTCAGAAATTTTTAAGTACATACAATTTTCAGTGATATAACACAATTTCACAGGCACAGAAAGGCTTTTCATTGTTCTCACAGAATGACAGGCAAACAGTAACAGGTTTACTCCACTTTGTGGGTAGGTTCACACTGTATTCACAGGGTAATTTTCAGTAGATGATGCACCCCTGAACCCTCTATCATTCATATATGGTCACTGCATTTTTACATGCTTGAAAGCTAAAGGATCATTGAAGGATTAATAGAAATGTTCCACCTACATTTTTCTTGTGAAAGTGCAATTTAGCAATTTCTTTCGTGAAGACACAAATACCACCTCTTTGAACTACCTTGTTGCTTTTTTCTTTTGATTATTGTGATTATTTTTAATGTATTTATATATCTTTCAAAATTTTATTTTGACTATTGATGTTAGTGTTTAGATTACTTAGAAATTCACTGATTTTTCTGCATTCTTGCCCACAAGACATTCTATGAGGGCATATGTAAGAAGGGAGAAACAGAATGTACCCCTGAGATCAAGTTTGTTATCAAGAAAATACAGTTTCAGCAGTAAACATTTCCTTATTTTAAACCTGTAATCAGGAAAAAACCTCCACATTTATCAAGTTCATTTTATATCAGCAGCTAGACATTTCACAATGGCAGCTCTGGGGGCAACCCTGCAACTTTGAATCCTTGACTATAGATTAGACATATAGCTAAATTTTAATAAAAATTTGGAATTTTGCATTGGATTATTTCTACTACAGCAATGGTATTATTTTCACACAGAAAGTAAAAATGTGTATTTCATTTTCCTTCAGAAGTCTGCAGTATTTTACTAGCTCATGCATAATCCTTTAGGAATAAAATACATCTGTAATCATCTTCTGCTTCCTCAGTCTTTCCCCTCCTTCCGCTTTTAACTCTCAGTGCAAATTTGAACATCTACTTTGCTTTCTGTTAGAGAGAGAAATATTCATGTGAGAGAAATCAGAAGAAAAACAAGATATAACAATAAGAAAGCAGTAAAGCCCTGGAGGAAGGCATATGATACCTTACATAAAAATCCAATGTCATTTTTCTCCTTTTTCTAATTATTATGAAATTTCACAAACTTCTTAATTGAGAGATGTTAAACATTCCCATGTAGAGGGGATTAACACTGTATGTTATTAAGCAAATAATACTGAAATTTTACAGAAAGGCAGTTTGTTTGGCAGAGACAAAAGAATTGGTAGAGCTCATCAAACTGAAAGTCTATATACTGTCTAAGACAATGACCAACACCAGATGATTCACAGGAACAATATTCCTTGTCACTTTATTGTTGACTTCTTCTGATCTGAAGTGTATGCCTTACATCACTTTTTTCCCCCTTGGCTACAGAATCTCTGGTTGGTTTTATTCATATAAATAGTACCTCTGTTATGCAAAAGGATTACAGAAACAGGCTCCAAAAGACCCAGACATATGTATGTCCAAAAGAACAGAGCTAGCAGGTAAAACCCACTGGGGGATTTTTAAAGATTGATTTTAAGCAACGCTTTGTGATATGAAGACTTTATGTTTTATTAAAGCAAGCTCTGCTTTGCAAAACCAACAACTGGGCTGCAGCCACGACCATTAGAGCAGAGCAGGCAGCAGGCATTAAGCCCAACACTGTTACTAGTTTGTATGCCAGTTAAGCCAAAAAACCAACACTGCATTTGCAGCCTGAGTGGAATTCCACTGGAGCACTTGCACCGTGTTTCTGGATATAACACATTCCTTGTCCTTTAAAGGGTATGCTATCTTACACTTGGGAAGGGTTTCTTTCCTTTTTCCTCCTGTAATTGAAAAGTATTGTTTACTGCCGATTTAAGGCTTGTTTTGACAAAGGGAACGCTGATGAGGCACTCAAGAGCTTGCATTGAATCAATGTTAGACAGAAGTGAGCAGCTTGTAAATGCGCTGTGGGATACACTTGCTCACATATTTATCTTCCATGTTTTGAGAGAAGGTTACAAATATTTTTATATATATACACAGGCATATAAAAGAGTGCGAGTGAGCAAGCTCACATTCCAAGAGAAGTTTTCTGGCTATGTCAGGAGTGAAGTCCACCCTCTGCTAGACAAACCTATTTCTTTCAAGCACAAGAGGATATTATCAGAGAAGTCCGTGCTGATAGACAGAAAGCAGAGATCGCCGTGGCTCGGTGAGGTGATGAGCTGACGGGTGGATGGCACCCATTATCTTCACTTCTCAATCCAAGTTTTCCTGAAAAACGACAGGGGGAGGAGAAGGCTCCAACTAAGCATAAGGCACAGAGGACAAGCAGAGGATTAGGAGTGAAGAGCAAGAAAAGGAAGGATAATGCAAGAAATATTGCAGAGGTTTCTGAGCTAGAAAATAGTTTCTAGATTAAAAGATCCAGTTGCCAGTAATTTAAAGCAGCATTCAAGTTTTAACTTCTGTACAAGGCTACTACATAAAATAACTCTGAAGCAAGAAAAAAACTGACCAAAAGGAATGTGCCTTTTCTATCTATAGAAAATACACTTAGGTTCAGCTCTTTGAACGCTCCTCGGAATTTTAAAATGTTTCAAGCCTTGGTTCGACAATATCACCCTCTACCCAGCCACCAGCCAGAGCCTGACACCAAGTACAAGGGGAAGCTGGTGCATGAAACTCAGCTGAACTGCTTCTACATCAAACCTGGAGGTAAGAGAACATTACCCAGCTGTGTGCACAGAAACTGTACTGGTATCCACCTGCTGAGTGTTGCTTTCCTATTAAAACAGAGCGATTTGTACAATGTAGGAGACTACACTAATAACTTGTAGTAATATTTGGTGCTAATGTACTGTGAAGTCCTGAATGTGTGATCATGGATTTAGGTAATTCTGGTAATTCTTGAATCTGTGGAGTTAAGCAGATGAATGGCTTCTCTTAGTAATATATTGTATTTTGAGCATCTAATGAACATTTCTTTCCCACTTCCACTGTGACAGCATTAAAAAAAGAAAAGGAATGCAAGTGTAAGGAAAAAGAAAGGGGTTTGGTTTTTTTAAGACAAAGAGGCTAAGAAGTTTAAACCACACAAAAGCTGGAAATACTAAATACGTGTGTGCACATGTGAAGGGATTAAGCTGCAAAGGCGATTATGCAAGAGATTTCTGAAAAGCAACTTGCTCTGTAATATTCTCCTTTGCAGAAGAAATATGTAGGCATTCATGTACACATTTACCCTGATCTTGAAACACCTACCACTTTATGCTATACAAGGAGGAGTGTGTGAAGTAGAGGGTATACAAGTAGTCACAGGAAAACAACCTCTCTGAAAAAAACAACTATCTGTTCCAACTTGAACTCTTGAGCTTTACTGCATCATATGCCTATCTTATCTCGAAAAGATGTCCGGAATTCCCAGCACTGGCAGGACACTCTCAACAGTGAACCTCTAGACAAGCTAATATGTTGCTTATATGTTGACATCCATAAATGGGAAAAAAAAAGACAGTGTCTAGCAGATACTCACAGTATGACTGTCCTTCCATTCTATACAGGAACTCATCCACAACAGCAGGAGGCTAAATACACGCTTTTAATTTTATTCCATGCACTTTTCCTACCAATTTCTTTACCCAGGCAGAGGGACAGTTCCACCATACACAAAATAATTACCAGCCATGAAAAAACTGCATAGCTGTGTTATCTTAGCTGCTTAGCCTGTTTCTTTTCACTTGGCATATAGTTACTCTGACTTTCAGATTGGACTGCACCACCACACAGAACTGGAAACCTGCATTAGGGTTACTGCACTTCTTTCCCTTACACTTTGTTTTAATCACCTTCAAGGCACTACAAAAACATCATTAGAGTAAAAAGATGGCTGCAGTCATCTCCCAGGCACTCAGCAATAGGACAAGGGGGCACGGGCTCAAGCTCTGCCAGGGGAAATTGAAGTTGCATCACAAAAAAAATTCTTTGCAGAGAGAGTGCTCAGGCATTGGAATGGGCTGCCCAGAGAGGGGGTGGATTCCCCATCCCTGGAGGTTTTTAAAGGGAGCTTGGCCGTGGCACTGAGTGCCATGATCTGGTAAAGGGACTGGAGTTGGCCCAAGGGTTGGACTTGATGATCTCGGAGGTCTTTTCCAACCCAATTGATTCTATGATTCTATGCTCATAGTTACAGCTGCAAAAGGCCATTTCACCAAGGCAAATGGTTTTACATCGTTTGCTTTGCTCAGTCAAAGACTTTCACAACAGGTACCAAATCCTCAGAGTGGGAAGAGCGAGGAATATACAACTAAAACATTCTTTGAAGAAAGTCTGAATAGAAATATCTGTGCTGAACTGAGCAGAGTGACAAGGGACGTGGTGTTATACATCAAAACTTGTATCTTACACTTAAGAACTTGTAGGAACAAATTCCACTGAAAAATATAAATTGTATTTAGTTTTTCCAGCACTGGAAAAACTAAATTTAGAAATACTTACTAGTACAAACAAATTTGCTTTAAAAACAACAAACAAAAAGGGATGTTGCAGTTTCCCCTCTTTTTTTTTTATTTGAACCCTAAAACCTAAGTCATGGATCATTTACTCTCCACAATAAGCAGAAAAAACCCAAACACCCTGAAGTAGAATTAACCAATACCTGCTAACCCTAGAATCATAATAATAATAACAACTGTCATTTATTCCAGGCTTTTGCTCAAAATATGGCCAGCTTCAGTAAAAGAGAGACTTAGGAAAAGAGGAAATTATGATCAACTACCAGTTTCCACAGCAATGATATTCTATGGCACTTTTTCAGTCAATTTATTTTTAAGTAATTTGCATATACACATACTACTTTAAAACAAGTTTTTCTGTCCCTTTCACTACATTTAAAATCCACTTCTTTCATAGATTTGAGCAGAATTTAGTTACAAAACCAGTTTGGGAACTCTACAACAGGCAAGCCAAACAACTACTAGATAGTAAAATCATAATTCCTGATCTTAAAACTCACTTGCCTTGAGCCAGAACTGCTGCATGTCCATCCCTACCCAACTGCAAAATAGTATTAAGTTATGGAATCAAGTTGCAATAATACCTTTATATCTCAGCAGGCAGGCATTCAAGATTTTCAGGCATCCTCAAAGATAAAAATGAGACAGAAAACACAAAGATCTAATATATACATGTACATATTTTATGGGTTTAGTTATAAAAATGTAAATTGGTATCTATACCACTTCCAAGGACCTGTTTATTATTTTTTGGACATTCTGAAGCAATTTTTACCATTTTCTAAGCACACTAAAATCATCAGCTAGTTGAAATATAGACCACAAAAGGAGGCACTATATGGGAAACGTAGTAGGAAATTAGTAATGCCTTTATACACTAGCCTATGAACAGATAATTTCTGAGTATAGGTAGAAGGAAGAAAATTAATTGAGTACTGGAGAGCATCTCACATAAAAAAAAATCATCACTATGCATTTGATAAATAGAGGCAATAAGAAACTTGATGCTTCTCTCAAGAAAATTTGCACATGACAAACTATAAAGCAGTTAACTTGGACACAAACTGTAAAAGAGGTTTCAAAAAAGAAAAAGTATATAATATGACAAAGCTCTTGCTGCAACTTTAATTTCATGGGTTTAGAATTAGCTCACTAAAACATTAATTATTTTCAGTATGCATATTTTCTTGTGAAACTTGCAAAAGGAAAGTGATACCTGCACTGAACAGTGTCAGCATCCCAACACTCTCAGCAAAGCTGAGGTTTCCCTTGAAGGTCAGGAACACACAGGGAAGATAACCATGACCTCCCTCTACTGTTGTTCTGTCTTACTGGATACACGATGAATTTTTATAATGCTGATCAAAGGAGAGGAATTGGAGTGGAAAGAAGGAGGAGAGGTTTGTTTGTATCTCTGAGACAAAAGTGTCTCGAAGGACAGAACCTCAGGTAAACCACAAGCATTTGTATTCTGAACAAATGGCAATACTCAGTCCAGGCAAACTTCTTTAAAAAAGCTTTACCCAAATCAGTTTTGCAAAAAAACAGGCTGAGAAGAATATATTCCTAAAGAGGGCAAGGCCCTTCTGCCAAAATTACTTTGAATTTCTATAGTTTGAGCTTGCACTTCTGTTCCAAATTGACAAACATTTTTCAAGGAGTTTTAAACTACAGAAATATTTTCTTCAGCAAAACATGCAGGTTGTAGCAGGCCAGAATAATAATTCTGCAATCAAACTTAACCTCAAAAAAATTGTTTTTAAGTTGGTTAGCTGTGACAAAAACCACTGCATTTTGCTTAATGATGCTGCAAAGGAAAGTCATGTCATATTTTTGGATTAGTAGACCACTGAATTTAGAGAAAAATAATACAAATTGAACAAAGTTAAAACATTTAAAGGTATTTGTTTCAAAATGCTAAAAGACAAATGAGCATTTGGGGAATAATCAAGTGAATGCACGTTGCAATTTACTGCACTCATCATGTTGGGGTTTTTGTTATTGGACCAGATACTGTATGTTGGCAGGCAGGAGGCTGATAAATAATGCTCTCCCTTCTAAACTGACATTTTTACCAAAACCAAAAACCAAACAGAAACTCTATTACATCATAAAAACAAAGCCTAGAATATCTATTTTGCCTGTCTCAATGGAAACAATTAAGCAAGGAGTTGTTTACTGGCCAATATGCAGAAGGCTGAATCTAAACACACACACAAGTAAATTTAACCACTAAATGCTGATTTCATTCTCAAGTAAAGACACATTTCAGAAGAAAGAAGAGATTTAAAGCACCCTATTACAGAGCATATCATGTAATAAAGACTACAAACATATTGCAGGGTCAAAAAGACACCATAGTATCCAAAAGACGATTGTTTTTCATGATATATTCATTTTTACATATCACTCATGGTCTTATTGTTGCCTCCTACCTTCCCTTCAGAGGTAAGCCTCTAACAGCCTTCAAAGTAACCAGTGCTACTTGCAGGGTCACTGGGGTTTCAGAAACGCCAGCAGGGGTGGGACACTTGTTGTCCATTTAGCATTTTTACAAGATACATTTACTTAGAAGAGTGAACTTAAATGAGCCACAAGAAGATGAGTCACTCTTTTTAAGAGGGCTCTCAGGTGTTGCAATTTAGAATTTAAGAATGAAATATAATTGTTTGAGAAGAATATACGCCATTATCTTTTCCTAAACATTTTACAGTCACTTGCCCCCAGCCAATATATTTGGGAAAATAATTATGACTGACAGAAGAGATAAAAAAACCAACCCAAACTTCAAAAAAAAAAAAAAAACAAACAAACCACAAAACTTCTCTGGACAGCCAACAAACTCCCCCCTCCCTTCCTTTCCACCCACTAGGCATCTTTGCAGTGCAGAAATCTGGGAAAATAATACAAAATTTTCAGAGTTCTCACAGACATTTAGTGGCTGGTTAAACTGGACAACTGAACAAGCATGGCCCTATGTATGTCTCACATGTGCCTAGGCAAGTTTGCCAAAGCCAGGCATGTCTGGTCTGCTTTTGTACTGCTCACTGAACCTCTGCTAAGGCTCACGTTCAGTAGACACACCTGACTGGAAAGGCTTGGTTCTGTTTCAAGCCCAGGAGATGACAGGAACAAAGGCCTTGCTATAAATGTGGCACAGAAACGAAAAGTAACTGCGATGCCAACAGGTACAGAAACTTGTCAGGAGTATTTGCTGATCTGCCACACAATTCCTTTCTCCACACCATGTAACAGAAAAGCACCCAATTAACCTGTACAGATCACTGTCACAATTAGCATACTATTTTAAGGTAGGATCTTGTGTTCTTCTCTGGCAGCTGAAATGCTCAAGGTGAAGCTGACTCTGAGATACACAGCCTACTAGCAACCAAATTCTCTGTGTCCTGTAAGCATGAAAAACAGTATTTGGTGATGAAAAGATAAATCAGTCAATGAAGGAAATAAATCAGTGACCCAGCACAAAGGCAGAAACACTCGGTACAATACACAGTTGGGAGTAATTATTATATAGCTGATCAGTGCTGCAGGGAGAAAATTAAATTCATTTTATCAATAATTTACTGCTATGTGTTTCTTCTGAACTATCTTATATTAGTCAGCACAAAGGCTTAAGCAACAGGCTCTAAACACTGGTTTTCACAATAAATATCACCAAAAATTAATGAAAAAAGTAGTAATTATGTAGTTTAGATTACTAAAATACAGAACTCAGGACATTTTTTAGAAACCTTAAAATTATCAGATAATCTAAACAAAACCAGAACTCTCAGAAAGAAAGCATCTAAAATTGCAGCTAACTACGTAAGTTTAAAGGTCACACTGAACATTCCCTATTGAGAGATGGGCTGATTCCAATGCGATGAAGTTCAATAAGGCCAAGTGCCGAGTCCTGCACTTTGGCCACACCAACCCCCTGCAGCGCTCCAGGCTGGGCACAGAGTGGCTGGAGAGCAGCCAGGCAGAAAGGGACCTGGGGGGACTAATTGACAGGAAGCTCAACATGAGCCAACAGTGTGCTCAGGTGGCCAAGAAGGCCAATGGGATCCTGGCCTGGATCAAAAATAGCGTGGCCAGTAGGCCCAGGGCAGTGACCCTTCCCCTGGACTCTGCCTTGGGGAGGCCACACCTTGAGTGTTGTGTTCAGTTCTGGGCCCCTCAGTTCAGGAAGGATATTGAGGGGCTGGAGCGGGTCCAGAGAAGAGCAACAAGGCTGGTAAAGGGACTGGAGTTGGCCCAACGGTTGGACTTGATGATCTCGGAGGACTGTTCCAACCCAGTCAATTCTATGATTCTATGATTCTGTTTCATCCATAAACTCCCTGTCCCTTGGTGGACAAAGATTTCTGCTGGCATTAAAAATTTTAATTGGAGCTTCCCTCCTGGCTTTGAAATGATTAACCTCAGCTCTACTCTAACAGATTTCCCACACCAAACTCTTGTGTGAAACAGTGGATCTGTGCAAACATAAACTGGCATGGATCCCAAATCCAGCCTGAAAAGTCCTGGGATTAGACTAAGTGTCTCCAACATGGTGTTTAGATAGTATGTCAACTTAAGACGACCAGGATCACATGGAATGGAACAATAGAAGAAATATGAAAAAGCAATAAAGTAAAAAGAAAGATTAAATACTCCTTTTCTTATTTTAAATATTCTTAAAACTTTTATTTATTGTGTATAACTTTGGAAAAACCTTTCTGTTGTAATGATATACTGGGTGCAAAGCAAGCTTTATAAAATGACAGGTATTACATGACAAAATGTTGGCGGATTTGTCCAGTACACAAGTACCACCTTTTGCTGCCAAGAGGTTTTATTTTAGACTGTGTGGTACAACCAGCCATAGATATTCAGCTGTCCTGAAATGAAGCTGGTTTCGACAAATATTCAGAATATTGGAAGAAACAAAACACTGGGCAGGACTTCTTTGTTCCTCCAAATGCTTTCTTTTGTGTTTTCCTGAAATTTACATTACGACAAAATCCAAATATAAGTCCTGTTATATGGGAAAACCACTATACCAATTGGAAAAACACAGGAAACTGTTAGTCTTTTTAGATCTAATGAGAAGGCATGTATGAAAAATAGCATAAGTCACCAAGTCAAACAAAATGTTAGAAAAAGATAACTTGTTTCCAGATACTGTTAAGTATTACTGCCAAACTGTCCACTGCTTTGCCAAGTAAACAGCTATTACCAAGTACTCCTTGTTAGAATCTGAAAAGTGGAGATAAAAATAATATTACAACATCAGGGCCTAAAACACACAAATTTTCAGGTCTGGGGATCTTTTAACTTCTTTTTTCATGATTACACTCAAGGAAACGATACAGTAAAGAGTGCCATGAAGTCAAAAAACTGTCTGATCTCATGGCTGAGAGATCCTAAACTAAAAGAAAGGTAGTTCTACTCCCATGTTGCCACTGGCAAATTGTCAGTGTAGGTGTTGGGGGGTCCACCCCAGCCAGCAGCTCAGCCCCTGCAGACACCTGCTCCCTCCCCTCAGTGGGATGGGGGAGACAATCGGAAGAGCCAAAGTAGGAAAACAGGTTAGTACTTATATTTGAGACCCTGCAAATCCAAAAGACTGACATCTCTCAGTAAAAACAGCTCATACTCCCCAAACTCCATGAGGCTTCACCTAATTAAAAAAATTAACAAATCACAGTTTACAGGTAGTAATCAGAGTAAAGATTGACTGACTTCATGTCAGCACAGAGTTGTGGTCTCAAATAAAATGTAGGTACTGGCATATACATATTAAACTCCTCACAGAATTCCAAAATGAGATTAAAGATTACTGTTATATAAGAATGACCCTTCAAAAACAGATGGGATAAATAGGTCTCATGGTACTTAAAATCCTAATGTCCTAGGTCAGCCTGGCTATGTCTGCATTTCTTTTCAGTTTTGTTGTGAATTCCAGTTCTTTGTCAACCTAGAAAATACTCTCAAAAACAGTAGTTTCATTTTGGCTATTTAAAAAGTTATTTCTCTATTGTTTCTACCACATAGTGCGTGTGAACAACAGGATTCCCTCTTGATATACTTTCCAACTCCAAATTAGTTTATGAAGTAAAGAAGTCTAACAGATTACCAAACTGGGCTGCTTTGCATGCCACTGATTGCTTTTGCCTTTACTTCATCCAGGGGGAACACTTCTGCACCACAGTTCACATAAAACATTTCTGCAATCTGCTTTTATGCATCAAGGACAAAGCACAGACCATACCACAGCTCCACTTCCAAGCACAGATACAAACTTTGGATTTACAACTGCTAATTCTCATGTAATTGCACATTGTAACACTGTATGCACATGGGTATGTACAAGTAAGCTTTCTCTTTTCTTCCATTTATTTCTGAGTTTGCCTGACACTTGCTAATTCTGGTATAAAGATAATCATGCAAGATAAACACAGAGCCCAAAGTCATAACTCTGTCTTTCATCAGGGCTTAAATTAGACTCAACATTATGTCGTTGAGAGTTATGCCTAATAGTTGAGAAGCAACCTGCCTTCCAACTTGCTCCAAGGACAGGATTTTGGAGCTGGAGCAGAAAACAGAGTTTGAATTGGCTGCATTGGCTTATTTTTTATGCAGAAAGCCAAGACTACTCTGAGACTTCCCAACACTGTCTGGGGTATATTCAGAACACACACATACACTCTTCTCTCTGACTCTCTCAGCCCACCACATACATACACAGGACAATAAACATCTGCTCTTTGTCAGCTAAACGAAGACACTACTGTTAAGCACATTCTAATACTTTCTTTAGTAGAGTGGCACTTTAGGAAGCACTGAGCAATTCTTCTCTTTCATCACACCAAAAAAGCAAAATGCATGCCTTTCATTTCACCTGTTAACCAGCTGGTTTCAGCCCTTGAAAGCTGCAGTCTAAACACTTGGACTGCCTTAACCAAGAACAGACTCTGAAGAGAAGCTGACTTCAGTATTTAACCCAGTGTGTCATATACTTACATCTGGCATTTCTGTACAGTAGAAAAGGGTCCTGGAGCTGGAAGTCAAGGTCTTTAGTAATGGGCTCAGTTCGATTTTCCATGCTCAGTCTGTTCATGATTGTGAAACCGTGCCTTGGAGAAGCTGATCTGAAAAATAGCAAGCAGAAATCCCATCAAGTCAAGGAAAAAAGAAATCATTAGAATTTCTTTGCTGTATAGTTCTCCAAATTCATTATTTTTTTAAAAAATATTTCTAAGAGGCACTACAAAAACCTGATTTTGTTGCCAAGGAAATAGCAATTGACTCTCATAGTGTTTCGTGTAATCCTTTTATTATGGCAAACCCTAAATTATGTATGAGAAATAGATTATCAGCATCACCTTATGCAACACTACTATCTACCCTGTACATTCTTATTGGAATAGGAAGAAGAAATTAAAACAAGTCAGTCATGGGCCATTGCAAGCATACTTTTCAATACTCAGGTTAACCACTGCAGATGTGGATTTTGCATACAATCTAAGGCCTAAGAACGGAAGCGAGGATGCTGAGAAACTGGAACAGGTCGCTCAGAGTAGCTGTGAATGCCCCATCCCTGGAAGTGGAATCACAGAATCATAGAATCGATTGGGTTGGAAAAGACCTCCGAGATCATCAAGTCCAACCCTTGGGCCAACTCCAATCCCTTTACCAGATCATGGCACTCAGTGCCATGGCCAAGCTCACTTTAAAAACCTCCAGGGATGGGGAATCCACCCCCTCTCTGGGCAGCCCATTCCAATGCCTGATGACTCTCCCTGGAAAAAAGTTTTTTCTCATCTCTAACTTAAATTTCCCCTGGCAGAGCTTGAGCCCGTGCCCCCTTGTCCTATTGCTGAGTGCCTGGGAGAAGAGACCAACCCNGGATCCCATTGGCCTTCTCGGCCAGGCTGGGCAGGCCTTTGACCAGCCTGATGTAGTGGAAAGTGTCCCTTCCCA
>VWZD01003413.1:16625-27024 GCA_013396695.1 Sakesphorus luctuosus | reverse complement strand
AGATGCAAAAGGAGCAACTCCCTCAATTCCGATGGAGAAGCCTCTGACAGAACATCACTGAGGTCAGATGGTGAATACTCTGACTAGGAGCAGCAACGGAGGGGCCCTGCCTCTGGCCAGGAGGAGGTGAGGGACAACCAACTCTACTGTAGTGTGTGGATTCAGTGGCCTGACACATCTGACCCACAAAAATATCAAGATTTATAGATACAGATGCAGAGTGTACATTGATGTCATTGAGGCATAAAAGCACAGAGCCCGTCTGGATCTCTGGAGTGACAAGGGGAAGCCAAGAATTATTGGTGGTAGAGGCTGAAGTGAATTTAACAGGAGACAAATGGGAGAGGCATCCCATTGTGATTGGCCCAGAGGCCCATTGCATTCTTGGCATGGACTACCTCAAAAGAGGATACTTCAAAGATCCAAAAGGCTATTGATGAGTTTTTTGTGTGGCCACAGTGGCTGCAGGAGAGACTTAAACAATTGTCTGCCCTGCCTGGCCTTTCAGAAGATCCCTCTGTTCTGGGATTGTTGCAAGTCAAAGACCAACAAGTGCCAGTTGCCACAACTGTGCATTGACAGCAATACCGAACGAACAGAGACCCTGTGATTCCTATCCAAATGATCCAAGAGCTGGAGAGCCAAGGGATGGTCAGCAAGACCCACTCACCCTTCAACAGCCCGATCTGGCCTGTGCATAAGTCTGAGGGAGGATGGATATTGACTGTAGACCACTGCGGTTTGAATGAAGTTACCCCACCGAGTGTCACTGTGCCAGGGATGTTGGAACTCCAGTATGAGCTGGAGTCCAAGACAGCGAAGTGGTATGCTACTATTGACATTGCAAATGCATTCTTTTCTGTCCCTCTGGCAGCAGAGTGCAGGCCACAGTTTGCTTTAAATTGGAAGAGCGTGCAGTACATCTGGAACCAACTGCCCCGGGGCGTGAAAGCATAGCCCTATGATTTGTCATGGACTGATTCAGGCTACACTAGAGAAGGGTGAGGCCCGAACCCTTGCAATACATTGATGATGTTATTGTATTGGGGAACACAGCAGAGGAAGTTTTTGAAAAAGAAGAGAAAATCAAATTCTCCTTAGGGCCAGTTTTGCTATCAAAAAGAGCAAGATCAAGGGACCTACCAGAGATATTCAGTTTCTGGGGGTGAAGTGGCAAGATGGACAGGGACAGATCCCAACAGAAGTCATCAACAAGATTGTAGCAAT
The DNA here is from genome assembly GCA_013396695.1 of Sakesphorus luctuosus. Taxonomy (NCBI): domain Eukaryota; kingdom Metazoa; phylum Chordata; class Aves; order Passeriformes; family Thamnophilidae; genus Sakesphorus; species Sakesphorus luctuosus. The sequence goes on along the minus strand of VWZD01003413.1, from coordinate 25,797 downwards.
GGCTCCACCGACTAACAAGAAGGAAATGCAAGCTTTCCTGGCTACCATAGGTTTCTGGAGGATGCATATTCCAGAATACAGCCAGATCGTGAGCCCTCTCTACCTAGTGACTTATAAGAAGAACGAGTTCCAATGGGTGCCTGAACAGCAATGAGCTTTTAAACAGATCAAGGAAGAGATTGCACATGCTGTGGCCCTTGGACCAGTCTGGACAAGACCAGATGTGAAAAAATTTACTTTATTCTGCAGCTGGAGACAGTGTTATATGTAATGGTCCTATTACGTGTTTGACTGTTGTTCTATGCTTTCCCTCTTCTTAAAGACTTCATTCTCCATATGAAGCTGGCTGTATGTCATTGGAAGATGTACCTTTGCTGTAGCTTCCTATGACTGCTGTGAAGTTCAACTCTCACAAATTTATCTGGAAGACAGAGAAGGAGTTCCAGTAAATTTTGCCTGGATTTCAGTGCAACTATTTTTCATATTAATGTGCAGAGAAGGCAATATTTTAGATGATAAAGAGTGTATTCTTTGTGATGATAAAAGATTTTCAAAGGAAGAAAACCCTTCTATTGCTGGAAAGCCAGTGAGTTGTAGTCATGAAAAACCTAGCTTAGATGCTTTATATAATCAGGAAGTAAGAATAGAAGCAACACCTGGTGACTTGACTTTGCTTTAGTGGTAAATTCAAAAGTGTGAGGCACAGGAGAATTAAACAGACCAAAGGCTGGGGCTTTTAATGTGATTTACCACTTTAATACATGTATAAATTTACTTTGTAGACCAATGACTTAGTGATAGGAGAAAGAAAAGATTGTGTATTTGCTGATTATAGGATAATTATAAGCCATAAAGCATGATGTTAGTGTGAAAGATTTGTCTAACTCGTGAAGAACATTTAGTGAGGATACAGAAACTTTAATTTTGTTTCAGAAATTTGAGGTGAAATGATAGGTGAAATGAGCTTACAGGTCTGTTTGCTGATGTTCAGAGAGAATTCCATTGTGGCTACAAGAAGAATTAGTAGTAAAGACTATTTCATCAAGCAACAGTCAAAGGCTGTTGTATTTATCATCACACAGCAGAAACTGTGATACAGTATGATTACCTTCTAAAAAACATTGGAGTGAATAGCAAGGAACCTGGAAAGCTAGCCCAGAAGGAAAGCAATGTAGACCCTGCAGCAGATGGATCTACAAACATGGCCATGAATCAATGAAGTTAGAAAATTGGAAGGTTTTCTAACTGTTAGAAGAAAAAAGTATGAACTATTTCAAATAAGAATAGTAAAATAATACAGCAGCAGTTCTACTGAAGCTATTTTAATTAGCAGTAGCAGCAACAAAATACTTCAGAGAAAATGTCTTACAAAGGATTTGTGTTACAAAGGTAAGTGTAAGAAAGCCTCTATTTAAAAAATTCTTGAATGCATAGGGGACTGGACTTGATCTGTGAATCTAAGACATCTAAAATATAGATGTCAATTTATGTTGTCTGTTCTAGACTCTGTTATTCTTCATTATTTTGTTGAATACTACAGGATTTAAGCAGTGACAATTAAGGTGATACAGTGAAAATAATGAGATAAAGCATGCTATATGTGACATAACGGGAAAATTTTATTTGATTTAGCAAGTTCAGTTTAGCTGAGTCTGTTTCAATATTCAACTGACATTATAAACAAACCTCAAATTTCAAAAGTGAAGTATAAGTATCTTTTAATATGTTTGATTTCCTGGCTAGAATAAAATTAAATGGCTTGTATGACTTCAGAATAATAATAAAGAAACTAAATCCATTGTGATAGGTAAGTCACTAGGGGAAAAAGCCAACTGTTCTCTCAGCTGATGCTTTCTTCAAGACAGTGTCCTTTGTTCTGAATAATGTGCGTGGCCCGTGTTATAATAAGTGCTCCAATCAGCATTGGAGAAGTGCAGATAATTTACTTGGTAGCAAGTGGTCTTTTCCTGCTGGGTATTGATTTCTATTATAGAATACAGAGGTTTTTCATGTATTGGGATGTGTTTTCATTTGTCACAAAAGCTTCCTTATTTCAAGAGTTTTTGACCCTTTAACCCACAGTTTCATCAACCAGAACCCAGGCAAGAGCTACTTGGGCAGGGAAAACGAAAGGGGGCTTGAACACAAAATTTCAGCATTTTAGAATTGGTTTATCAGTTCTGCTAACACTTCTAGTGGATAAAAGTCAAGTATACAGTAGTTGTCCTATGAAGCGGTGGGCACTTGAACCTGATGACCAGGCTATTACACGACATAGAACGCTGTGGCACTGGGAAGGACTTGTGTCTGGTTCATGAGTTTCACTGCTGATAGCAGTAACTGAATGTTAACTTTAAAACACCACTATGATTTTAAGAAGCACATTTTGTGCATTTATCTAAAAAAGTAACTAAAAAGAAATGAATGAGTTTAGAATTGATAAATTTTGTGTTTTTATTTACAATTTCATTTTGTGTGTAGTGAATACCGGTTTAATGGTAGGTAGCATAGTGGGTGCTGCTGAGTAACAACATAAATATTTTCCTACATCTATGTGGATTTTTTAGAGGGTGAGTAGTGTGTAAATCTTTGTGTGTAGACTCACTGTAAAACACTATGACAGAGCAATAGAGGCAAGTATAATAACTCCTTCAGCATTTTAATGCTACTATTCAAAACCCCTCAATATCTCCCTAAGTTGATCACGGAAGATAGATACACTCTGCTGGAAACTAGGGAATTAGTACTTGCTCTAAAATTTGTGTTAGCCTTTAGTAAAAAAGGGGTTTATGCCTTTCTGTTTACCCTTGTGGATTGTGTACCAATTCATAACGTATTTTAGGTAATATCTTTACTGAAAAGAATCTTAACTATACATCATTTAGGCTAAAGCCCATTTGGTATAAATTCCATTAAGTATAAATATGATATCATCATTGCACATTTATTATTATGGTCATGTATTATATAATGGGGAATGTTTCAGCTTTTCAGCTTTGGCATGGATTGTTGTGGATTTAGAAAACTCCAGAAGAAAGTAAAAGAGATGAGAGCTTTTATGGTAAGCCCAGATACCATGGAACCCATGATAAAAGTGACAATGCTGAAATAATAAAACAGATATGAAACATGGATAAGGAGATTGGAACATTTTAGTGATACAGATAGATTTTTGACACAGACCTTTGTTGATATATTTGCCTTTGCAGCTTTTTGCTTCCTTTCTTTAAATATGGAATGAATTGAAACATTTTAAAGCTTAGTGTTATTAATGATCATTTTACCTGGAAGCTTTGAAAAGCTCTTTTGAACTGCTTTCAAAATCACAGTTCAAACTATCCATGCTTATGTTCTTTTTACAATATCTGTGGGTTTTTCATTTATCACCTTGTGTTAAGTGTGTGAAATACATCCTTTACATTTAAAGACACTGCATTACAGTTGTGCAGACAGTTTGCAGCTTGAGTGTTAATTATTTCAGATGTACATGAGAAATTCCCAAAGACTTGTACTTTACACTGTTTATACTCTGTAGGTGGATGATCTGTGAAGAAGCTGTCTAGAATATTTGTGTCTTCTATGTCTTAGAAGTGCAGTCTGCAGTTTAAAGGTAGATATTCTAATCTTAGAGGTTTAGGTTCTAATCTTAGATTTTTATGTAGGCAACAGAAATGTGAGCTTCTCATTGAAAAGTTTGGCACTATTTGAGACCATTTCGGTGAGAAGGTTTTTGCAGGGCTGTGGTATTCTTACAGAACATATAGCCTGACACCAGCTTCCCAGNATAGATTGCATATTGCTGAGAAACAAATAATTAAAATTCAGAACCTCAAGCTATCATGGAAGGCTCTTAGGCAGTGAATTTGGAACATGGCTATGGACCAATGTATTACTGGTGAGATATTCTTACCACCAAGTAAATTTGATACTTCTCCACTGCTCTTCACTAAGTAGGAAAGTGAATGGTATAGAAACCTGTACAGGCCAGATAAAAGGTTTTGATCACTCACTAGGTATGAAAGTTTTCCTCTCTATGAGGTGCATTTTGTTGCTACTTGAAACATATTCTTTCTAAGTAAAGTTTATTTATAAAAGAAAATGTAGAATGTAAGCTTGAGCAAAAGTTAATGTTGCTGGTGGTGCTGTATTTTGGCAGTGCTGGAGTATTGGCTATCCTAGATAGTTTCTTTATCCATTGGTCTCTGTTTTCTTTTCAACAATTCTGGTTCCCTTGGACTTGTATCCTTTTTGTGATCAGCTTACACTTCACTGTCCACTGTCATCTTGAGAGATTCTTGCTCGGTTGAGTAAGGTTATTTGAATGATAGCCTTTGTTGAAATGTGTCACAATATGCGTACTCACTGCAGTTTTGGACTCTTCCCTTTTCTACTTGATTTGTACCTAACAAAAATGAAGAAATCCTTTTGCATGTGCAACATCAGTTTGTTTTGGTAAAAGTAGTCATGAACTGAAACATAAAAGCAGCATCCCATAGAGCATGATTTCCCTAAGGATTCAGAGTACTCTGTGTCTTAAAGCAAACTTGACCAGTAGAGGAGTTTGGAATAATTTAAAAGTCATGGAAAAATTGTTTCTACAGACCTCAAATTTAGGCACTAGTATCTGAATACATGCTTTTAACCCACTAGTCTCTGAATGAGTCTGAATGTTTTTCTTCTACCAGTGCTATAAGGTATAACATTGAGCATTTATGTGTACTTTCTTAGGGCACAGCCCTACTATTAAAAAAGATCCTAGAAGGGATTGGATTAAATCCTGTGTCACTAGCTGAAAGCCAGTCAACAGTGATAATACTGACTTTCTCCTCACTTTGATGTCTCCTAACTCTGTACAGTGCAGTGAAGTGAGGGGGCAGGTAGAGAAAACCTCTAAGAGAAGCATGGCATAGATGATGCTCACAGCCATGAAATATGATGTGCACTACCACAAAATTGAAGACAGAAGTTGCTGATACTTAGGAAATGTTTTGTCAGCCTTCGGCAATGAAGGTTCTTAAAGATGGAGAGCAGTGGTGTATTTGAATAACAGGAGCATGTGAAGTTTTTGCACTGCTATTTACACATTTTGAAAAATTGTTTGAGCTTGCTTTATTATTTGCATTAGTAAGAGCAGGAGACTTATTTTTGTTGTGTTTCAGCTGAAGTCAGGTTCTGATAGCACTGTTAGAATCACGATACTAAATTTAATCTGGACTTTTAAAATCATGGAGGAAAACATTCTTTAGAGGGAAATGCTGATAATACAAATTTAAGATTATACCTCTGTACTCAGGAATAAATCTTCAGTTCTGGGACATTTGACAAATAGTTACACAGTCTATTACTAGATTTTGTTTCAAAACAATTAGATAATGAACTTGTAAAAAAGATTTGGTTTTTTTGGACTGTACATTGAAGAGAACCTTTCATTTTTATATTGCAAATGATAGTCGTATTTTGGTGCTGATGCTTGTCATATGTGTATTAAATGATATATACATTTCCTGCATCTGATATGAATGCATTTTTTTCATATTGATACTTGCCTTGAGCAGTATGGTGAGATCATGAAGAAGTACAGTCTTGTACAGTGTGTCCTTGTGTGCATTTGCTTCACAAGACAATGGAGAGTTGACTGCAGGGGAATTTTTATTGGATTGTTGACATGGCAATTCTGTATCCATTTATTACTGAAAGCTAGTTTAAGATGCCTGTTGAATGGATGGAGGGCCAAAAGAGTAGGAAAGGTTTAACATTGTGAGTTCACTTCAGATGAGAATTAGGAAATTTTGACCCTACCGCTTGTTTAAGGAAACACAGCTTTACTAGGCACACCTGTGCCCATGTGACCATTCAGCGGATAGTCATAATCTGCAAGAGAGGAAAAGGTGTGTAACTCTGTACAGGTGGCCTTGTTGGGATGACACCAGGGACTGCGGTTCCAGTGGATCCCAGTGGATCCACCAGAAGGCATGGCTGAGCCCTACCGCTAAGATAGCAACTGGTCTGAAGAAAGAAAAGGGTAAAATACTGACTAGCACTGTGAGGAATGAGGGAAAAAAGTGAAAGAATCTTCCCTGCATAAACCAAGGGTAGAGGAGAAGGAGGAGGAGGTGGTGCTCTGGGTGCTGTAGCAGATATACTCACTGCATGTCCTCCAGGGAATTCTCCTCATGGCAGACACCAGGTCAGAGCAGGTGGGCATGCACTGAAGGACAGTGCAGGCTGTGGTGAACCTATACTGGTGCAAGCTTATACTGAAGGTCAGCAGCTTGTGAACAGGGAGGAAGGATAAAATGTGAAGATGAGGGGGCAGCAGTGAGAAACCATAACATACAACCTGTTCTCCACCCACCTTGTGCCACTCAGGGTGCTGGGGGAAGAGGTTTTAATTAGTCTTTGTTTCCTATTATTTTAATCTGGCAATAAATTAATTTTCTTGCAGATCAGGTTTTATTTGCCCATCATTTGATGAAGTTTGCGCTATACTTAAGGTCCCTCTTCACTTCATAAAGTAAATACAATGCAGAGCACATACTCAGTTCATCCTTACTTAGACAACCTGAGGACTTTTTTGCCAAATGAGATTGTGCTGGGCTTCAAGTCTATTAAGATGTATGTGATACATTTAGGTTTGCTTATTTATTTTTCAAGTAAGGAATTTGAAAATGCAGGGTAAATAATGGTGTGAATGGTGTGTTATGTTACCTTTGCATGAGATAAGTTCGGCATTCTTGTTGGCTTTTCAATTGCATCTGTGAGCAGTGGTAGTTCTTCAGATCGGACTGGTGGAATATGGGTTAGTTCCTTAGAATTCACAATTCTACCCCAGATACATATTAAAGTTTTTATTTTTACATTTTTTAAATCTTTGTTTTGCTGTGCATTTTAATGGCATGGATTTTTTGCCATTTGAATTGCCTGAAGATTGTAATTGGCCCTGGCATTCAATACCTAAAAACATTGAAACTAGGGTGCTCTAATGTATGGCTGCTATTTTCTCTGCTTTCTGTGTTGGCTTCTGTGGTAGAAGATCTTCCTAACTCCACTTCTAGTGATCATGGGAAAAATAAGGGCATGGTTGGCAAGGATACAGCTGTATCTTCCCTTTTCTACCTGTGAAATTGTCCAAGACATGAGAAATAGTCTTTTTTTTTTTTTTTTCCCAAAAGCAGTCAAAATCGTAACAGATTTTTTGGTTATCCAGATTTGTCTGCAAATTACCAATTTGCATACATATAACTTGACATCATGCTTCATTTCTTTAACTTCTGACTTGGAAAACTGGCAATAATTTTTGGATTTCTCTACCATTGATTTAAACTTAAGCTTATGCAAAGAGCTGAAAGAAAACATTAAATGTCAGTGGTCATAGCACAGCTTTTCAGTATGTCTAGTTGGCAATCTGAATATAATCTTAAAGCCTTAGCTTCAATTTGCAGCAAAGAGAATGAAGACAGAAGAAATACAGGGAATCTTCTATGATTGAGTCTTTGTTCATGGACAGCTAAGGCCTTGTTTTTGATTGGTGGACACGGAAAACTTGCAGCACCACCTAATGGGCTGCTATTCCTGTTCTATATCCAGAGTTTATCAGCATCATTCGTAGGCTAAATACTTCTTAAATAAAATAAAATAATCTATGCCTAAGTGGAATTCAGCATTAGACATAAAAATTAAGTGAAAAATAGTCTATGCATTTTACTAGAATTTGAGAACTATTCTTTTAAATAAAAATTTATTTCACATAAATTATAGTTTATATTAGAAAAATTGTTGTGTAAGTGTAGCATTTTACAAGGTGCACAGAAATTGTATCTTGTAGGTGTACAAAAAAAAGTACCCACTGATACATAACTAGCTAATCTTCTAATGTGTAACATTTAAAGCTCATGATAAACTGAATCTAAAAAGCAAGTGCAAAAAGGACAAGAAACAGCCAAAACCCCAGATATTCATGTTTGTGTACAATGTTAATGATGACCTTTCAATATCTGTTCAGTATTTAGTAACTAGAGTAGCTGATTGAAAAATTAAATACACAGATTCACATTCATTTCATGTGGTTGTTCAGAAAAGTTTGGTTGGATTTTTTTCTTTTTAAAGTAATGCCCAATTATGTTTGAAGGAAATTGTGTTTTGTACCACATATAAAATTTGATTTTGTTCTCTTTCTTATGTCAGAATATTTTTGAGTGATTTATCCATATGTCAGGTAGGATATCCAATATGATAATGACACCTATATAATTCCAGGAGAAACAAAATTATTTTCCATTTCTCTCCATTGATGCTATACAGAAAAATACAGAAGAGTTTTTTATTTCTCTTAGCCAGACATATCATGTTGTTTTCTTTCTGTAGTAAAACTGTTTAATAGTTTTTTTCAGTTTAGAGAATGAGAAAGTTAAGTGTCCGTCTTGCTGATGTGGGAAGAAAACCCCCACAAAACCGTTCTGTCTCCAGCTTTACTCTTCATAAGAACTTATGTGTGTTGGCAGCGTAACAATTTGAGCTGAGTTAGATTTGTATGGTATTTATAAAAATATCTTTTATCGTATTTTTTTAACTTTGTCCACCCTTTTGTAATATTAGATATGCATCTGATATGTTAACTTTTCATATATGGTTGTGTGGATAAATATTTTGGGATAGGGGAGGAGCTAGAAAACTGAGCAGCTGTATTAAAATATTTTTATGGTTTAACTGCTGGTAATGAAGGAGGGATTGCTGCCTTTTTTAATGCTTTTTTTTGTTTTGTTTTCAATTTCAATAAGTGTAAAAGGAGTGCCACATCTTTTCATTTGTTCAGAATGTGCTCTTATGCCTTAAATTGTTCCTGTTATTTCATTAAATAATGGATGACAATACACTGAATAATAAAACCAATATATAGACTTTCCTGTACATACTGTACCGGACTTAAATGACCACTTGGGTCTCCTAAAGCAAACTTTTAAAATTCCATATCTTTTACTGTGCATATACTGCTGGCATGTAGCCACCCACACATCCAGATTTAGTTGAAATAAATTTATTCTAGTTCATTTAAGGAGAAAGCTTGTAAAATAAAAAGGTAGTCACTTTGCTCATAAGGTTACTAAAAAGAGTGTTTTCTTAAGTGGACTTCTGTGGGTTTTCTTCTTCTGCACAACTTAATAACTTCTACTCT
>VWZD01003413.1:0-16618 GCA_013396695.1 Sakesphorus luctuosus | reverse complement strand
TAATAACTTCTACTCTGATGTGTTCCTTTTGTTTTCCTTTGCAGATGGGGTTTATACAGATTAATGAGGACTTCATATTTATTGAGCCCCTCAATCACACTGTGGCTGTGACAGGCCATGCACACAGGGTGTACAGACGAAAAAGGTCCATAGAGGAGAAAATTACTGAAAAGCCAGCTTCTCAGAATCAGTACTGTGGTGTTGTTACAGGTAATGCACAAATCACACTGAAAAGTTCTAATCTAGCAAATATATTTTTAAGATAAGTAGATAGTAGTTAAGAAAAACCCAACCAATCAGCGAAAGCATATCTGATTATTTTTGCACAAGTACCTTATGGTGGACTTTGAAGTGGCATGCTGAGACTTCAATTTTACTTGTTGGAAGAGGGAAATGTCCACTGAGGAATCCACTGGCTTCGTAATATCCATTTGTATTTGAAAGTCGAACTCTTTGGGTTATTAATTAAAATCTATTTCTTTTCCCTTTCCATATTTATAATTCCTTAATTACTCACTGCATGCAATGCTTCTACTAAATTTTCTGCTTTAAAACACTGGAATGTTTTAAAGTGTTCTTCCTGATTTCAGTGAGTATTAAGTCTTGAACTTCCAAATGTGCCTGACACTGAATTGAAGTGATTTCTATAGGTGTTCTTGTTCTAAGATTGACAGTTAGAAGAGCTGTATGAAACAATAGTAATGCATCTTTGTCAATGACAGGAGAAGCTGTTGAAGTAGAAGCGTTTCAACAAAAATTTGGCACATAATGATGACTTAATAGTTTTCAGTGGAGAAGGGAAAACAGGCTTTTGTGAAAGATGACATTGTTCCTGCTTCATCATCATCTCCACTTCTTAAGAGGATAGAGATCATCTCAGTCTTTTGCCCTCAGCATGAGCTGCATGTGTTTCTAATGTTGTTGTCAGAAATTATTTTTCTTGCAGGAAATAAACCAGAATGAGTTCACATTTGTAGGAATGTTTTTCATGTATAAATGAGATACTGACAAAGTGGAAAGAAATGGCAGAGGTGACTGACATGTCTAGGGACCTGGATATATGACATCTGGGGTGAGGCAGAAGGAACAGAGTTATTTCAACTGTGAGATTAGCGCATTTGGTTAAAACCTGGTGGTAATAATGCTGAGGTCATGGGTTCAACCCCCTGTGTGGGCCATTGACTTAAGAGTTGGACTCAATGATCCTTGTGGGTCCCTTCCGACTCAGAATAGTCTCTGTGTGATTCAAATAGATAAGGAAATGTGAAGGAAGGATACAGCTACAGTTTTCAGGTCTGCAGAGAGAAGATGAAGGCAGACATTCCTTACAGGTATGCTGTGACAGACAACAGTTGTAACTTGCATTGAAGGAAATTTCAATTTGCATAAGGAAAAAATATCTCACAAAAATGCTGAGCACTGCAAGAGGTTGCCTAGAGAGGCTGTTGAGTCTGCACCCTCAGACATTTATAAAACCTAGCTGGAAATGACTCTAAGAGAGCTAATCAAACTTTGACACTTGCACTGACTAGAGCAGGAGGTTAGACTAGCTGCCTTCTGGAGATCACTTTCAGCCTGAACTTTCCTTAGGCTGTCTGATCCCTCCTGAACATTTATACTGCTCTGTCCAATTTATACAGTAACAGAATAAAGGTTTTTGTGGTGGGGTTTTTTTTCCGTTTTGGAAGTATTATTTCAATAGTTAGGTATCCATACACAGTTTGAAATCAAAGATAAATTAACAAAGCAAGGCTTTTTTTGTAGCTATTAAGTGGGACTAAATAAATGACATGGAACTTCCTCCAGCAGGCTCTATATTACTCTTCTAGGCATTGTATTACACTGACACTGCTTATCTAAAAGTGAAATTTTCTATAGTAGTAAAAATTGTTCGCATAAGGTAAAGCTGTTTATTCTTCCCTATTAGTGATAAGTGAGTTAGAGTACCCATGCCTGCCTGTGTCTGGGAATGAGAAAAAGAAAATTAAAAGTATGCATGGTGTGTGCTCTCAAAGGGAGAATGGCATCTGACAAATAGCAAACCATGATGGGTATTAAATTGAGTAAAGATGCAAACTCTTCTGTAAGGATATTTTTTTTCTGTGATGTTCATTACCAGATATCCTTTCACTTCCTCTTATGCTCTAAACCCGGAAAGTCAGCTTGTTTTTTATAGTAATCTTACACTCAAGGTTATGACTTGTTGCAAATAATCTATCAACAGAGACTCAAATATTTGCTTGAAATAACTTTTATTATCTCTACTACCAGCTTTGAAATTTCAGAATAGTTCAAGCTGTGCATAACCAATTAACATCTTCTGGCATAACTTTATTGCCAGAGGGTATAAATACCTGCAATGTCTTATTGATGCTGTTGTACTAGCAAGACCGGGGCCTCACTCTGCTGCTACAAGTTATTTTAATAAGAGGAGATGCAGTAAGTTACATACTTAAAAGCTCTGTCTATGCTGGGGGCAACTGACTGGTGTGATATGAAGTTACCTAATACCAAAATACTCACATTACAGAGTAAAAAGAATAAGCCTTTACATCAATGTTTTAGAAATTCTAAGTCAAATCCTAAGCTAAGTAGATCAGTTAAACAAGTGCAAAACAAATGAGTGTTTGGGTTAAAACAGCAACTTCTCAACAATGTGGACCAATCTTAGAACCGGATCTCTTGCTTCTGCAGTACTCATGTGTCAGAATAGGTGCTCTGGGACAGGTATCTGTGTTGCTGGTTTTGGTCCAAGTTGATCTCAAAGGCTGGCTAGCTATCAAGCAAATGTGTATTGCCAGTGACGAACTGTAATTATCAGAAGGAATGAATGTCTGTGCTAAAGGTTTTGAAGGATCACTATTGGAAAAATAGCTTTTCATGGAGAACTAGCAGAGGCAATCAAAGAAGGTATTGTTTGTTGTCGGTTACTATTGAGGTCTAGATTGGAAGTTACTACACAGCCAAACTTGCTTAGAGAGAACAAAGAACTTATTTTTGTGAATGACGTGATTTTCTCATTAATTAGGGGAGGGAGAGAATCATACTAACAGAAACAGATGCTTTCTTGGTTGGTGACAGTGTGCATGTGTATACTTTTGTTGAAAGTGTTTATTATGTATTTACGTATGTAAGCCTGGCCCATGGCGTAATGGAGAGCACTCTGGATTCTGAATCCCAAGGTCCTGAGTTCAAGTCTCAGTGGGGACTGTCCACTGTCAGTTCAATGGCTCCCTGCCATCCGATCCCATCAGATCTCGGATGCTCAGCAGGGTCAGCCCCGGTTACTACCGGGTGCTGTGACAGTCCCAAGGACTTCACTGTCACTGTCCAAGCTCGCTCAGCCGTGGCAAATGGACCTCAGGACTTAAACGGTGGGGCCAGTTCTGTGCATGTTGTGCCTCACCTAAAAAGTCCACTGTGTAGGCTCGAAGGACACACCCACATGGGGAGAGCCCTTCCCAAATCTTCGTTCGCTAAGTTTGGCCATACATACATACATATGTGTAAGCCAGATGCATGTGCACAGACTTTACACTCCACACCTTTCTTTTGCACATGGCCCACAAAACTTTTGAAAGCAACCAGTTCAGAAGGGTATTATGGAAAAAATGTGAGAGTAGTAGTTGTAATTAGAGCAAAGGGCCACATTGGGAAGCTAAGCTCTTTTCCTTCTACATAATCTGGAGCATTTGTTCCACACTGGAGTTGTTTGTACAGTGAACCTAACTCATAGCTAAGGCATGGCAGACTTTGAGGGAAAAATGTTCTTCTCAAGTAGTCATTCCTTTAAATGCAGAGTAAGAACTCCTATCCAGGGTATGATAAGTGTGAATTTTGAATGTCTTCTGAATTTGTGGGACTGGAAGCCTCCTCTTCTACTTCTTAGTTCTGGCAATAAACAATATACTGTCCTGAGTTAAAAATGTGCTTCTCCTCTTAGACTGATGCAATTTTGCTGGAAAAAGCCTGCTAAGTTTCACTAAATCAAAAGCCAGAGTTTTACATTTTGGGATGTAGACTGGGCAGTCAGCTGGGAGACCTGTGTGGATTCTTGCTCCATATATGACAGTCATGAAACAAAATGCATAAATATGTGGTCAAAAGTCTGGATCTTTGAGGTTGCACTAGGTGGAGACTGATGCTGCCTGAGATACTAATTTCCATTCATTGGATCAGAAAACACTTGTAACTCCATAGGAAGACATTTAAATGCCTATTCAAAATATAGTGAGGACAGAGTTCATGGCTTCTTAAGCTCATGAATATTTCTTACCTAGACAGAATACTAAAATTTCCATATGACTAGGGTACCCATTTTCGAGGGAAAATAAAGCCTGTGGAGTGATGGTGATTGCTCTGTAGTCTGGGCCTCCTGCGCATATACTCAGGAAATGCTTTTGTGCCTGAGGACTTGGTGTCCGGGAGTCCTGTAGTCACAGCCTGTTGTTAATGTTGGCTCAGGTACTTTATGTAACCTCTGGTTGTAATAGCTGGATTTTAATATCTTTTAATATTTTGGGTGGGATTATTGTTTTGTTAACAGTTCTTTTTTTTTCCTCCTAATTGCCTGTTGAATGTCAAATGCACACGCTGTAGTATTTTTAGCATTCTTGCTGGAGTACTGCAAGATTCCTAACTTTTTTTCCTTGAGTTTAAGTAACAAATTGATGTAGAATCTTCTTGTTTTTCACAGTTGCACAAAATAGAAGTTTTATGGCACAGCACACTCCTGTAGAATTTATTTTTTATTTTGACCATGTAATTAAATTCTTGAGATGAATTTAAGCATCTTTAATCTGATTTTTATCTTGGGAACACATACAGTATTGATGTAGGTGGGGCTTCTTGCAGTAGTTGTTATTTCTTACATACTGTACCTTCAATAATTACTTGTTTGTTATAGTTTTCATGACTTTATAATATTCTTTATGCCTATGTAAAGAAACAAGTGTTTTTACGTCGAGCTTGTTATCTGGCAGCAATTGTGGCTGTTGTTAGAAATCAGTAGCACCAAAATTACTAATTCTGTTTATTAAAAATATTTAAGGAAGAGCTACAATTTTCAGATAAATGAGATCTCGTGATGGAGATTTCTGCCAGCAATTTGGAAAAGCTTGGCTGGCCAAGAACAGATTGTCCATTGGTTTGTTAATGGGACAGATAGATAAGGCAAATGTTGGACACAGCCCCTGCAGACAGCTTGTCTGCGGAGCTGTATAGTCTTCTCATAGACCACAGTCCCAAAAGGGGAGATTTCAACAGTTTATGGGACCGCAGTGACCTTAGTGTTTAGCACTATGCTGTATTTCATCCTGGACTGCTTGTTGTCAATTCTGCGCTCCTAGCTATAACTTTTAGAGAGACGTGTTAACAGACTTCTCCATACATGCAAGTACTATTTAAAGTTTTCAACCACTAGCTACTGTTTTTTACAAAGAAGGGAAGAATGAATAAACTGTTGCTGTAAACTGCACTGGAATCAATCACTGTGCCTAGGAGGAATGCAGGTTGACCAGATGGTTTTTGAGAGATCTTTTTTAACCCAAATGACTCTTTAATCTTAGATCCGTAGCTTACTGTTGGAGCATTAAGTATTTCTTTGTAAATCGTAGTTGTATAGCTCCTAGAGTGTGGGAATTTTGGCAGAAATACTGACACTGAGGCTTCATTAGAAATTATCCTCCAAAGAGGGATGAAAACACACATAATATTTTATAAAGTAGGCTGTAAATCCACAAGTTAGCAAACATCAATAAGGGTAGAGGCTAGTAGAAGTTATAAGGCTAAGCAAGTGTCTGAAGGCTCAAAATGAGAGACTTTAATTTTACATAACTTATGAATTTGTAAGCTGTTTCTACTTGTAGGTGAACACCAAATATTTTTTTTCTGGAGAATATATTCTTTTTTTCTTTTAGTAAATATGTATGCTTATCAGTGTTAGTAACTCTTACATTGTCACCAGTTGTAAAGGAATCAGTAAGCGTTTCTAACATGATGGACTAAATCACGTATATAGACGATGTTTTACAAATGACTAAAGGAAAAGATAAGGATACATAATACATACTTGTTACATTGAAAAGTATATCTCTACATTACATTTACATTAAAGCTACATTACAGAATCACAGAATATGCAAAGTTGGAAGGGACCCATAAGGATTATTGTGTTCAACCCTTAGGCCTTCACAGGACCATCCCTGAGAGTCACACCGTTATCTGACAGCATCATCCAAATACTTCTTGAACTCTATCAGGCTTGGTGCTGTGACCACTTCCCTGGAAAGCCTGTTCCAGTGCCCATCCACACTCTGGGTATGGAAACTTTTCCTAATATCCAACGTAAACTTCCCCTGACACAACCTCAGACCATTTCCTTGAGTCCTGTCACTGGTCATCACAGAGAAGAAATCGATGTCTGCTCCTCCTCTTCCCCTAAGGAAGATATAGACTGCATTGAGGTCTCCCCTCAGTCTCCCTTTCTCCAGGCTGAACAGACCAAGTCACCTCAGCCACTCCTCATACAGCTTCCCCTCAAGGCCCTTCATCGTCTTCATTACTCTCCTTTGGACACTCTCTAATTGCTTAATATCTTTTTTTATATTTTGATGCCCAAAACTGCACACAATATTCCAGGTGAGGCCGCACCAGTGCAGAGCAGAGTGGGACAATCCCCTCCCTCAGGCAGCTGGCAATGTTTTGCCTGATGGTTCCCAGGTCATGGTTGACCCACCTGGCTGCCAGGGCACTGCTTGCTCACATTCAACTTGCCGTTGACCAGGACCCCCAGGGCCCTTTCCCAGCACTGCCTTCCAGCACCTCATTCCCCAGTCTGTATAAACATCCAGGGTGGTTCCATCCCAGATGCAGAATCTAGCACTTCTTGTTGAACTTCATATGATTGGTGATTGCCCAGTTCTCTAGTTTGTTGAGGTCTCTTCGCAGGGCCTCTCTGCCTTTGTGGGAGGCAACAACTCCTCCCAGTTTTGTGTCATCTGCAAACTTGCTTATTATCCCTTCCAGTCCTGCACCCAAGTGATTCATTAAGATGTTGAAGAATACAGGGCATGAGATGGATCCCCGTGGAACCCCACTAGTGTCAGGTCACCTGTCTGATGTTCTCCTATTTGGTATTATCCTCCTTGCTTGACCTGTGAGCCAATTGCTCACTCATCCCATGATATGTTTATCCGGCTGTGTGCTAGACATTTTCTCCAGAAGGCTCCTGTGAGACAGTATCAAAAACTTTACTGAAATCCAAGAATATTTCATCAACAGGCTTCCCTTGTTCGCTGGGCATGTGCTTTCTTTTTTGCCTTACCTCCAAGAGAAGATTACCTGCTCAGCCAAGGCAGCCCCTTCTGCCTCATCTGCTTGACTTCCAACATTTGGGAATTGCTGCTCCTCTGCCCTTAGGAGGCAGTGTTTAAAAAGTGACCAGCACTTATGGACCCCAGCACCCGCAAAAACATTTGCCCAGGGGACCTTGCTTACTAATTCCCTGAGCAGCCTGAAATCTACTCTCCTCATGTCCAGAGCTGAGCTTTTGCTTGCACTTTTCCTCCTGTAAACAGAGATTTTAAACTCAAGCCCTTTGTGGTCGCTGTGGCCAAGAGGCCACCAATCTCCACTTCGCTCACAAGATCCATTGCATTGAAAAGCAGCAGTTGAAGAAGAGTATATTTTGAAGTTGGCTCCCTTAGGACCTGTTGCATAAAGTTGCCATACAGGTTTTATTAAGCACCTTCTGGCTCAGGTTGTCCAGCTGTGTGATGCTCCCAGTTGAGTTCTGGCAAGTTGAAGTTTGCCAAGAGGACAAGAGCAGTTGACTTGAAAGTGTCCCTTAGTTTCTCAAAGAATAATTCATCAGCATCATCACAGATCCCTCTTCCACTGGTATCTTATATTTTCAATTTAATTTGTGAGTCTATTGACCTTTAAGGCATATTTTTAGCACTTTCCTGAGGAGTGACATTTTTTGAAGAGTAGTCAAGTGTTATAAAAAGCACTGCAGGAACTTTTCTGTTAAATATGAAATTGATTAATTGCAAAACATTTCTTCAGAATTTCTGAATATTTGATTGTTTCCAGAACATGTGTTTATAATTGTCATCACAAGCATCATGCTTTATGGAAGCAGAAAGCCCAATATACCATTGTGAATGCTGGAAAAATCTTTACTTGGTTTCTATGACTTTAATGAGGTCCCAGGAAGTTCTACATCCTCTGAGAAGGATCTAACAAAACTTGACTATTACAACAAGAAGTTCCATTTTGTATTTGTTTTAAATTGGATTATTTAAAGTGCCATTGCTAATTACTGTATGTTTATCTGACTAACACCTGATTTGAACTTTCTGTGTAATTAGCTCTTCTTACTTCATATGTATTGTAATGGTGTTTTTGAGGGAAAGCTGAAAATTAACACCAGCACTAACCTCTACTTTACCATAATTGTAACATGTTTTTGATTTGTAGCTATCTGTGGGTTTAGAGGCCTGTTTCCACAGTTTAGTTTTGTTGTTTTACTTCAGCTGCTTATAATGACAGCAGTACTGACTTTGAAGTTGTGTCAATAGGACTTCACTTTTTTGTTTCTAGCAAACTTATATCCTGCATGGCATTCTCTGTCATTCATCTGAAATGTTCTATCATCTCTGCAAATGACCAAATTGTTCCATGTATTTTCCTAATGCTGAATTTGTGGCAAATCCATATTTGCCATCTTCTATGCTAATATATAATTGCATCAAGATGTTTACTCTAATTTATGATGATTGGACAGGTAACAATCCTGCAATATCAGATGGACTATTTTCTCTCAGACCCAACATGAGTTTAGTTTTCCCTCACAAACCAAACTAGGAGACACATGTTGTTTTATTTTAATATATTAGGTGAAAGGATGTAAAAAATGTTTCTGACTTGATTTGAACAGATGGATAGGATTCCTGTTTTCTTGGTGTGAACTAATATTTATACACAACGCAGACCTTCAGTATAAGCCTTAGCATTGGCTGTGGCAAGTAAGTATATAGTCAAGTTCATAGGTGTTACATTCCACATAATCAGAGTTATAACATAACCAAGGGTAACAAATCCTAAACAGTACTATAAGCTGTAGTTTGAAGGATAAGTTTCTCAAGCAGTTTTGTTTTACAGACAGAAGAAAATCCAAGAATCAAAAAGTATCAGAAAGTGGAAGAGGAAAGCGATACTCTTACAAGTTACCTCAGGAGTACAATATAGAAACTGTTGTAGTGGCAGATCCAGCTATGGTTTCATATCATGGAACAGATGCTGCTAGAAGATTTATTCTAACCATCTTAAACATGGTAGGAAATTTTAAATTTATTTTCATGTTTTGCCAACAATGCATTCACCGTATGATGATTTCATTGCTCATTCTAATAACTATGACTGAGCATCTATAAGGGACAGCCAGTACATGACCACTAGCATGCTGTCAAGACTTACTCCATGTATTTTGCAGCATAAAATCATGGTGCTGTAGACTTGTCTGTACTGTCTGGTCATACAACTCCAGAGAAGCCTGAAAGTGAGAGAATAAGATGACTTTCGGTTAGAAACCAGTGGTGTTGTTGGGAAGGCTAGGATATTCAATAGTTTCTGGTAATCTATACTTGTTATGAAGACATGACATTGTGGTGGAGAAAGATCATGTCATCATTAGTGGCTGAAAAAAAATGAAAGAGGAATGGAATTCAACAATTACATTCCCTCCTAGCTGTGTCTGGAGCTGTAGTGCACTCATTTTGTGCATAAAACATTGAAAAGCAGCATCTGTAATGTACAAAGGGAGATTGTTTCAGGAAGGAGCATAAGCTGAGCAATTAATATAAACTTTAACTGTTGGGAATGGTAGGGAAAATTAGAGTTTGGGTCAGACCATCTGGGCTTTGATCATAGATTTAACAGAATACAAATTTCCATGTGAAGAGTATTAAATGCATGTGTAAATATTTGAAGAAACAGACTACAGTTTGCAAAGGGGTCATGGCCATTGGGGGAGAGAAAGGTCTTTTATTGTGATCCCACAATGAATACTGCTTAATATCTCTTTTAATTTCAGAAGACCAACACAGTATATTAACTTAATTTTCTGGTCAAGTTACAGAATATTAAAGCAGTCACAGTAGAACATGAAAATTTTTTTAAGTTCTCTGAGGTTTCTGGTATTTTTAGTGTGTTGTGTACAATACAAGGACATATTTTTATTTGTTGTTTTTTATCTTAGGTTTTTAACCTTTTCCAGCACAAGAGTCTTGGACTACAAGTAAATCTGCGAGTGACTAAGCTTGTTCTCCTTCATGAGACTCCAGTAAGTATTTATTAGCTTTGTCTTAGCCTATCGAGGGTAATGCTTCTTAGTTTATTGCTCCAAAGTCTTGGAATATTCACCAGCTCTAACGGCTAACAAATTTTTTCGCTTAAGTTTTGTGCATTACTAAGTGATTTTCATTGATGGGCAGCCCCTGATAAGTTTAAGCTTCTCCTAATTGAGATTAGCTCAGTTAGTTAGAGCATGGTGCTAATAACACCCAGGTCATGGATTCAATCCCCATACAGACCACTCAGTTAAGAGCTGGACTCAATGATCCTTTTGGGTCCTTCCAACTCAGAATATTCTGTGACATTTTGACTGTAATTTATGTGCTGCATGTATTGAGACTTTTCTGTACCTGTAGTCAAAAGTCAATCAAAATTTCCATGCGGATATCATGTAGATCTTAACAAAATCAGCTTCTGCTCTGCTTTTTGTGTATTTGCATAGCTCAATGCAAAAATTATCCTGATTAAACCAAATGGACAGTAGAAGGAGTACTGATGTTATTCATTAGCTAATCTGTAGACAAACAAAAGGTGCCATCGCATAGTGCTATTTTTTTATATCTTTCAGACATCATCTCAAATCTTTTTTTTCTTAAGACTCATCAGTTGATATCCTGACTGAGATTTTCCAGTAGACTGTGGTTTTTATATCATATTTCAGGACAACATCAACTTGATTTCTTATTTGGTTTCTTTTCTACAAAATATTATGCAAATTTTTTCATGCTTTAGTTAGTTATAAGAAAAAAAGGATTCCCTTATCTGTCATTCAGATTTTAAAATATCTTATTTTTCCAGTGAGTAAGTCAGTATTTCTTCTGTTCATCTCAGCTGTTGGAGAAATATCATCTCATGTTGAAATTCCGGATGTCCATATCATTGTTCTTTTCTTCACTACAGATAATGAAAAATCAGAAAATAAATAAGAGTTCAGGTGAACAGATGCATGTGGGCTTCTCAATACACTGTCTCTATTTGTATCTGTAACATTGAAAAAAAGGTTGTCTCTGCTCCTGAAGTTTGAGTTGTTTTGCTTTGAATATATTCTGTCATAAAAAGCAGATTTTTTTTGCCAACTCAGTGAGAAAAGGTTCTGAATTCTATTTACAGAGTCATAATTTTAATACCATAAATTGTTTTTTATTTCCAGGCAGATATGTATATTGGACATCATGGGGAAAAAATGCTGGAAAGCTTTTGTAAATGGCAACATGAAGAATTTGGCAAGAAGAATGATATACACTTAGAAATGTCAACAAGCTGGGGAGAAGATACGTCTTCAGTTGATGCAGCCATACTGATCACTAGGTAAAATAGTAAAAGATGAGCATTAAAAACCTGCAGCAGCTTGTTTTGGTTTGAATACTTTGGCAAAATGCCAAGTATAAACCAAAGGACAAAGCTCTCTCCCACTCGGGCTGAGAAAAGGGAGAAAAAAACCTCCAAGACTTAAAACAGGTTTATGTATTTATATCGAAAAGAGAAAATTAAAAGAAAACTACAATGTAACACATACCCACAAAAGTTAGAAATAACAAACAAGAACTCCCCACACCCCGCTGAACACAAATCCCACCATTCTAGCTACAAATCACCCAAGAGAACTCAATCCCCTGAGGGACAGACCCAAGCAGAGAGGAGACTAAGAATAAACATTTTACTCTCCTAAAATACCATAGCAGGACAGTGCCTGGTCCAGGACAACACACAATACATCCTTCCCAGGTGAGTAGCCATGAAGGAAACAGACTAAGCCCTTCCTACACTTGCTTTTATATTTGAGGTGACATCTGAATATGATATGGAATACCATTGGCCAGTAGAGTCAGCTGTCAGTTCCCCTGACCCAGCTCAAGTCAGCTGATAATCCAACACCTACTTTAAAAAATCAAAGCCTAAATTTAGGCCTAGCTAAACACATAACACAGCCTAATTTGAACATAGATCGAAGGACTTGATAGATGACTAACACAGTTAAGATTTAGTTTGCATTCAGGAAGTATGCAACCTGAGACATCTTTCCTGACCTCAGAGGTGGTGGTAAAGTGATGGTAAAGATGGTTCAGAAAGCAGTAGTTTCTGGATGGTAAGCATGTGAAATGATGAATGAGTTACTCTCTTATTTCTTCTTTGGCTATATAACTAAGGCCTTATATACATAGCTAAGGTTGGATGCCTTCCTCCATGTTTCTTCACTGAGGGACGGCACACACAGACCTGTAGATACTTCAGAATACAAAATGAAATCTAAATCATTCAGAGCTGGGTCAGCATTAGGCATGTTACTGAGTTATGCTTCCCCTCTTATGGATTTAGAACTAGTGTGTTTCATTGTGTGCTGAAGATACCTCGTGTACATCATCCGTATGTGCTCTGCAGCCACAGGGGTATGATTCCAGATCTGAAGTTCCTTGTAACTCTAAAGTATCAGGCATTTGACACATTGAGAAGGAAATGGGCCCCAACTCAACTCTTTCCTTTCAAGGAAATTGTCATGGTTTTGGCTGTGAGTGGTGCACAAGGGAAGCATCTTGCTGTTCAGACTGCATACAGGCAAGATCAAAAGAGAAGGACAGAATGGGGGGTCAACCAGCCTAGGATTAGACTTGGTACCATTTTTGAGGTGGACCTTGGACTGAATAACATATGGAGTTCCTTTACAAAGAAAATTCTTGCGGTTGGAATACTGTTGTGCAGTCACACGCTGGTTAGTGACATGGTGTTCTACATGTGCAATCTTTACACTTACATGTAGTCTTATACCATTTATTCAGGCCACTCTCACTAGGAACTATATGCCTTTTTAAAGAAAAACAGTTACACTCTGATTACTCCAATATCTATAATGTATTTCAATTTTTTGAGGCAAAAAAATGCTCCCCTAACTTTTCCTAGTTTTGAGAGCCAGTCATATATAGAACACAGGAAATTAAGAAGTCCAAATTGTCTGTGGCATTAGCCTTGTTGTTACTTTTGCTTTTCAATCCCTTATCTTTTCATAGAAAAACACCCGCTTTTTATCCTGTGCCACTTGCCTCTTATTTGATGTGTATGTCCATTTTATGGTTTGTTGGACCTTTAAGGGGGAAGGTTAGATTTTTTTTTATGTCTTTATATATTAGCTAAGTAGTAGTCCTTTTCACAAGGACTAGGGGAAAAGTCCAGATGGAGAAGGAAGAAGTGAGGAGTAGGAAAGGGTGAACTTCAGCCAAGACATGAAGGATGGCTGAGTATCATACATGGCACTGGGTTGATAAGCATGGCGAAAGGGGTATAGACGTTCTTACATCTAGTTGTACTTTTTGACTGTCCAAGGATAATGAGCAATTGCATGCTGCTTGTTTGCTAGAAATGTGGGAATATTGAGTGACTTCTTACCTATCCCTGGGCTCTCCAATTTGAGACAGCTGAGGCAGGCAGCAATATCTGCAATAGCAACAGCAAGTTTAAGGGAGTACAAATGTTTTAAGTCTTTATCTGCCAGGCAAGTGAGGCTAGGGCTGCATTCTTTAACTTGTGAGGTGTATCTCACAAGTGGTAAGATACTATGAAATATAGCATGTAACACCTTTTTTCTCACATTTCTCATCTTCATCTTAAGCAGCCTTCATGGGACAAGGCAGAGACATTCTGAACTGATGCAAGTGAGGCATTAGTTAAGTAGTCAAGAGGCAGTGGTCTGGAGATGTCTTCAGCAGTTGGTGCATTTGGCTGCACAGCTTTTTGGTATCAATTCAGCATTTCTGGAAGTTTTGGTGGATTAAAAAATGATGATGAGCTGGATTCCTTGTGGACAGGAGGGCCAATGGTATGTGTGTAGTCAGTAGATTGAGAGAGGTGATCTTCCCCCTCTACTCAGCTCTAATGAGGCCACATCTAAAGTGCTGTGTCCAGTTCTGGCTCCTCAGTATGAAAAAGACAAGGAGCTACTGGAGAGAGTCCATCAGAGGGCTGCAAAGATGATTTGGGTCTGGAGCATCTCTCTTATGAGGACAGACTATGGGATCTGGGCCTATGTAGTCTAAAGAAGACTGAGAGGGGATCTCATTAATGCATATCAAAATGTCAAAGGCGTGTGCCAAGAGGATGGTGTCAGACTCTTTGAGTGGTGCCCTGCACAGGATGAAAAGCAATGACCAGAAACTAAAACAGAAGTTTCACTTCAACATGAGGTAGAACTCCTTTACATTGAGGGTGGCAGAGCACTGGAACAGGCTGCCCAGGGAGGTCACGGAGTTCCCCTCTCTGGAGACATTCAAAACCCTCCTGTATGTGTTCCCATGTAACCTGCTCTACAAGGCCCTGCCTCAGCAGAGAGGTTGGACTAGATGAGCTCCAGAGGTCCCTTCCAGCCCCAACAATTATGCAATTCTGAAAGGTAAAAAAGCTTTGTGAAAACTCTAATCATATGTTAAGATGTGCTGTTTTGAAGTGCTTTATAGGAATGATATTCCGATTTCACAGAATGATAAAATGATTTGGTTTGGAAGGGACCTTATACATCATCTAGTTCCAAACCTCTGCTATGGGCAAGGACACTTGGCATTAGAGCAGGTTACTCAAAGCCCTATCCAAGCAGGCCTTGAAAACTTGCAGTAATGGGGTGTTTACATCTTCTTTGGGCAACATGTTCCAGTGTCTCTTACCTCTACAGTAAAGAATTTTCTCCCTATATCTAATATAAACGTAACCTTTTTTATTTTAAAGCCATTCTTCCTTGTCCTATCACTATATGCCCTTGTAAAAAATCCCTCTCCAGCCTTCTTGTAGGCCCCCTTCCAGGTACTTGAAGGCTTCAATAAGGTTGGCCTGGAGCTTCTGTTCTTCAGGCTCAACAACCCCAACTTAGCCCATCTTCATTGGAGAGGTGCTCCAACCCTTGGATCATCTTCATGGCCCTCCTCTGGACTTGCTTCAGGCTTGTCTACAATTTTTTTAACTGTAAGTTTAAATGTTTATTTTTTTTAATTAAATCTCTGATCAGTTTTAAGGAAATGGAAGTAGAGTGCGGAGAAGTGATTGGTTAGATGTGAGTAAATCAGTGCTGGAGCCAGAAATTAAAGATCTGTTCTTCCGACATTTTTAGTTTTTCAGTGGCATTATTCAGTATCCTGTACTTTCTCCCACCTCAGAGCTGCTTTACCTCCTAATAAATCATACTAGTGAGGTTTGCTGACTGTGGGAATGTTTTGCTAATCCAGGTTCCCTCTGCACATCATCAGATTTATGGTAGAGCTAACGCCATGTGTGGCTCTACTTGTGTGTTTTGCTAATTCAGAGTCACATTCTGTTTTTCAAATATGGAACAAGCTCCTTTGTCAGAACTTCCCAAGACCTTTGGACCACAGACCTGCTTTATTGAGAGAAATAATTTTGTTTACACAGATGAACACCAATTACTCGTTGTTTTTCGAGTAAAAATGAAAAGTTTTGGTTATCCAACACATTCTGTGGCAGATCCCCTAAAAGTTACCACACCTTCTCTTTTGTCTTGTATGATAATAGTACAGCAAGACTGCTTTTTAAAAGCTTTCCTATACTTTCACATGCCAGTTGCGTATAGTAACCAAAAGAGTTAGAAATGAAGTAGTGAGTGTTCTGCAGGGCCTAATCACAAAGCGCATAAAATGGATGTTATAGAGACTGTTGTTGAACAAAGGGCCATCATAGCGTTTTCATGATAAATCTATCTTCCCTTAAAAATTATGCATCATGTTGCTTATCAAGCGCATTGGTCAATCTATTGTGTCACAGTGTTTTTTTAAAAAAACTAGTACTTATAAAAAGAATAATACATAAAAACTCTGAAGTTCTTTATTCTCCTTCTCAGTACTGATATTTTCACGTATACTTGTGATGGAATGTAGATATCTGATTTTCATAATATTCATCAGATAGAGAGTGATATTCCATGTCCATCATATTCCATGTGTACATCAGCCTTTTATTCATACTGATTTTCAGCATCTGAATTCTCTTTGCTCTGGGTGACACTTAATTGAAACAGTTCTGTGAGACATTTTCACTTTAAGAAAGTGCCTCATTCTGAAAAGTAGACAATGGCATCAACAGCACTTAGATTTATAAATATTGTTTAATTTCTAATTGTTCCAACCCTCCAGAACTGTCCCCAAATCTTGTACGAGAATTTTTTAAGCATTGCTATGACCTTCCAGTGCACACAAGAAATACAGTTCTTTCTCTGACTTTGCTTTTTACTACCTTTCTGAACCAAAAATACCTCCTCAAGAAAGTCAGAGGA
>VWZD01003411.1:286069-298096 GCA_013396695.1 Sakesphorus luctuosus | reverse complement strand
AATACCTGTTTAAAAAAGTAAATTAGAACTGCAGTCCACAGGACCATCTTTTCAAAACTAGTAATCTAATATGGCTTTCTACATTTGAAACTGCAACATCAGTGAAAGAGTGAATGAGCATTCATTTCTCAGTGTTGTCCAAAACCAGTTTAGGGAACAAAATGCATCTAAGGAGATCAGTGGGCTTTGGCTCACACTCTGCCTCATGCCTATAGGGGCTGAGATATGTAAAATGGATGAATATATGTTTAACAGACAATCACATTAGAAAAAATATCACCCTGAATGGTAATTGGCCTATCAATTTCTCCCTTATGTGGTCGTTAAGTCTCTAAAACCTGCATGGAGGTGGTGTGAAAGATGCAGACCTTTCCTTTCTGAATGATTCAGAAAAATATCTAGATGAGGTAAAGCTGAAAAATACTGTCTGACAGTTTTGAAGTCCATTTAAAAATCTGTGTATGAATTTTTCTTGTTGCTTTGCATGAGAGCAGTCAAAGCTGTTTACTGTAAAATGGACAGAAAAGTCAAATTTCATTTAAAAAGAAAACCTGACTCTTCAAGAAAGCAGATATAGCATTAAATTCAATTCTATATGATATATTTAGTAAGAACTCCTGAAATTTAAATAAACAGAAGAGTCATAAACCTTTAGTTTTGATTGGTTTTCAAAATTTGATATCCTTTTTTTTTCCTTTGAGAAGAATGTATCAGGAATACTTTGGTGAAATTTATGTTCCTATTTCAGGCTTAATTTTTAATGTCTCTCTTGCATTCTAGGTCCTTAATGTAAAGTGCTGAACTCGCTTTCTTTCCTCTAACAAACCTCTGAACTTCTTGTTTAATTTACAACAAACAAATCAAGATGTCATCTCTCATGAGAATTTCCTTGCAATTCATTTGGCTGCCAATAATAAAATCTGCTCTTCCTAGTACGGGCCAGATTTTACACTAGTGATCAAATAAATAGCATGTGGTGATGCTGGTTTGTCAAAGACAAAATAGTGATCATAATGCTGATGAATATTTATTATAATAAGTTGTCTTACCTGAAGAAGTATTAAAACTTTTCTGAAGCAGTTATTTCTCTAAAAATGGATCTGGACTACTTCAAAACCCCTCGAGATTTTGTGAACTTAGGCATGCCACTCTGTTGTTATTTTTCTCCGTTCCCTGGCTTGATAAAAAATGGTCTCACACAGGTCCGTGCTGTTTCTATGCTGGCAAAAAGGGAATATACTGAGGAGCAGGGAATATCTCAATGTATTTGGAAACCTGTCTTTGTAGATTCAGTTTATTCTGGGTGAGGAATAGCTTGATGCTAAGGACTTGCTTGGATATTATGGTAATCTACTCTAGGATAAAATACAAACAAAAATACGTTATCACCTTATATGGACTAAAAAATATAATCCAAAAATTTTGTTCAAATAAATAGCAAGGTGAAAGAAAACACCACCTTTACCATCTTCTTAGTGATAAATCAACCCAAAAAGCTGTCTCAGGAATGCTGATTCTCTACTAGATTCTTTCTGGCTGTTTAGGATTGGGGTTCTCTCAGTTTTTGTCTGCCTTTCACAGAAGTATCCCACTCCTTGTGAAATGCATTTGCTTTTATAACCAAATTTTTTCTTGGAGATTTCCAGGGATCCCATTCAGATCCATATTTTCCTTCTATTCATCTCTAAATTTTTGGTGGAAAGTTTTGATATACCTCCCATTGAATTACTAGGAGCCTGCCCTTCCTTTGGATGAGAAAGTTGTGTCTGCAGACCAGTCTTCATCCTGTGTATTTAACTAACTTGCAAATGACTTTGTGCCTGGAAGGAAAACCTCATCTTCTTGTCAGTGTGTGAAGTTACGCTGTCTTTCATGGAAAAACTGATGTGAAAGGCTTTGTTTAGTTACCAGGATAATTCAGACAGGGCTTTCACTTTGCTGTCATGTCAGTTATGGTTACACATTTTTGTGTGGATGATCCACAAAATAATTCAGCTTAAGAGTAAGTTCCTCAAGATGTAATTATTCAACAGCATAATTTCTTTATAAAGTGTGTATACACAGTGCAAAGTGCCTCCATCTAAAACTCGTAATTGATCACCTATAAATTGTAAACAATATATACACATCTAGATGAGATTAATGTTTGTGCCCCACAACATGCTGTTGACTGAGCCTAAACGTATGAGTAATTACACACTGCAGGAGGATAATGTGTGTGAGGCAACCACAGCCAAAATCTATACTGGAGAAAGCAAATATACTTGGAAAGTATTATTTTCAAGTAAATGGTAACACTGATTACCTCTGTGCTGTAAATGTAAGACCTCTAAGTATACAAGAAACTGCATATCAAATAAATACGAATAAAATGTTAACAATATTAGGTTCTCATTCATTTGGAGGATTTTTGTTTGTTTTTGAGCATCAATGGACCTTGCATCAAGATGTATAAATAATGAAAAGAATGAAATCAAGATGTGATAAGAAATCCCCCCATCAAATTGCTTTCAGAGCCTGGATAAGCTTTCAGCATTGCTTTGATCTGTGCACTTTTTTTCTTTTTATTTTTTCCTGTTACACCCACATATCTAGTTCTGTCCAGCTTCCATATCTTGTACAGTCTTAGAATAACATCAAATCAA
Source organism: Sakesphorus luctuosus (assembly GCA_013396695.1). Classification (NCBI taxonomy): domain Eukaryota; kingdom Metazoa; phylum Chordata; class Aves; order Passeriformes; family Thamnophilidae; genus Sakesphorus; species Sakesphorus luctuosus. The sequence continues at coordinate 295,451 of VWZD01003411.1, read as the reverse complement.
TACACATCCAATATTCTTGCTTTTGCCTCAACAGAAAAGAGCTAATGATGCTGACAGTCTTTGAAAAGTTTTCCAGTTGGCCCCAATATGGAATAAATTATCCTGAAAAAGAAGTAGAACTCTTTTCCAGCTATGCTATTATTGTAGTACATTCTATCAGCACTACCTTTAAGTGTTTAATAATACATTACAGTATTACGGGCTAATGGAGGATAATACTTTTATTACAGAAAAACTGGTTCATACTTTCTTTCTCCAGCTTTTTCTAGGAAACTTACTCCTCAAAGCAGTAACTGTGATTTTTCTATTGCAGCTTCAAATACAGAGTCTTTATGAAGTAAGCACATTTAATGTGAAATGTTTGTGTAATTTTCTTAGTAAGTAGTTTAGGAGGAAAAAGGAGTGTAGCATTATGTTGTTTTCTAAATATATGTGCTGTGACTTTGTTTCTAGAGGGCTCTTAGGTATGTGTCTCAGTTTGAATCTGTTGATGGTAACATGGCCTGTTATGTATTAGCATGACATACACATGTGCTAAGGGATGTTCTTTTGTCACAAAAGGGGGGAAAAACTGAGTCTTTTGTGTCTTTGTTGTTCTGTTTTTTTCTTTGCAAATGTCCTTGCCTTTTTAGCCTCCTCCTTACAAATTTGGCATCTTATCTTCTGCCCTTCTGGTACTTATTAATCCATTTACTTCTCCAGACAAGTCATCATACACATTTTGGTGAGCAGAGGTATTAGATGCAATACTAGCATAATCTGTTACCTCATAATTGTCCCCAGCCCTCCCACATTTCTACCTCTTCAGCAGTGTCAACATATCTGTTTTTAGTGAAATTTAATAAGCATTATTTAATAAATTCTGTTCTTGGGTAACTCATCTGGTTCACAGTGCAGCCTCAGGCATGGCTGGTTGGCACAAATGAGTTGCAGTTAACTGCAGTTTACCACTCTAGAGCAGTGGATATAAACAGGCAGTCATGGAAAGGGTCAAGGTTATCTTGGGTAATGCTTAAGATGGTGTTTTTGACAGTGCTTCGTGCCTCAGAATAAGGCCTGAGAGCAACACCGCTTTAAGAAAAGAACACAGCATGATTTCCAGATAAGAAGTTGAAAAGTCTGTGGGATAACGAGTGATGTAGCTGGGGACAGCTTGACCTCTTTCATTTGGGAGGAAACTGTAGAGCAGTCAAAATTCAAAGAGTTGTGTCACAAATCATCATAAATGATTTTTATAAATTGATCATAAATGGTTTTAAAATATTATTAGATTCATAAGATTGCAGGCTATAAACAGTTGGAGCTTGCTTGCTTATAACATCTTTAAACTTTTGCTTATAAAACATTGAGATGCGTGCTGTACTCACAAAACACTTTTTGACATCCCATGTGAAGTCAAGCCTTGATATTGGGATTCCAAACTACAGAATTGCATTGAAAAATCTGGAGGACTGTGGGATATACTGTAGATCTCACACAAGGGTGATACTATCATTATATGAGACTCTTTAAACAGGCAGATTTTGTTCTTATTATTTTTGTACTTTTTTTCTGATAGTGTAATGAGTCTATTTGAGTGTGCCAAATGGCATTCACCAGAAGCATTTGCTAATAGTACTGTCTGCACTGAAGGAAGACAGATATTCCTTAAGTCTAACTTTTAAGGGTGAAACTCACCAGATACTTACATAAAAAAAATAAAAAGGGATTGTTCTTATTAAGAATCAGAAACTTTTCCCACTAATATATATGATTTTTTTTTAATAGAAGAAGAATTTTATTGTTTGTATGTTATCAACAAAACAATTATTTTCAAACTCTTATTTAGTTTGGATGTTTAGAAAGAAAAACAGTCACTAGATTAAGTATTTATTCTGGCTAATTTTCAGCTAGGATAATTCCATATTTTTTTAAATAAGAAAAAGATTCTGTAGATATTCTGTTTTGTGTTGTTAAATGTTTTTGGCAGGAAGAATAGGCATAGAAAAGACATGCTATATGAAGCTGTTTGATCTCAGATTTTACCATTTGTTCACAAGAGCTAGGTACATAGATTGGGAGGGCAAAAGATAGCAGGAAATAAATAAACACACACACACACGCACCCTCCCCCCAAACACAAAAGAAGAATGCCCCAAAAAGATAATTTGTGGGAATTGTAAATCAGATGACTGGCTACCATCAGCATAGGACCATCATTGTTAGTGGATGTCAAAGATTTAATTTCCACTTACTGCTTTTCTTTTGGTTTGCAATCATACCATGGCTATACTTAACAAGATTAAAATTCACCTGGGTAGTTACACCCCATTGGCAAGGTTAAAGGGACAATGATAAAGAGTTATGCTGGGAAAAATAAAAGCATCAGTGGTGGTTTAGCACCAAGAATGGATGGGAAACTGCAATAAATTTACAGTGAAATTGGAGTATAACCAGGAAGATAAAGACAATTTTTTTCCCCTCTTCTACAGTGAATATGATTCTTTTATTTCCCAGATAAATTCTTCTTCATTTTAGGAAATTCTGGTTTGTTGCATAAACATCCACAGAAATGCTGATTACCTTATATTAGCTGATTTTATTTTAAAGTTACTATCCTGTACAGGTATATGCCATCCTCCTACATTGCAGCTAACTGGAACACTTAAGCCCTCAGACCAAGAGAAGTTTAATAATTTTCCTAACATCGAATAAGAAAGCCTTGGGTCTTTGGTATTTGGGTAAAAGAGACTTTCTATAGTCTTGATTGTTTTTAACTTATTTGACTGTCTTGCCTATGAAACTCAGCTCTGGGAGTAATAGTAAATTAGAAATGAGTTACTGTGGTGGATGGTATTAGGAGTAGAAGATAGACATGGATAATATAGAGGTATTTTTCCATGATTCCCATTGCTATCATTATATATATTACTATCACATCAATACAATCAGCACATTAGTCCAGAGATCTGGCTCTGTGTCTGTGTTGCAGTTGGAGTTTATTGTTTGTGGATAAGTGACTCTAATAACTGTAAACACAGATTATGTTTCCCAAGGTGCCCAGTCCTCTTTGCATGCAGAAAAGGTGGCTCCTCTAATGAGCAGGCTCTGATTATCCAAATGTTAGGGGAAGAAGATTGCTAGCTGGGATTCATGGAGCTACAAACCCAGAAGATTTTAACTCTGTAATGAATCAATTTCAAAATTACCACATGTGAGATTTTCAAGTTTGGATCTAAATTTTATGCAATCTTTGGATTTTTGAAGAGTCCTATTTCTACCGAGTGTATCTGCATACTTTCTCCCAAAGAACATAAATTTATTGCAATAAGCTAGCTATTTCTCAATGGCAAAATATATAATTTCTCCCCTAGCATTTCTAATTCCTTCCATTGTTTAAAAATTTCTCATGATTAGCGTCTTCTTATAGATGATAATATTAAGGACACAAAATATTTACATAGTGTTGCTTTTTACTTATCCATTCTACAGATTCCATAATGTTGAAGATTATACCATTTATTCTTCCTGGTGGCAAATGCATTCATTTTTTTATTTACTTGGGTCAGTAGTTTACAGGAAGGATGCATGAAATTGGGAAGATTGACATCTGAGGGAAGACTAGCTATATCTATTTGGCTGTCAGCCTGTAAATGACTAGAGCTGTTTCTAATTTGTTGAAATACTTGGGAAAATTTCTGCTCAACCTTTTTTCTTCCCATTTTGTTTAAAAAACCCCAAACAACAAAAAACAATCCAAAGAAAACAAACTTCTTTTGACTAGCAACCAAAAAAAAAATGGCAGTGAATGACAAGTAAGGAAAAGGAAACGAAATACAACTGGAGATCTGGAAACAAAGAGCTGGAAAAGCTGGAACAGAAGCTATCTATGAATATTCTTATTCATTAAATTCTCTGTTATAGCTTTCCCCTCAGATGCTTTACAGAAATGTGATCACATTGTGCTGTCTAAGACCAGACTTGGCTTGCTATTTTCCCTCATCCATTTTATCTGCTTATCTGTTGATAGGAAGTACAACCCATCTCCTCAGTACTTGGTGCTAAAGTGAAGTGGCAGATCTAGCTGCTACTGTTCAGCTTGGTGCTGATGGCTGTCTTCCATTTCATCCACTGAGAGTTCATCTCACTGTTGTGGTAAATTATAGTCATTGCCAATGGATCTTTTCCTTCTCTTTCTTCAGCACTGCAATCCAGTTGTCTGTTGAGCACAGGGAAAGAGCTGACTGCCCAAGGTTAAAGCAAGATGGACATTTTTTTCTTGTTGGAAAGCTGACAGTGAGCAGAATAATTCTGCCTGAAGAAAAGGACTTAACCAAAATAACTGTTATTAAAAGATCTTTTCATTACACTTGAGATTCATGGATCTACTCATGGTAGTTAGAGTATAATTCTAAATCCAAGGAAACAATTTTAAATTAAATTAGCTCTAGTGAAAACTCAAAATTTTCCTGACATTTTTCACATTGTTTTAAGGCCTGTGATTGCCTTTCAGTAGGCTATTAGACACCATTTTGATTCAGGAAAGATGGTTTTGGTTTAAGGTGGGTACAACCAAGTCTCTTCTCTATAACAAACTGGTGTGCCACCTTAAAGACAAATCTGAGATTAATGCTGTTGAAATAAATCTGAAGTTTGTTTCCTATTCTGTCATGTAATCCTCTCAGTTCGAGGATCTTATCATGAAAGGTCAGACTTTCATGAACTAGAAATTCAGTTTAAGCACTGAATAACAACACTATTAGATACAGAGCTCTAATTCAAAATTCAGTGACTCAAGACTCTGGTATGTATCTTTTGAGTTGTAAGAAAGTTTGTTAAAAAAAATTGAAGGGTCACCAAATACTTGCTCAGTGTTATTTCAGCCGGGTCCTAAACACTTGATATTTTAGGCTGGATATTAGGAAGAAATTCTTTACAGGGAGAGTGGTGAGACATTGTAATGGGCTGCCTAGGGAAGTGGTGGGTTCTCCATCCCTGGAAGTTTTTAAGATGAGACTGGATGTGGCACTTTGTGCCATGGTCTAGTAAGCATGGTGGTAGTGGATCAAGGGTTGGACTTGATGATCTCAGAGGTCTTTTCCAACTCAGCTGATTCTATGATTCTATAGGTTTGAGGTATTGCCAGTCTCTTGTTGAAAAAGCCGTAAATAGTAAATATCCTTTAAATATCAATGCAACTAAGAGTCAAAAGAAAGACTCCAGGTGATTACTCAGAGAGATGCAAATAAGAGTAGCCCATACCCTGCTGCTGGCCAGCTTAATGTAAGTTTGAGCTTCGTCATCTGCAGTCAGAACTTTCTGCTGAAGATGAAAAGAGACAAGAAAGATTAACTTTCCAATGTTGTCATGAAATTTTCCTGCATCAAACCTATGAAAGCAAGCTGCTTTAAAATTGCTAGTACTGTTGATGACCTTCCTATCATTTTTTTGTCTAAGATCTTAAAACATTTGAAAGATCCTAACCACAAATTTTATCAGTGTCTCATGACATTTTCCATTCTTTAATAGACATAGCAAAATGAAAAAAAACCTTTTTGCTTAACTCTACTATTTTCATATGCTGAAAGCACAGGAAAAGGTAATTCAGAAAGGCAAAAGCACAAATGTAAAGAAAAGATTTTTGGCATGGGATTCAAGAGCGTATCGTTAGTGGAAAAAGGTGTTAATATGGAAACAGGACCAGAACAATACTTATTTTTAATAAACCTTTTCCTGCTCTTCCAGTGGTGTAACATGAGATAGATTTCAAGGTTAGCATCTGTATAAAATTGAAATTTGGCCCTAAACTTATGGCCGAACCTATGTCTGTGGTATTTGTTTGCTAGTGCCAGACTTGAATTCAATCCCAGGTGAGACATTACTTGTTAAGGCACTCCTGAAAATATAGTATTTGAGAGGTAATTCACAAATTTAGGAAGTGAATCAAAATAACAGGCCAGCATAATTTTCTTTGTGATTATGTTATTCTCAGAGTACACCTTGCTAAATTTGGAGGATTATAAAGGTGATGATAGAAGACTGGCTGTTGCCTTTATATTGAAAAATAAGTGTTCTTTCTGCAGATTGAATTCTAGTCTTATAGGACTTTAAATTCTTGCTAGAGGGTAAAACACTAACCTATGTGTCTCACACAGAATTGAAATTCAAGCATAGTTTTAAAACAAAGCTAATTGTTCAAAAATCTCTAAACAGTGCTCTGCGGGTCGGGATTGTGTTATGAGTAAGATTTCTGCCAGCAAAGTGTTCTTTTTTCTCACGCTCTTGACATTATTTGGGGATATAATTTTTGCATCAGGGATATACTTCCCTAAATTTCAGTTCAATTTCTATTAAGAATTTAAAAAAAAAAATTGTCTTTTTCTTCCTGTTTCAGTGAACAATGGGTTAAGCACTTACAATTATTACTCTTATATAGATGCCACTGGATCATACTCAGGTTTCCTTCTAATTTTGAGTAGTAAAACCAAAAAGTGTAAGACAGTACAACACTTACAATTAAAGCCAAGTTCCTTTTGTATCTCATCATATTTCTTGGCTGAGTTTTTAAAAGATGAACTAGATTAAGTCAGCGAAGGTTAAAGACTGAAGTCCTATGTCAGAAAAGGCTTATACGCCTCTTTGCAGTAGGATACTCTACTTTGTCCCATAGCTGTCTGTCTCCATTTAAATTACCTGCCAGCATGCAGTTCATATTTGTTACCATGAAAATGCGAATAAATCTTAGTTGTTGCTTCATTTCCATCACTTTCCTGAGGCTCTGTAAGTGTATGCCACTTTTCCTGACCTTGCATCCTGGAGAACTTTGAAAATCTAAATGGCTAAAAGCATGAATGATGCATAGCTGGAACACATCAGTCAATCAAGAATCAAACGCTTCTGAAAATAAAATTGTTTTGGACAATGAATTATCTTCATTTCATACCATTGGTATTGATTTTTTTGTAAACCACCTGTTGCCAGTTTTACATGATCAAAGATTTCTGAGCAATGAACATGCTAATGGGCTTAAGCACATAGCAAAATGACTAGGTATACTGTAGTTTAGAAATGCAATTTTAAAAAAAAATTATAATGCATCCTTAGATCATGACAGAGGCATAAAATGCTAATGAGTCTGGCTGCTGGTAATGAATTATGACCATGTACAGATCTGGCCTTAGATGAAGGTAACTAGCTTAAAACTTGAATTACAATTTACGAATTTTAAAGCTCAGTAGATGATTTCTGTCTCCTGGAGAAATGATAAGGGAGCCTTCAGCATTTGAAATGCAGACTCAATCACCAAGGGCAAAATTTACATAGTAAAGCTGCTATTTTCTATCTTTAAGAGAACTCTTTCCCCAAATGAGTACTGATGCCCAGTGGTCACCCTCTGGGATAGTAAAGCTAGACATTTTTGTTTGCTCTCCAACCCTGGGCTGGCATATAAAATAGATATGGCTAAAAGCAGAAAGAAAGTCTCATGCAGTAATAAAAAAAACCCTAGCAAGGTCGTGCGCTTGGTTTATCCATGCAAGTCTTGTGGGTTCAGCACAGGTTCCTCTCAGTCGCACTGTGCTGGCCTAGCCCAACCATGTCCATCCCCTGTCCTTTTCCCAATGTGTGATTGTGCTGCTGTCAGTCTCCACTTGCTCCTGTGTGACTTGTACCTGTCTGTCACCACAGGCACTGGGATTGAGTTTGTGTGGAACCCTCACGGCCACTGTGGGCTGGACATGCCAGAGGTGGCAAAGCACTGAGGCATTCCACAGAGCAAACCTCTGAAGGAAAAGCCTTATTGAAAGGAGATGTTCAACTGATTATGGTTTTAACTATTTCTCCCTGCGGCCTTCTTAAACATTTAAGTGCTTAGCATGAAATAATGCTGCTGTTATATATATATTCTCAACAGGATTAATTATTATATAATCATAGAATAGTTTAGGTTGGAAAAGACCACTCTCATGATCGAGTCCAACAGTTAATTGATTTGAAGTGTAAATTTTTTACATTGAAGTCTTAATGCTAGTAACAATAAACATACTAGGTATCTGCAATTACAGAATTTCCTTACAGAAACCACAAATACATTCACAAAACATCAATTTCTTTGTGCATTCAATGCAAGTTAATATACAGCAAAATGTTACACTAAGCAAGTGTGATTTGTTCTTCCAATTAAATTTAGCTCATTAGAAAATAACGCTTTTTGTACTTTTGTATACCTTTATACTTTGATATGAATTTAGGCATGATTTCTTAAGAAATCAAAGAATATAAAAAAGAACCAGTTACTTGATGAATTCTGTATTTATTACCTTTATTCAGTACAGTACAACAAAAAGTTTAATAAGTTTTTTTTTGTTGTTTTTGTTTTTTTTAAGTCCCAGGTGCTGTATAAAAGTAGAACAATTGAACACATTGCTACGTAGGTCAACTAATTTTCACTTGAAAATAATTGCATTTAGATTTGATTACATATGCTGGTTTTACTTAAAAGGCATGACTTAAAAAATATTTAATGAAAAAGCCTTATTTTTGTTTAGTCATGTAAAGAAATCTAGTATTTATCAAAGGTGTCTATATGGATAAAATCAGCAATGTTATTATTAAGACTGCTCAGAGAAAGCCCAAGTCACAAATGCTACATGAGCTCATACTTCTTCAAATATCTATTCACAAAGTTTTTGTGGTGTTCCTGAAGCTTTACTCTGGACCATAAGGCTGCTGCTCATGTCTTATCTTTATTTAGCATCTTCAAAAGAGGTGAGGGGGAGAAAGATCAGACTTTTCCTGCTGAGAGTATAGGCTTTTTTCATCTTGCTACCTTTCACAGAAGTGGCAGGAAGAATCCAAGGTGGTGAGGAAAAAGTGCTTGTGATATTTCTGGGTAACATCTCTTGTGTTGTCTATTTTTTCTTTCTTCCAAGGCACTTTTATTTTCAAGATGAATAACTGTCACAATAAATAAATAATCTTCGCAAATTTCAGAGAGCATTATTTGCTCTGTTGAATTTTCTCAATGATCTTGACTCAAATATCAAAAACCTTTCACAGAGGTGGGAAAGCCTTTTCATTCCCAAAGGAGGGAAACAGTACTGCTGGTATAGCAGTCGAGCCAGCTTCGCTGTAGAAAGGAATGCAGTTCTCCCGTTGCTATGATGGAAAAAAACTACAAGTAATTTTGGCTGTCATTCTTGTGGCTGTGGTTTCTTTTCCATGGTTCTGTTTCAATCTCTGTGACCTTGCAGCTGCTGCAGCCATGTTGCCTGGTCTCAGAAATGAGGCCTTACCATTTTTTGCCTTTACACTGTGAAGACTGTGACCCATTGAATCCATAGAAATTTGTCCAGTTGTTCACATCTGGAAAGGAGAAACTGATGTGCCCGAATTATTTTTTTTG
>VWZD01003411.1:266262-283348 GCA_013396695.1 Sakesphorus luctuosus | reverse complement strand
CATGTTAACATTGCTAGGTATTGATATTCAATCTATTTGGACAAGAAAAGCTCAGAAATTATATTTCTAACCTGACATTTCAAAATGGTATAGGGGTTTTGTTGATATTTTTGTTCTGAGACTGTTCACCTCTTCCAGTAAGTTGGACATCAAAAGTACTGTGGCTTCATAAACATGAGAAATATAAGAAAAATATTTTAATTTCCTTTAATAGTGTCAATAAAAATTGGGTTACGGGATATGTTTGGATATATCTCCGGGAGTTTGAATTATGTTTGAATATATCTTACTGGGAATATGGATTAATTTGAGAGCATAAATTTCCTCAAGCCTACCATCTGTTATTTTTAGACTGTACCTTTATTAATAAGAAATTTGCTGAGGGAAGATTTTAACAGAACTTATGTAGCACAGTCAAAGGGGAGGCCCCTTTCATTTACAAGTGGTATAAGTAGCAGGTTTAGTTTTTTAAGGGTTGTTTTTTGACTCTTCATCTACTTGATCAGTTCTTATTTGAGGTACACAGAGTAATGCTATGAAAAATACAGGTGTTGTCAGAAGTGTCTCTGAAATATCAGGTGATCTTAATCAGATATGAATAAATTTCTAAATATTAAAGGTAGAAATATTTTCTCTAGAGTCAAGTTTGTGAATAGCCATTGTATCCTTAGTTATTTAAGTACTTTAAACTTTGAAGGAAATTAAAAACATCAAAAGTGTTAGCTTATCAGTACTTTTTCATCACAGCAAATTCAGATTTAGTAAATTTATCGTGCTCAATACTTGCATGGAAAACATCTCTGCCATTTCTGAGGCAGAAGGGTAGGAGTGAGCTGTGCTGTTGGTTGCAAAAGCTGTGCATTTGTTTTGTGTGCATTTGGAGCACAAACAATAAAACATTAACGTCATGTCTTTGATACTATAAGGCTAATAAGCAATTCTGCTTATTTCAGGTAGTTTTAGGGTATTAGTGCCTGCCAAACAGAAAAGGGCATTGCAATTTCATTTGTACAGAGCAAGTCAGTGAAATTCAGTTGTCTCAGAAAGCATTCTGCTCCACATTTGGTTTTGTTCAAAAATAGTTAGGAGTAGCCAATTCTAAAGGAAAAGAGCTTGTATTCTTTTATCCAGGATTCTCTATATTTTTATTTTTTTTAAGGAGTAAGTTAAAGAGTGTTTTTTGCAATCCACTGATGTGAAGTTAAAAATTAAATTTTAATCTGAAGTCTGTAAAAGCAAACACCCATCAGAGATTCAGTCCTATAGATGAAAACTGTTATCACTGAAATGGATAAAACTGAAATTCTTGTTGCTAGCATTGTGGTAGCTTTTTGCCCTTTTGAGGTTTCTAAAATATGTGCAATAAGGCAAAGACTTGTACAAAAATTTTTGTATAAAACTTGAAATGGCTCACCCCAACCTTTTCATCTCACACAGGTATAACCATGACTTAGATGAGCAAACTCACACATACAGAGATGGTTTGCTAATAGTAGTGGAAGTCACCAGAAATACAGGCTTTTTAACCATCAGTGGCACTTGTGTCTTTCTGTCACTTTACAAGGAAGATCGATTCTGATTTTTATGCCGAAGGGTTGGTGACAATGCTCTAAATAATACTGAAGATGATGTGTTATTAACCCAAGCAGGTAAAGTGATGCATCACACCCCCTCCAGAATGATCCAACTTGCTTAAAAAAAAAAAGAAAAAAAAAAGAAAAAAAAAAGAAAAAAGAAGAGCTTTATTAGAAAAGTATTAGTCTCTTTATTGTCTCCTGATTTTTGTCAGATTTCATGGTTTCTAGATTTTTTACTATGAGCGCTAGGATTGGCAAGGGTGGGGCCATGGTTACTTTTGCTTTGTTTTGTTTTATATAAAACCTCAGAGTCTGCTAGGATTATGCACTTCCTGAAGATGTTTGTTTGCAAACTACTAACTACTATTGCAACACAGCAGCTGGCAGAAGCAGGAAGGCCTCTGCTGTGAGGACCCTGCAGCCAGAGGAGCTGCTGAGAGCTACCTAGAGCTCTCCTTTGACTGGGAATGAAAGTGCTCCCCCATCACAGAAAGGCAAGAAATAATGCTTTTAATAAGTGGAAGAAGCTGCAGAAAACAAAATGACATCTGCACCTTTTCAGTATTCCTCTTGCATACACAACAGTTGATGGTCATCCAAAAGGTGAAGTGAATGTTTCAGAAGTCTCACTGTTATCTGCTCATGTACGGATGGAACATGAAATTTAACTGAAGTGAGCCCTTCCAGTCTGTAGTTTTCCCATGACTAGATAACTAACAATAAAAAAAATTAAAAACACTGTTGCCCTGGGGACAGTAAATCTCTCCAGATTACTAGCTTGTATTTCTACTGCGTCAGCAAGGATGTAGATTTGTAAATATCCCAGACTACCCAAAAGGGCAGTAAGTTATTCCTCTTTGTTGTTTTCTTACGTAATATACTTCCTTATTTTCATAGAGAAGGAAATATAATGCTGAGAACCACTGCTAGAAGTTGCCTACTCAGAGTCTTTCTCATAAATATGAGTGAGTCAGAAGTTGCCAATTTGTCCAGGAAAAGCTATGTAACACCACCACACAGAGATGAAAGAAATGTATTTCCTAAGGATGCCTTGTATTACCAGAGTTTTAAAGGCTGATTAATTACAAAGGTCAGAAGTTAATCTTTGTTTTCAGGTTAAAGTTGTGCTTTGGGAAAAAAACTTGAGTCATTTACTGTCAGCAGTGAAGGCTTGGATTACATTAATTTATAGTTTGTATTCTGCCATGCGTTGTTGTGAAAAATGCCTTCAAAGTGCTATTATATTGAAGTGACAGTGTGAAATGAAGTCTGAGCTAAAGGATGTTGGTACATTCTGGACTCATTAAAGTCAAAAGAGTTCTACAGTAAACCTCAGTGAAATTATGATTTCCACGCACCCCACCTTTACTAGACAGCTGCCAGTCCTAAAATGGCAGATCGGGCTGGGCTTTCTGGTAAAATCTTTCTCAATTTGTAGCTAAATTCCTTCTGTGTGTATCCTGTTTCTCCTGCCATGTTAGCCATAGTATCCAGGAAACTTTTCAACTGACTGGCTGCTGAAATGCTTCTTTTGTGCCTACGGGACTCTGTGGACTCAGTTTAGTGTCATGTGGACTGCTCTGATGTGTCTGAAGTGCTTGTGTAGGAGAGATTAAAGGAAAATGCAAGAATATATGAAAATTTAGTTCAATGAGCTCTCGGTTACAGTGTGTGGGTAATGTATAAGAATAATAAAACACTATGTCACCAAATGATGTAATTTTAGTAAAATCTTTGTATTTTGTTCTGCCTTTTTTGATTTAAAGTCTTTTAAATATTTGTTTTGAAAGTAAATTTTTCTTTTAAAATGAACACAAATTATATCAAGTAAAAAGGGGATTTAAAGTTTATGCATAATATTGAACTCATGGAAGGCAAATTTTTTTTTTAATATTTTAAAAATTAACTCAAAGTATATTGACTGAGTTTCAGTGTGATCACATTTTCCATGGGGTATTCTTTAGTTGACGGACTGAATTAATATAAATTCACCCTTTTTTCAGCCTTTTATTTTCCTACACAAATACTGTTGCAAGATTTCTTTTGGAGTAAAAATTCTCTTACCCCTTCTTCCAGTCCGAAGGACAGTTTTCCTTTGGGTCTTGTCAGGTTTGAAGACAGCAATTTGTGCCAGAACATTGCCCATGATGTTGTCATATATCTGATTCTTCCCCGGTATTGTATTATTCACCTGGGTTTCTGCCAGGGAGAAGTGGATTCCAGGGGCTGCAGGTAGTGGAATACTAAAAACAAATCCACAGGTGGTATTTAAGCTCTCATCTCCAACATCTTTAGCTCCTACTCAGCTCTGAGTACTTGGGCTTTAACTAGATGGAATGAGTCCTGTTGTCAAAAAGTGAACATCGTGCCAGAATAGGTCTGCTCTGGATAATGATATTTCTTCATATTTTATGGTTTTGGTGTGAAATTCTGATGCCATTTAGTAATAATTTTGCCTTCAACTGAACAGATTCAAAATTTCCTCTTTTTTCTCTTCAAACTGGAGCTGTGTCAGGTTGTCTATATTGGTCTCATAAAACTTTTGTCAGCCTTATGCCAAGATAAATAATTCTCTTAGTAACATAAATGGAAAAGATTTAATCTCATTCTGAGTCTAAATGAACTACTAATCTGTTTATCTAATCATCCCACTTTCTTTCAAATCTATTATGTTGACATCTGAATTTTAGCCTATTATGTGATAGATTAAACTTAAACTGACTGCCCTGTAACACTTTGTTATTCTTCTCAAACTTCCCTCTCTGTTTCTAACCTACAAAGATGTTTCAACAGTGGAGTTTAAAGTGATCCCAGACTGATGTATTATTTTTGATTCAAACTTAAGTTTTTCAAACTATTGCCCATTTAGAGAAAATTATCTCTCTGGTAAATATATCTGAAAAATTAAGTTACCTTTTGATCAGTGTTTTCAACTGGTGATGCTATTTTGTAGTAGTGCATTATTAAATATTATATCCATATGTTTTTATTGAAAACCATTCTTATCAATTTTATTTGCAAAAATCAGAAATATAGGACTCAATTCAATCTTGTGGGCTAAGGCAAAGTTATATATGCACAGAGAAAACCCTCAAAAGAAATACAGTTCACAATTAAAACATTCTGTTTTCTCAGTGTAGTTTTGCCACATATTATTCATACTTTGCCAGACTTTTAGCTAGAGTTATTGTCCAGTAGATACAATAATTTCTATTGTCTGTTTCTTATTGTGTGGGTTTTTTACTTTCTTAGATTAAACATGTTACATTCCTCCCTTCTGCCTACTTTGCTGTGCATTGTATTAGAGGGATCATCCACCTACCAGTTACTCACATAGGTAATCATAGTTTAATCCTTTGGAACTTCCAGAATCTCATTTTGGTCAAAAGTTTTATGAGTCTAAGGGGTTTTCTTCTGATTTTATTTTTCTGAGGAAGTGAAAAGTCTTCATGAGGAAAGGATAGTTAGCAGATTAAGAGATGGTACGAATATCACTGTAATTCGTCTGTCCTCTGTAGTGTGTTCTTGCATCACCCTCAACCAAATCTGTTTGATTTGGGATTTGTTTTTTTTTTTTTTAATCTTTCTTATGATAAGGAAAAGAAAAGGTATGGGCTTTACCTTCTTTTTTCCCCCAGTATTCTATGACACCTCTGTAGGAATCTGTGTATCCTGGCTTCTAAGCCCTTGGAAAAGGAAGAATTGATTCTCTGAAATAGTGGTAGAAACTTCAAGGAATGAATCCCTAGCACATTTTAACTGAGAAAACCTTACTTTTCTGCTTGAAGAAGTTCTATCGCAGCCTGGATTCTGGCATCTATATTTACTGTTTTTAGTGGGCCTGTGTCTATTTTTAACATGTAAAAAGGTAATAATAGTATCCTCGTGTAGGATTAATATGAATAAAAAATCTCGAGATGAAATATACCATCAAATTTAAAATTGTTCTGACTATATTTAAGTCCTGGTTTTAATTTTATTTCCCTTTGGATATGAGTGAATATCTCTACGAGACTGAAACTAGGTCAATGAGCAGATAATTTATTCACATGACTGCAAATATTCTTTTAGAGTTGTAAGCTTCACAGTTTTACTTGTTTATCATGATATGTATCAATGGTATTGTGACATGTGCAGCTTATTTCCATTGCCTACTAGATATGGAACAGTTAACTGTCATGTGTATAGAAAAGAGGGAGCAGGTCTTGCAAGGTGCTCTATGGTGTAAAATTTCCATGACACCAGTAAAGTTCAGCACTTTCATTGCCTCCCAGGACTGTAATGAAATATATGAAAATATTTTATTGCTCTATTTTAGTATTTATAGTTCTGCCTTTCATGCAATGGGATTTGAAACCACACTACAAAGCGACAATGAAAGGTGAAACTTTCAAGAGCCTGATTTTCGTTTTGAAGGCATCATAGTGTTCCTGTTTAAAAAAGTGGTAATGCACTGCAATTAGTATCTGGGCTGCAGAGAAGAAACAGAATTATTCTTCTGAACACAGAATACTCATAAAAAATATACAGTCCAAGGAGTTTTTATTGGTTGGCGGCCACAGAACTTGGTTTTGCCTGGATCAGAACTATGTTGGCTTTCTGGTATTTTTTCTTAATACTCTCTAACAGGACCACTTAATCTGATTTTTTCTGTTTAATATTCCTTTGTTTAAACAGTATCTCATTTTAAGAAAAATATTTTAAAGGGTATAATTGCACCCTCAGGTTTACATTAACGTCCTGTGAAATAAGATACATGTTAAATTAGTACTGGTTAGGAATTAACTACTACCATGAGACCTTTGTGTTTCTCTGTTAAACTGCTAAAAAAGTGAAACTCAGGAAAATAGCTGACTTCCACCTCTTCATACCAACACAGAACTTGTAATACTATCAGCAAACCTGATGGCATTTCAATGCAAAACCTGAAAAGGAATACTGTGTTTTCTGTTATTAATAGCAGAATGAAATATCCTCCAGTAGAAAAGCTACACATGAAATCAGACTATATCTGCAAAAACACTGGCTCTTGTACTCTTCTGTCCAGTTTATCAGATTTCTTCCTGAAATCTCCCTATGACAAAAATCCAAAAACTGAGATATCATGTGAAGGATCAGGCTCTAGTTTTGTGCCTGGTCACTTTACTCTAGTGCCACTTAAGTCAACTGTTAGCTTATTTGTTACTGGCTATATATTTACATTCACAGCATATCACAGAGTCATAGAACAGTTTGGGTTGGAAGAGACCTTTAAAGGTCCAAACCCTCTTCAGTGAGCAGGGCCACTAGATGAGGTTGCTTAGAGTATGATCCAGTCTGACTTTGAATGTTTCTAGGGGTGGAACATCTACCACCTCTCTGTGCAACCTGTTTCAGAGTTTCACCACCCTCATTGTAGAAAAATGTATTCCTTATATCTAGCCTAAATTGACCCTTCTTCAATTTAAAATTACCCCTTGTCCTATTTCAACAAGCCCTGCTAAAAATTTTGTCCCCATAGTAATTTTATGGTATCCTACCTTGCAACAACTGACCAAACCTTATTTGCAAACCTGCCTTCTCCCCTTCCTCTTCTTTTGCTCCCCTAAACTAAGTAGTGCACTTCCAGGATGTTCGTAAATATTTGAGAGTTAGTGGAGGAGAGTTTTGGAATACAATCAAAGCCAAACAGGAAATATTGAAACTACTTCAGTTCTGTCAAACACATGTTTCAATTTTTTACCTGGAATCACAAAGGAACTTATGTGCTGTTCACAAGGTGAGGCATAATAAGGCATAAGTTACATTTATCTCTTATAACTTCTTAGGCAGCATATAGGCCAAAGCATATATCTGAATACAAGTGTGTGAGTCAGGTGTTCCAATTTCCAGATTTTAGAGTAATTCAGCAATAGAATTTCTTCTATTAGCAGTCCTCCCCTGCTGAGTGATTTAAAACTTGATTTTACTCTCTCAGAACTTGCCTTACATTTCCAATTAGTATTCTAACTGCTTTAATTCAAACCTGAATTAATGACGAACATTGTACCCTTTCCATAAGTTATGTTGCTAGATAAAGAGGCATTACCCTCTCCTGAAATTTTTGGAAAGTGAATCATGCTAATCTCTTCCTGTATGTTCATGACAGAATAGAAAGATCATCCAAGCCTAGATCTCTAGTAAATACACTCAATATTTTCCTTTCAGTGCTCTTAGAAAAAAATTGTATTAAAAAAAATTAATTGGGCTGGCAGGCTGGTTTTACATTCTTGCACCTGGGCATTTTTCATTGGATACCATAGTAGTTTTTAGACACAATGGAGGTTAAAACCAAAATTAAAGCCATTCAAAAGTATTCTCTCTATGGCATATTGTAAGCCCTCTGTTTTTCCCACAATGTATAAGAAAAGTTTTTGCAATTTTCTATTGAATAATTACTTTCCAATAAGGTTGTATTATTTTTGATCTCATTTACATGACATTGTAATTTGTTTTTAAATGGAGAAAGATAGTAGCAGACACTGTGTTACTCAAAATAGACCTTTTAAATGTGCAGAATAATTATAACTTGAACTAGTGTAGAAAGATCTCTTGCTTTTTATTTGAGTTTATTGAAGAGATCAATATTTATAAAGTGGACTAAATGCTCTTTGGCAAGAAAAAATTTCCCTCATTTTAGGCCTCTCTTGTTTCATTTACTGTTATCAGTCCTTGAACCTGCACCTTCTACTCATAATAACACCTATCTATAGGAATTCAAGAAGATTCACAAGTGATTTAGTACTGCAACTTCTCAATGAGGACTGCAATTGCTGGGTGGGAAGCACGTTCAAAGAGACCTGGCACAGTCACTGAAGAATTGTGTGTCATTGCCTGGCATAACAGTCTCTCAAACCCACCCCTGTTCCTTAGGCAGAGATTAAGGAACAGATAAGAAGGCAGTAGGTTATAATGCATTTACAGTATTAGGATCTGTAGAACATTAGAAGTTGTATGTTATAGTGTAGAGTAATTTCTATAGTTTTGTAGGAACATCTTCAACACTTTGACTTATGCTATTATCATCGTAGAAATATTCAGCATGCAAATGTTTATATTTCATTCTGCATTCTAATTTACAGCTTCATATCAGTCTCTTTTTTTTATCTGAGAGACATAAGTAGATAATCAAGCCTTGTACTGACTCACAAGTACAGAAAGGTATTAATATTAAATGTTTTGAAGATAAAAATCATAGAATTATTCCATCCCTACCTGATTTGGTCAACGGAACTTCACACAGACAAAAAATTTCTATATTACTTTACAAAAACAATACTGCTCTTGTTTTAATTAATAGTGACTCAAAAAAACTGATGAAAGTGAAATTATCATGAGTACTGTGTTGCTAAACAGGCTAAGTTCTTTATGAGTTTGAAGGCTAGACTATTGCCAGAATGAAGTTCAAACTTGTCTCTGCTAAACATCTGTGCTCTCAGAGTTACCAGTGTTATGTCCCTTTGACCTGTTTCATTTGAACTTTGCTGGAAATGAATTTTCACACTACTAAATCAAACTTCAGGGTGTGAATCACTACTGGGTGATGATAGCTAATTGGATGGTGAACTCAGCAGGGGCATGAGAGTACTGGAGCTCCTATGTTCTCAAAAGAAAGAACTAAAAAATTGCAAGTTGGGAATGGGTGACGGTGGAGTTTCTCTTGATTATAAAGAAAGCAGTTTTTCCAATGTGTTGTATGACAGTTAATTTTTATAATAACAGGTGAAGTCTTTTTACACATCATTAATTAACATAAGTGATGATAATACAGAAAGATACTGGGGTGGATGAAACATACTTATTTTTAGCAACCAAATAAATCTATCTCAGCAGACTTTTTGAGCAGACAAGCATGAATTTAGTCTGCTATTCAAGAACTTGTAACATACAAGAAACAGGACTTTTGGATGGCCTGACTGTGAGAGGGCAACCCTTGCCCACAGCCTGCTTGGCAGCCCATCAGTTATTGTGTATCCAGTGGTGAAAATAGCAGAGTGTGCATAGATGATGTGATATACACAGCCTCATCTTGAAAAGATGAGCTCTACTAGTACTGCTACGTTTATTCCTGTGTGAAAGAAGCAGGATTTGCCTCTGTGCTGATTAAATCCACTTGTAAAATCATTCGTACTAGAACTATCCAGTTCTACTAATGAAATAGGTTTAACCTATATTTTCCAAAACTTGGGAAAACACATCAGCCTTGGGTTTCCCCAGGGTTATAGTAATTATGTCAGCTTGTCTTGACCCCCACTTGGCAGGTTTGCCTGTGTTTTGGAAGAGGTACCCTATCTGCTATATGTATTCACAATCTTGTTTTCATGTGAAACAACTTGTGTTAATTATTTCTTGCCTGGTATGATTCTCAGTCTTCTGCTGGGAATGCATTACCAATGTGTTTCTGTATAGATGTAAGTTCTTAAGTAAAGCGTGTATTGCTCCACAGGGAGAAAGACGGGTGAGAAGTGGGTGAGGTTTATTGTTGCAGTGAACTATACTAATGGGGATTCAAAACATAGCGGAAAAGGACACTTTGGGATTCATTCAACAACATGCATAACCTTGGCACTGATCCCAGTGTATCGGTGTTGAACTGAGTAAAGCAAATATTGGATGCTGAACGAAGCTTTCTGAAGTGTCTTGCATGTGTTTCTGCTTTACATGATAAATATTTGTGGATCTGGTTTTAGTTAGCATTATTGACACAGATTAGGTGAGGAAAAGAGACCAAACTCAAAAAACATTCAGAAGCTTGCTTAAACTATTAGTTTATCCCTTCTAATGCTCTGTGCTACTACTTCAGCATGTATTTATTTCTGTGGAAATACCAGATTGTCTGATATGTGCTCCTTAACTCTAGCATGTTTAATAGCACTTCTGAGAGAAAAGCTTACTGTATGATTGATATCATATTTTGCTGAAGACACAATGAAAAACAACAAACAAAAAGGAAGAAAACCCTTAGTATAACTTTGAATCTTATTTCTTTAATAGAGTAGTCCCATGGTGCAATGGATAGCACTTTGGACTCTGAATCCCAAGGTCCTGAGTTCGAGTCTCAGTGGGGACCGTCCCCTGGCAGTTCAATGCCTCCCTGCCATCCCATCCTGTCAGATCTTGGATGGTAAGCAGGATCAGTTCCAGTTAGTACCTGGTGTTGTAGACAGTCCCAAGGACTTCACTGTGACTGTCCAAGCTTGCTTGGCTGTGGCAAATGGACCTTAGGACTTAAATGGTGGGGCCAGTTCTGCACATGCTGTGCCTCACCTAAAAAATCCACTGTGCAAGCTGGAAGGGCAAGCCCACGTGGGGAGAGCCCTTCCCAAATCTTCGTTCGTGAAGTGTGGCTATACATATACATACATACATTTCTTTAATGTTGTATTGCATGATTAGAAGAAAAGGAGGATGTGCAACTATTTCTGTGTTCTAATTAAAAAAAAATCTAAATATTGCAATGTTGTACTGAAGCTCCTTTTTAGAATTATTTTTGCTCTTCTTTCTCCTTCCCCGATGAAGAAGTCCACCATGCTCCGGTCCCTGAATGTTAGTGCCAGCACAGGTTTTCCCATTACAGGAGTCCATCTGTACAGCTTTTCAGCCAGTAACTGTGTGTTCTTTTTTAACTAAAACAAAGTGGCTCTAGCAGTGCCTCACTCTCTGTTGCCTTCTCCCACACAGGCGCTCTGGGCTGTGATAGCATTTGGCAGTTTTTTCACATGTTTCTCCATAATTACTTGTGCCTGTTTTCTTTCTCATGTTTGCCTCTGTGAGAATGGCTCACAATTATGTTTATAGGAACAATGCCTTGTAGAAAACACTCAAAAATAATGTAGATGTTATGTTGCTAATTTATTAGCTGCTATTGTGAATTTGGAGGTAGAGTTTTATTAGGACCACTTGTGCAAATAGTTCATAATATGAAGTCTGAAGCACAGTGTCTTCAAAGCCCCTAAATTTAAGTGGAACTGGTTGGCCTGTCATTGCAGACCATCCTTGGTTGGTTTGACAGCAAGTGGCTTTTAAAATTTTCTTACTATAGACATTAAGACAGATAATAAAAACACTCACCTCAGCCCTTCTGCAAAATTTGTCCAGCCCCACTTTCCTCAGCAGACTCTGTGCAGCTGTGGAGTCAGCACTACTGGAGTGGTAGTCTCACCTGGGCACCAGTGCCAGTATATAGTTCACAGGGAGATTTGCAAAACATAGAAGTTCTCTTCTGTCTCTAGGGTCTCTCTGAAGCAGCTGGTTTTGATAAGAGATTGTTGTGTTCATGGAGGTTGAGCAAACATTGCAGGTGATGACTGAACATCTCTCTGGAGGGATGTACACAAGAGTACAGTTGAAACTTGACCCCTCCATTACAATACATCCTGTTTGAGAGTCTAAAAGTAATCCCTTTTCAAACTTGTTTTTAAGCATGCAGTCAATACATGAGCTGGCCAGTGAGATGCCAGCCTTACTTAACTGTGTCCTTGCATCTAAAAAAGAAAATCAAATCCCTCCTAACTTTATCTCATGCGTTGAAGGACTGTTCTTTTCATATTGTCTTCTCAATTCAAAATATGCAGAAAAATATATACTAATGCATAGAAATCAAAACAAACTACTTTGAACACACTTCTTTCTCTACCAAGAATATCAGGGTAAATATATGGCAAAGGGAAGTTGCATTAAAGGTGCTTACATAACAGTAAATGTTGAATATAAAGCATATTTCCCTCCTCACTTTCCTAAAGCTACTATGAAAACTAGCTGCTGCTATGAGAAATATCTGAAATACATTCAGATTAACTTTCTCTGTATCTATAGTTGAAAAAATATGATGTTCTGAAGTTTAGAATCCAGCAACCATGTTCTGGGAGACATACAGTTTTTTGGAACAGAATACAAGCAATAATCACAGGAAGCTGTGTCTTTGGAGGAGAAGGTGGCAAAGCTCATGAGAAGAAACAAACAAATAGGGTAGGCATATGTGGCATTCCATATGCATTCACAACACCCGACCTTGTCAAACTGTGGTGTCTTTAGTGGAAAACTTGCTGAAATGAAAGCTAATTTTATAGTTTGGTTAGGTGTGTGTGATATGGCAGATTTAAAATATGAACATTTACTGGTTTTTAAGTTGATTAGTCTTTTGATGGTACTTGTAGATTCAGCAGCACACAGGATATACTAATGGTTTCTAACCCTACTCAAGCTGTTATTGCTGGCATATTCTTTCATCAGTATACATAATCACTTTGGCAACCAGAGTGTGACCAATAGTGATTCTAGCCAATGGGTGTAGAAAAAGTTCATCAGCTAACTAAATACTGTCACAATTTCCATTACACATAATTTTGTTGATATGATTTTAAACACTGGTTTGTAATAGCTCCTTTTGCACCAAAAAGTGCCACAATCTGGTGCTGTTTACAATTAAAACCAAGTCATTTGGGATCTGAAATACCATGTTTCAATGTGCATTTGTATACCTACACAGTCTGATTTTTTATTTTTTTCTTTATTTTGTAGATGCAAGTTTTGGTTTTGTTTGAAATTTGATTTTCTAAACCCACTCCAATTAGCAAAGAGAGTAATGCTTATTTTCCTATTCAGTTGTTTGGGTTTTTTTTAATTCTTCTTTTAAACTCACCCCAGAGTAGTTGTAAAATCAAATTTGAAAGATTAATAAATCCATTTTCCAAGTAATTAGTCTATGAGGAGGCCATTCAGAGAAAAATATTAGTCAAGTGGAAGAGTTATGTGAGGAACAGTTTTCTTGTAGTAGTACCTTTCCTTGTAAGAGACAACAGCAATCAGTGAAAATCAGTATCCTTTTGTATGACAAGCAAGAAATATATTCTTTCCTTCCCTTGTTCCTTTGGTCCCACAGCAGCACTGGAGATCCTTGTCTGTGCCTTGTCTGGGCCTAGACTGAGTGGTGCTTGCCTTCAGTAGGCTGACCAGGACATTGAAAGCTCAAGGATGTGTTTGCAATGTGTATCTTCAGGTCCTCCTGAGCCCTGCAACACTTGCAAGGCTGTGGCAGAATCCAGGGAGTCTTTGAAAGCCTCCTTTTAGGCGTTAGAATCCAGCCTCACCCAGATTTCTCATAACTTGCTTCAGATGAGTGGGGTGGCAGGAGGGCAACCTTCTACCTGTCTTCTAGTTCAGTGGTGAAATACCCAGAGAGTCCTGGCTTTTCAGGCTCTGATGTTGGCATATGGACATCTAGACTCAACATAAAGCATCATGGGTGATGAGAGGATGTATCTCTAACAAAGGACTTCATGGAAATTTTGAGCTGTACCCCACTGCTGGCTGATATCCCTTGCCCTATGTGCCCTGCATGTGGCTTTCACCTTCAGACTTGCACTAACATTGTTCAAGTAGCTTGTGTGTATCAGCTCTGCTAATGTCTTCCTCTTTTTTACCACTTGGAAATGCTCCTAGAAGGAAGCCTATAGATGCAGGTGGGGCTTGTTGAACAGGATTCTGGTCTGCCAATCATGGCACACAGTGCTTGTAGGGGAAGGCAGCCTGGTAGATGGGTCTTTTGTTTGTGTGCTGTTTCACTGGGACATGAAGGACATACCACATTTTAAGACACAGTGGCATATATTTGTTTCAGCTGTAGGTACAAGTGGCACCTGAACAGTAGTTTTCAGGTCAGCACTTGTAGGATTCTGCCTGGTTCTTTTTCCTTTTGCATCAGATGCTTAGGAAAATTTTGTAGTTATTAAATTACTGAACTTAATTTCAGCAATGATTTGACTTTGAACTGGGGCAAATATCACAGAAGTCAGTCTGACTGTAAGCATTTGGTCCCATAGCATAGCAGAACAATTTAGTAATGTCAGTGGGCTGTCAGTCACAGGTAGCTAGCCATCATGAAAATCCTGTGTGCTACGCAGGAACACCAGGATACGCTTCTGATACCAAAATGGCTCAGTCTCCCATCACAGAGTGTTGTGCAGTGCAGATATACTCAAAGCATCTAGGCCCAGGCAGGCAGTCTCATTTCCAATGTTTAGTAAATTAATCCCTCTATGTTTTGACCAGTGCAAAAGTGCTCAAAATGCTCTGAGTCTTTTGGGGGTTATTGAAATATATCCTATTAAGTGTGCTCATTGAAGGTTTTGTTGTCATCTCTACAGATGCAGTTCTCACCAGTACATCACTGAAGGTTTCTCTTGGGGCTCGTATCTAGTGTCTTGCCCTTACCTTACTAAGCAGAGAGGCAACAGGATTCAAACTCCCTCATTTACATCTTTATGTCTTTAGACTCTTTGCTATCACATTTTTAATGACATCACATATAAAATGAATACCCTGTGACAATTTCTGTATCTGTGTATTCCCAAGCTTTGAACACACTTGGAGCTACTTCAGCATCCAATCCATTTATAATGTATTTCACAGTCTTATTTTTCTTGATCAGAAGCATCTAGCTACTGCTTGAGGCATTTATAAATTATTCATAGAAACACACACAAAAATTATATTGGATCAATATTCACAAGACAGCAAGGTTTCAAATAACATGTAGGCATTTTGCTCTAAGCTATTAAAGTCTGTTCCAGTTTTGAAAGAACTATTACTTTTAAATCCTTATAAATCTGTGGGAAATGATAATATTGATCCTTTTATTTTTGCCTTGCTGCACATTCAATTTATATCCTACAGAGTGCACTATATAACTTTCCTGAAGCAAAAGAGACAGAATCATTTATGCAGAATAGGGTTACGATATATTGCATATATAAAAGAGCTTTATAGTTGGACAGTGATTAAAAATAAAATGTGCATCGAATTAATCTCATATTTCTGTGCTCGTACACATTGTCAAGAATCCCTAAGAAATGTGCTTATCAAGAATTGACAGAGTATTATGCAAACATTGCCTTTTTATTGCAGCTTTAGTCTGGATTTATGCCAAAAACACTCCGTTATATTGTTATTTTGAGTAACAAGAGGCATTTATAATGCACTGAAGCATGAACAAATTTTGGAGGCAACTTTTATATCTCTCTGAGGTCTTTAGTATGCTGAGAGCCTGCAGTTGAAGTCTTCCAGGCCCAATGATTTCTAAACAGTTACATTTCAGATTTTTTAACATATGAATTAGAGTTTTTTTCACTGCATGGAGACATATTATAAGTACTCCCAGTAACTTGAGAATGATCTAGGATACTAGATTGGTTCAGAACCAGAACCACAGTTTCCTGGAAAACTAAAAATTATACACACATGCACAAAAAATCCTTCTAAAATAGAACTGTGGAATAAGTTAGTGACACTTCAACAAAGCAGAAGATCCAAATATTTTTTTTTTGAAATCATAGCATTTTTTTCAGCTGCTTTTACAGGATTTTGGTAAAATAGGAGTGATACAGGAAAGACTTGAACACTGGTCCTTCTGAAACACCTGTGATATAAGAGAGCTCATTTTTTAGTAGGTCTCGATCCCTCAAAAGCCGGAAAATGGTACACCAATGGTACATTTGTTATCAGTCCTGTCTGTTTTTCATAGCAATTTTATTGGAATTGACATATTCCCAGGAGGCAGTTAATGTTCAAGGAACTGGCACTTTTGTTGTTAGAACAACATTTTGTCAGAAAATGCAGAGCTGTCATCACCAGGTTTTGCTGCCATCCTTAGAAATGGCTGGTGAGGATCTCAACATTTCTGTGGGGAGAATATTATTGTTTTACTTTGCCAAGATGAGTTAAGCACTGCCACAGGCAAAAGCTTCAGTCTCCTTTACAACAGGCTGCTGGGAGAGCTGAGTCTCCTCGTCTCCTCTGCAGCTCATACTCATGCATTTGGAAAACACAATTTTCCCTAAATCTGTTACAGGGAAGACAAGCATTTCATTAGGAATTTAGCTCATAATTTGATAAAAGTTTGAGCAGAAGAGGTAGACAACAGCTTACTCTTCCTCTCTCAATATGTATAAATATTTCCAGAGATGCTGATGGCTCTATGCCATATAGTACTAACCATGTTTTTTATTTAAATCTGCTGCACAAATGACAGCAAGTGATGTCCTCTTTTAATATAGTTCTCATTTTAATGGCCGAATTCTGGACAGAAAGGAAATTAGTATATTGTTGTGTCAGTTTGGGCCTAGGCTGTAAAGATAGGGTGGTCTTTTGCTTTTCTTGGTAAATCTAGTATCAGCTCATGTGATGGGTGTAAAAGAGGTTTGTTTTATTCCCCTCAACACAGCTTTAATGATACCTTGACAAATTTGAAATATTTAACACCAAAAATTATCTAAGTTTCTCGGCCTGTAAGATAGGACCCATATAATTTTTGTGTATTCACATTTGGGTATTTGTGATGTTCAAAACCAAAATGCTGCATCTGTAACAGTATGCAGAAAACACCACCTGTATGTTGTGTTACAGCAGATGAAATGTTAAAATTCTGTACTGTCTCTTTTGAAAAAATCCCAGCATAAATACTTCATTGTAGAGTGGACTGGTCCCTAACTAAA